>JANUWF010001543.1:1800000-2303560 GCA_026120185.1 Voacanga thouarsii | reverse complement strand
TTATTATTACTATGAGGAAAATTTCAGCAAGCTCACTAGAGGGATTTTTCCTCTTGAAATTCCTCACAACTCTTCCATATTTTCCAGACCATAAGGAGTTTTTTACCAAGACATTTTGATCCTAAAAGACCTCAGTACTTTACTGAATTTTCTGGAAAGAAAAAGGCTAGAACACCTTGATCAAACTAATGAGTTGAGCATTGAGAAAAATTAAAGAACAAGGAAGAATGAATTTCCCTTCAAGAATTTCGAGTAGAGTAAAGAGTGAAATGAGAATTCTCCTAACATGTCTCTCCTAGAACATCATCACCACATTAATCTAGGCCCTTAAGGCCGAAACCATCATTTCCCAAGCAAAATAAAATTTACTCAAGCTAAAGCTTCTATGATGGACTTTGAACCCAAGACCTCAAGAATTAATTCCAAAGCTCTAACCACTACACCACAACAACTCTTGTTGCTATTACTACTAGAAAAATTATTTCCTATTCAATCCACAAGCTATCTCCTTATTTTCACCTCGGGCAAAAATTACCACTTTGCCCCTCTCACACAATACTCACCAACAAGACTTCAAGGCAATAAAACTCGAATCCAGAACACATAAAAATTCATATCATAATATATTTAACCATGAAATAAAATATGATATGCATCCCAACCCCCTTACTCTAAGGTTGGTTTCGACTGGGGTTTCACATCCTCCCCTCCTTAGAAGAATTTCGTCCCGAAATTCATGCATACTTCTATTTCGGATCGGAATGCATCCGCTTAACCCACTCTTCTGATTCACATGCGGCATCCTGCGTGCCATGATGCTCCCACTGAACCTTGACCATCGGGCACGGGCAATTTCGATGTATCACATTCCCATTAACATGGCCAATCCAATTTGCTATAGCGATGCGCAGGATTAGAATAAATCATAATGTCTTCATAATAGCAGGCTTACTTTCTCTTATTGCTGCATCTGCTTCTAGTACCTCCGCATTTGGTCTCCGGCATTCACCTGAGATTCCTATCCTCACTTCCTACGGCTCCACCAAGGTCGGCTCGACTGGCCGAGCGAGCAAGCATTGATGGGTTTTCTTAGTTGGTACTTCCAATTTTTGGACAGTTATTCCTCATATGCGAAGGGTCCCTGCAAATATAGCATTTTCGGTTCTTCTTCTTAGACCAGCAATCCTTCATCTCGTGCCCCCTCCTGCCACAGTGATGGCAGGTTATTGCATTTGCAGTGGCCCCAGCTAGCGTGGTCCATGCTTGTTTTCCTTTATTTTTGTGTTGCTGCCCTGCAGCCTCTTAGGAGTAACACGCTCAGATAAGTTCGATGCTTTGCTGTCTGCTCTACCTTTATCCACATTCTCGGTACGAGTTGTGGCTTCCACCGTTGACGATGCCAGTTCCAAACTCGAACTGCCCTAAGCTGCACCGAGTCGGGCAGGAAAACCCGGCTGAGAACCCAGGACCCAACCGGGCCAACACCATGGGAGCTGCCGGAGGTGGAGCGCCGAAGCCACAAGTGAATGCCAAGGTATTCGCTCTCAACAGAGAGGAAGTTGGGGCCGATGCCGCGGTGGTGGAAGGTACGTTCACTATTCAAGGACGATCCATTAATGCTTTGATTGACCCTGGCTCTACTCATTCCTATATAAACAAGTTGTGTGCATGTCATTTGGGTTGGGATGGAGTGGAGCTACCTTTCATTTTAGAAGTAAGCACCCCTTTGGGGAAGATGGTGCAAGCAGATCGGTATGTGAGGGATTGTATGGTTAAGGTAGGGAGAGAAAATCTGGAGGGAGATTCGATTGTGTTGGACATTGAAGACTATGACTTAATTTTGGGGATGGACTGGCTAGCCAAACATGGGGCTAGGGTAGACTGCAAAAATAAGTCAGTTCAATTTGTCAGACCAGGTTGTGATGTGTTAGAATTTAATGGAAAGATGGTGAAAGAGTTGAAGTACTTGATTGCAGGGGCTAAGGCCCGCAAATTATTGAGGTATGGTTGTAAAGTGATCGGCCTACTGGGCAAGATACTCCTCCTTCTCTATACCCAAACAACCATCGGGCGTCCATTCCAGCAAAAACACAGTAACTTGACTGAAACAAAATAAACTGCTAGCTCGGACCGGCACGACTCACTGGAACTGACATCTTATCTGGGAAGGACTCACCCCTCAGAGGTGGCCACCTACTGAGGGACTCACCCTAACCCTTCAAAGACTAGTCCTAGTAGTCCACCCTTATTGAGTACTCAACGACATTCCCCACTTGGGATAAAATGAACAAAGCATTGTGCTTCATGAAAATAACAATTTGAGGTTTTCCAAAGCTTTCGGAGAAATTAGTTTTAGAAAGAGTTTCACGTTTGGAAAAAATCTGCCCAAAGACTTTTAAATAATTTAAGCAGTGGAATTAATGAAGAATTCAACCCTCAATTGCTTTCAAATAACCTAGTGCCCTTGCACTCCACATTTGGCTTGCCATAAGGAGGAAGAGACCATTCGGACATGGGAGAGAATTTCGGTCCATGAGAAAGAGAGGAGAGAGAGAGAGAGAGAAAGAAGTCATTAGTGTGATTATTCATATAGGTTTTCATTAGAGATCAAGTTTGAAGAGGATGATGTTGATAGAGTGAGTTTACTTTGAAGATGTTCTTTTCCAGAAATTTGTGCTTTGATCCGAAGTAGCAAGATGTTTGTAGGAGTTTGATGTTAATATTGGTGTTGATGGATTCACAGCAATAAGTAGACTAAATCTGGAGATTTTCGTGAGGGTTTGAGGTGGTTTGGAGGGGTATTAGGTGTAGAGAAGAAGTAGGTGTTCTTGGTGTAGTGTTTGTGTGTGTGTGTGTGCGTTCTTGTTTCTTGAAGAAAATCGAGAGAGAGAGAAGAAGAGCTACCGATTTTCTGAGGGATTGGACTGCCGAAATTCTGTAGGGTTTAGGGAGTGATTTCTCTGATTTAGAAGGGAAAGGAAAGGCTAGTTGTTACAATCCTTGGAGAATATTTTTAGGAAGAGAATTTGGAAACTAGATATTCCGAGAATATCTTGATTTTTCTGGACAGCTTTGAAGTCTTTATGGCCGACTGGATTGTGCAATTTTCTGGGGAATTAAAGCTGGTTAAAGGAGGCTTGTGGTGGCTGAAATTAAGGTGCACAATGGAGGAGAAGATGTCTGATCAATTGAGCAAAATTTTATGGAAAGTTGTTAAACAAGATGGCTGAAATTTTTGGAAAGTAATCAAGCTAAATTGCAGGGATTTGGTTGAGAGATTTTCGGTCAGCCATGGAGGGAATTTCGTGTCGAAGCTTCAGGGAACAATGGAGCTCTATTAATGGAGGATTAAGGGAGGTTTTGACAGAAGTAGGTTGGGGTTTTCGGTTGAAACAAAATAGGAAACAAGCTGGACAAAAATTCTGCTCAGGAATTTCGCTGAACAGAAATTTCCTGGCAGAATTTTCGTCTGCCATTTCCAGCAGATTTGCAGCGAGTTTTGAAAGGAATTTCAGGGGTATTCAAGGCTGGTTTCCAGCCTTCCTTATGGAGGAAAAACATGGCTAAGATGCTGCACAAAATCTGGGAGAAAACAGCTTGATTTGGAGCACACAAAGCTGATTTTCGTGCAGGAAAACACCACTGTGGATTATAACCATTCCCCAGAGTTCAAACAAAAAGTGCATGGTCACTCATTTCTGTAAAGGCAATTGAGGATTATTTCCACTCTCATTTCAGACAAATAAATTATTTGTAAATCAAGGGGCGGTTTTACTCAAAACCTAAAACTCTTTCTAAAACCAGTTTTGCCCCAAACTTTGGAAAACTTTAATTGCCATTTTCAAGTGGAACTGTGTTTTGTTCATTTTCTCCCCAAGTGGGAAATGTTACGCTGAGTACTCAACAGGGGTAGGCTAGTAGTACTAGTTTTAAAGAGCAAGAGTGAGTCTTCTGGCAGGAGGCCACCTCCAGAAGATAAGCTCAACTTAGAGAAACGTCAGTACTACTTAGTCAGGCCAGTCCGAAGTAGCATTTTGTTTTATTTCAGTCAAGTGACTGTGTTTTACCGGAATGGACACCCGGTTGTTGTTTGGGTATAGAGAAGGAGGAGTATCTAGCCCGGTAGGCCGATCACCTACCTTTTATCAGTCTACACAAAGTGTTAGGCATTCTGACCGGTTATGGGGCCCAACGTGTGGTAACCCATAATCCTTTCTTTCGAGTGGTTGATCTTATAAATTATGTACGGCTAGATAAGCCAAAACACCACTCTTATTTTTGAACAACATTTATTGTTTGCCAGTATTTCTTTTGTCAGTCTACACAAAGTGTTAGGCATTCTGACAATTGTATGGTTATAGGGCCCAACGTGTGGTAACCCACGACCATCTTTATGAGTGGTTGATTTTATTATGCACTTGTATGTTTTCAAAAAGAGGAAAATACCACTCTTGCTTTTGACTAATGTTTATTGCTTGCCAATATTTCTCTTATAAAGATTTCACACTTTGCATCCACGAACTGTTTTCACTGAACACCCAAAGCACACACGGACTTACTAAGATTTCGGTTCCCATCTCCTTCATATTCATACATACATTCATGCTTCAATCTCAACAATATATAAATATACTTAAATCCTATCGCCATCCACCTACTATCATCATCATCCTAGAGACATGAATCTACAGTTTAAAAGACAAGTTGAAGGCACTTACTTGGTTGATGAATTCTTTGAAGGAGTTTAGAGTAGATCTCAACTCCTAGACGTCTAACTTTGTCCATAGGAGATGGCGAAAACATGTTCATGGGAGAAAAAGTCATTCGGCCAAGAGAGGGGAATTTTCGGCCATGAGAGAGAGAGAGAGAGACCATTAGCATGCTTATTCACATAGGCTCTCACTAGAGATCAAGATTGGAGAAGATGAAGTTGTTAGAATAAATTTACCTTGAAGGTGTTCTTGACCATAACAGAAATTTCTGGTTTTTGATCCAAAAGTGCAAGTTGGATTTTGGAGTTTGATGTTAAAAATGGTACGGATGGACTCACAGCAATGAATAGATGAAATCTGGAATTTTTAGAGGTAGTTTGAAGTGATTTGGAGAGGTATTAGGTGAAAGGAAGTAGTAGGTGTTCTTGGTCACTTACTTTCAGGTTTCAAACTGATCCTAAAGACCATTTTTCTGGTAGCATTTGGGAGGGAACGTGAGCTAGAATTTTCACCCTTTTGAAGGTACAACAAGCTGGAAAATTTTCTGCACATGCCATGAAGGAAGGGGAACTAATTTGAAGTGAAATTTCAGCAAGTTCAGTAGAGATATTTTCCACATGGAATTCCTCACAACTCTTCCATATATTTCAGACCATAAGAAGTCTTTCACCAAGACATTTTGATCCTAAAAGACCTCAGTACTTTACTGAATTTTCTGGAAAGAAAAAGGCTAGAACACCTTGATCAAACTAATGAATTGAGCATTGAGAAAAATTAAAGAACAAGGAAGAATGAATTTCCCTTCAAGAATTTTGAGTAGAGTAAAGAGTGAAATGAGAATTCTCCTAACATGTCTCTCCTAGAACATCACCACCACATTAATCGAGGCCCTTAAGGCCGAAACCATCCTTTCCCAACCAAAATAAAATTTACTCAAGCTAAAGCTTCTATGATGGACTTTGAACCCAAGACTTCAAGAATTAATTCCAAAGCTCTAACCACTAAACCACAACAACTCTTGTTGCTATCTCTACTAGAAAAACTATTTCCTATTCAATCCACAAGCTATCTCCTTATTTTCACCTCGGGCAAAAATTACCACTTTGCCCCTCTCACACAATACTCACCAACAAGACTTCAAGGCAATAAAACTCGAATCCAGAACACATAAAAATTCATATCAGAATATATTTAACCATGAAATAAAATATGATATGCATCCCAACCCCCTTACTCTAAGGTTGGTTTCGACTGGGGTTTCACATCCTCCCCTCTTTAGAAAAATTTCGTCCCGAAATTCATGCATACTTCTATTTCGGATCAGAATGCATCCGCTTAACCCACTCTTCTGATTCGCATGCGGCATCCTGCATGCCATGATGCTCCCACTGAACCTTGACCATCGGGCACGGGCAATTTCGATGTATCACATTCCCATTAACATGGCCAATCCAATTTGCTATAGCGATGCGCAGGATTAGAATAAATCATAATGTCTTCATAATAGCAGGCTTACTTTCTCTTATTGCTGCATCTGCTTCTAGTACCTCCGCATTTGGTCTCCGGCATTCACCTGAGATTCCTATCCTCACTTCCTGCGGCTCCACCAATGTCGGCTCGACTAGCCGAGCGAGCAAGCATTGATGGGTTTCCTTGGTTGGTACTTCCAATTTTTGGACAGTTATTCCTCATATGCGAAGGGTCCCTACAAATATAGCATTTTCGGTTCTTCTTCTTAGACCAGCAATCCTTCATCTCGTGCCCCCTCCTGCCACAGTGATGGCAGGTTATTGCATTTGCAGTGGCCCCAGCTAGCGTGGTCCATGCTTGTTTTCCTTTATTTTCGTGTTGCTGCCCTGTAGGCCTCTTAGGAGTAACACGCTCAGATAAGTTCGATGCTTTGCTGTCTGCTCTACCTTTATCCACATTCTCGGTACGAGTTGTGGCTTCCACCGCTGCAGATGCCAGTTCTAAACTCGAACTGTCCTAAGCTGCACCGAGTCGGGCAGGAAAACCCGGCTGAGAACCCGGGACCCAACCGGGCCAACACCATGGGAGCAGCCGGAGGTAGAGCGCCGAAGCCACAAGTGAAGGCCAAGGTATTCGCTCTCAATAGAGAGGAAGTTGGGGCCGATACCGCGGTGGTGGAAGGTACGTTCACTATTCAAGGACGATCCATTAATGCTTTGATTGACCCTGGCTCTACTCATTCCTATATAAACAAGTTGTGTGCCTGTCATTTGGGTTGGGATAGAGTGGAGCTACCTTTCATTTTAGAAGTAAGCACCCCTTTGGGGAAGATGGTGCAAGCGGACCGGTATGTGAGGGATTGTAAGGTTAAGGTGGGGAGAGAAAATCTGGAGGGAGATTCGATTGTGTTGGACATTGAAGACTATGACTTAATTTTGGGGATGGACTGGCTAGCCAAACATGGGGCAAGGGTAGACTGCAAAAATAAGTCAGTTCAATTTGTCAGACCGGGTTGTGATGTGTTAGAATTTAATAGAAAGATGGTGAAAGAGTTGAAGTACTTGATTGCAGGGGCTAAGGCCTGCAAATTATTGAGGCATGGTTGTAAAGTGATCGGCCTACTGGGCAAGATACTCCTCCTTCTCTATACCCAAACAACCACCGGGCGTCCATTCCAGCAAAAACACAGTCACTTGACTGAAACAAAATAAACTGCTAGCTCGGACCGGCACTACTCACTGGAACTGGCATCTTATCTGGGAAGGACTCACCCCTCAGAGGTGGCCACCTACTGAGAGACTCACCCTAACCCTTCAAAGACTAGTCCTAGTAGTCCACCCTTATTGAGTACTCAACCACATTCCCCACTTGGGATAAAATGAACAAAGCATTGTGCTTCATGAAAATAACAATTTGAGGGTTTCCAAAGCTTTCGGAGAAATTAGTTTTAGAAAGAGTTTCACGTTTGGAAAAAATCTGCCCAAAGACTTTTAAATAATTTAAGCATTGGAATTAATGATGAATTCAACCCTCAATTACTTTCAAATAACCGAGTGCCCTTGCACTCCACATTTGGCTTGCCATAAGGAAATCATTTCACATCAATCAAGTTTTATGCAGGAGCTTACCTGATTCTCGCTCACAACAACAAGGTCTCGATCAGACGACCTAACCCCACATGAGCAAATACGAATCTTAATCAGATTCAAGCCACAATTCACTTCCTCAATTTTAAATCAACTCAATTCACTACTACCATGATCCTAGTGTCCCAAGCTTTAAGGCAAAACAATAATTGATTAGGTTTATAAGCTCAGTTTAATTTGTTATTTAAAATAATTAATGGATTAGGAAATAAATTCTAATAAGTTGAAAGTTTAAATCTTGTTAAGGAAAATTTAGAGTTTATTTGATCAAGAGTCATAGGTGGTACTAGGTAAAATAGTGATTTAATGATAGCTTAGTTGTTAGAAAATAATTGATAGCAAAAACTAATTAAGATTAAATTTAATAAGTCTTTCTTGGAAAATAATAAGTAAATCCTTAAGGGTTTTGATCTAGTAAATATTTTATTAAGTATAAATCCTTTTCATAAGGGCTTTAATTAATTTTCTTTATTTTAAATAATATTTATTTATTTTATTTTCTAGAAAAATCATTATTTATTTGACTAAAATATCCTATACATATATTATAATTCCAAATCTACCCTTCCTAGGGTTTTCGAAATTCTTTAGCAAAAATTATTAGTAAATATTTTATTCATGAAATAAAATTTGCTTAGGGACAACTAGATCATGATCAAGATTCCATGGTCAACCATAATCAATAACATACTCAATCCTTCAATTCACCAAACCATCCAATTCTAGTACATAGGCATAGATCTAAATTTATTATTACATGATTTAACCTCTACTAGCATAAACATGATCATGGCTTCAAAATCTAATCATGCATATAAATCCTGTTCACCCATGGTGACATAATCTCTAGCATGCTTCATCGCAAATACTACCTATGACATACATCAAATCTCAACTCATCATTAAATCCACCAATATAATCCTTCCATGCATAAATCTCATCTCCTTCACAATCATACATAAACTCATGCTTCAGTCAACAACATCACCTACACAAACCCATCACCATTCATCAACCTAGAGACATGATTCTAAATTTTAAAAAGAGGATTGAAGGTACTTACTTAATTGATGAATGACTTAAAGGAGTTTAGAGAAGATCTCAACTCCTAGATGGCTAATCTTGTTCAAGAAGGGTGGCGAAAGCATGGCCATGGAGGAAGAGACCATTCGGACATGGGAGAGAATTTCGGTCCATGAGAGAGAGAGGGAGAGAGAGAAAGAGAGAAAGAAGTCATTAGTGTGATTATTCATATAGGTTTTCATTAGAGATCAAGTTTGAAGAGGATGATGTTGATAGAGTGAGTTTACTTTGAAGATGTTCTTTTCCAGAAATTTGTGCTTTGATCCAAAGTAGCAAGATGTTTGTAGGAGTTTGATGTTAATATTGGTGTTGATGGATTCACAGCAATAAGTAGACTAAATCTGGAGATTTTCGTGAGGGTTTGAGGTGGTTTGGAGGGGTATTACGTGTAGAGAAGAAGTATGTGTTCTTGGTGTAGTGTTTGTGTGTGTGTGTGTGTGTGCGTTCTTGTTGCTTGAAGAAAATCGAGAGAGAGAGAGAAGAAGAGATACCGATTTTCTGAGGGATTGGACTGCCGAAATTCGGTAGGGTTTAGGGAGTGATTTCTCTGATTCTGAAGGGAAAGGAAAGGCTAGTTGTTACAATCCTTGAAGAATATTTTTAGGAAGAGAATTTGGAAACTAGATATTCCGAGAATATCTAGATTTTTCTGGACAGCTTTGAAGTCTCCTATGGCCGACTGGATTGTGCAGTTTTCTGGGGAATTAAAGCTAGTTAAAGGAGTCTTGTGGTGGCCAAAATTAAGGTGCACAATGGAGGATAAGATGTCTGATCAATTGAGTAAAATTTTATGGAAAGTTGTTAAACAAGATGGCTGAAATTTTTGGAAAGTAATCAAGCTAAATTGAAGGGATTTGGTTGAGAGATTTTCGGTCAGCCACGGAGGGAATTTCGTGCAGAAGCTTCAGGGAACAATGGAGCTCTGTTAATGGAGGTTTAAGGGAGGTTTTGACAGAAGTAGGTTGGGGTTTTCGGTTGAAAAAAAATAGGAAACAAGCTGGACAAAAATTCTGCTCAGGAATTTCGCAGAACAAAAATTTCCTGGCAGAATTTTCGTCTGCCATTTCCAGCAGATTTGCAGCGAGTTTTGAAGGGGATTTCAGGGGTATTCAAGGCTGGTTTCCAGCCTTCTTTATGGAGGAAAAACATGGCTAAGATGCAGCACAAAATCTGGGAAAAAACAGCTTGATTTGGAGCTCACAAAGCTGATTTTCGTGCAGGAAAACACCACTGTGGATTATAACCATTCCCCAGAGTTCAAACGAAGAGTGCGTGGTCACTTATTTCTGTAAAGGTAATTGAGGATTATTTCCACTCTCATTTCAGACAAATAAATTATTTGTAAATCAAGGGGCGATTTTACTCAAAACCTAAAACTCTTTCTAAAACCAGTTTTGCACCAAACTTTGGAAAACCTTAATTGCCATTTTCAAGTGGAACTGTGTTTTGTTCATTTTCTCCCAAAGCACACACGGACTTACTGAGATTTCTGTTCCCATCTCCTTCATATTCATACATACATTCATGCTTCAATCTCAACAATATATATATATATACTTAAATCCTATCGCCATCCACCTACTATCATCATCATCCTAGAGACATGAATCTACAGTTTAAAAGAAAAGTTGAAGGCACTTACTTGGTTGATGAATTCTTTGAAGGAGTTTAGAGTAGATCTCAACTCCTAGACGTCTAACTTTGTCCATAGGAGATGGCGAAAACATGTTCATGGGAGAAAAAGTCATTCGGCCAAGAGAGGGGAATTTTCGGCCATGAGAGAGAGAGAGATACCATTAGCATGCTTATTCACATAGTCTCTCACTAGAGATCAAGATTGGAGAAGATGAAGTTGTTAGAATAAATTTACCTTGAAGGTGTTCTTGACCTTAACAGAAATTTCTGGTTTTTGATCCAAAAGTGCAAGTTGGATTTTGGAGTTTGATGTTAAAAATGGTACGGATGGACTCACAGCAATGAATAGATGAAATCTGGAATTTTTAGAGGTAGTTTGAAGTGATTTGGAGAGGTATTAGGTGAAAGGAAGTAGTAGGTGTTCTTGGTCACTTACTTTTAGGTTTCAAACTGATCCTAAAGACCATTTTTTTGGTAGCATTTGGGAGGGAATGTGAGCTAGAATTTTCGCCCTTTTGAAGGTACAATAAGCGGGAAAATTTTCTGCACATGCCATGAAGGAAGGGGAACTAATTTGAAGTGAAATTTCAGCAAGTTCAGTAGATATATTTTCCTCATGGAATTCCTCACAACTCTTCCATATATTTCAGACCATAAGAAGTCTTTCACCAAGACATTTTGATCCTAAAAGACCTCAGTACTTTACTGAATTTTCTGGAAAGAAAAAGGCTAGAACACCTTGATCAAACTAATGAGTTGAGCATTGAGAAAAATTAAAGAACAAGGAAGAATGAATTTCCCTTCAAGAATTTTGAGTAGAGTAAAGAGTGAAATGAGAATTCTCCTAACATGTCTCTCCTAGAACATCATCACCACATTAATCTAGGCCCTTAAGGCCGAAACCATCCTTTCCCAAGCAAAATAAAATTTACTCAAGCTAAAGCTTCTATGTTGGACTTTGAACCCACGACCTCAATAATCTATTCCAAAGCTCTAACCACTAAACCACAACAACTCGCGTTGCTATTTGTACTAGAAAAATTATTTCCTATTCAATCCACAAGCTATCTCCTTATTTTCACCTCGGGCAAAAATTACCATTTTGCCCCTCTCACACAATACTCACCAACAAGACTTCAAGGCAATAAAACTCGAATCCGGAACGCATAAAAACGGGGATGTCGCCCCGTCCAAAGGACAAGCGGTCTTTATAACGAGGTCACACAAATAAAATAGCAGAATAAAAATAATAAAAATAATACTTCAACTTAAGATTTATTACAGCCCAAGAATAAATCCACGAATTCCCAAAAGGAAACAAATCCATAAATAAAATTATCCACTCTCGACTCCCCAAAGCAATACATAAAATCAAAAGACACATTCTTTTCCTAGGCAGATAACACTAGGTACTCATCCCCACAGTAGGATCGGCCTGAAATCATGGAAAAAAGGTGATGAGACAGAAATCTCAGTAAGTCCGTGTGTGCTTTGGGTGTTCAGTGAAAACAGTTCGTGGATGTAAAGTGTGAAAACTTTATAAGAGAAATATTGGCCAGCAATAAATATTAGTCAAAAGCAAGAGTGGCGTTTTCCTCTTTTTGAAACTATACAAGTGCACAATAAAATCAACCACTCATAAAGGTGGTCATGGGTTACTACACGTTGGGCCCCATATCCATACAATGGTCAGAATGCCACAATTTGTACAGACTGACAAAAGAAATACTGGCAAACAATGAATGATGTTCAGAAATAAGAGTGGCGTTTTGGCTTATCTAGTCGTACATAATTTATAAGATCAACCACTCGAAATAAAGGATTATGGGTTACCACACGTTGGGCCCCATAACTGGTCAGAATGCCTAACACTTTGTGCACACTGACAAAAGAAATAGTGGAATAAAAAAAATAAAAATAATACTTCAACTTAAGATTTATTACAACCCAAGAATAAATCCACGAATTCCCAAAAGGAAACAAATCCACAAATAAAATTATCCACTCTCGTCTCCCCAAAACAATACATAAAATCAAAAGACACATTCTCTTCCAAGGCAGATAACACTAGCTACTCATCCCCACAGCAGGATCGGCCTGAAATCATGGTAAAAAGGTGATGAGACAGAAATCTCCGTAAGTCCGTGTGTGCTTTGGGTGTTCAGTGAAAGCAGTTCGTGGATGCAAAGTGTGAAATCTTTATAAGAGAAATATTGGCCAGCAATAAATATTAGTCAAAAGCAAGAGTGGCGTTTTCCTCTTTTTGAAACTATACAAGTGCACAATAAAATCAACCACTCATAAAGGCGGTCATGGGTTACCACACGTTGGGCCCCATAACCATACAATGATCAGAATGCCACAATTTGTACAGACTGACAAAAGAAATACTGGCAAACAACGAATGATGTTCAAAAACAAGAGTGGTGTTTTTGGCTTTTCCAGCCATACATAATTTATAAGATCAACCACTCGAAAGAAAGGATTATGGGTTACCACACGTTGGGCCCCATAACCGGTCAGAATGCCTAACACTTTCTGCAGACTGACAAAAGGTAGGTGATCGGCCTACCGGGCAAGATACTCCTCCTTCTCTATACCCAAACAACAACCGGGAGTCCATTCCGGCAAAACACACTCACTTGACTGAAATAAAACAAATTGCTTGCTCGGATCGGCCTGACTAAGTAGTACTGACGTTTCTCTAAGTTGAGCTTATCTTCTGGAGGTGGCCTCCTGCCAGAAGACTCACTCTTGCTCTTCAAAACTAGTACTACTAGCCTACCCCTGTTGAGTACTCAACGTAACATATCCCACTTGGGGAGAAAATGAACAAAATACAGTTCCACTTGAAAATGGCAATTAAGGTTTTCCAAAGTCTGGGGCAAAATTGGTTTTAGAAAGAGTTTTAGGTTTTGAGTAAAACCGCCCCTTGATTTGCAAATAATTTATTTGTCTGAAATGAGAATGGAAATAATCCTCAATTGCCTTTACAGAAATGAGTGACCATGCACTCTACATTTGGCTTGCCATAAAAAAAATCATTTTTCATCAAACAGGTTTTATGCAGGAGCTTACCTGATCCTTGCTCACAACAAAGGTCTCCAATAGCTGACCTGACCCGCATAGGGTAAATACAAACCACAATCAAACTCAAGCCAAAGACTCACTTTCTCAAATAAAACTAACTCAACTTACTACAATCATGTCCCTAGTGTCCCAAGCTTTAAGACTCAATAATAAATAAAAGGGTTTATAAAATAAATCTAGTTTGATATCAAAATAACTAGAGTTTGAAAAATAGGTACAAAAGTTGAAGGTTTATATCATGCTAAAAATAAACTATGGTTTATTTGAAAAAGGGTCCAAGGTAGTATTAGGTAAAATAATGATTTATTAATAATTTAGTTGTTAAAAAATAATTGATAGCTAAAATTTGTTGAAAATAAATTTAATGAGTCTTGCTTGAAAAATAATAAGCAAATCCTTAATGGGTTTTGATTAAAAGATAATAATTAAATTTTTAGTAATAAATATTTTATTAATTATAATTATTTCCATAAAAGGCTTTAATTGATTTTATCATTTTAAATAATATATATATATATATATATATATTTTCAGCAAAAACTATTATTTATTTGACTAGAATATCACTATTTTATATAAAAGACCAAACCCACATTTTCCCATGGTTTTCAAAATTTTACGAGAAAAATCATATTATTAAATATTTTATTAATGAAATAAAGATTAGCTTAGGGACAACTAGATCATGATCAGATTCCTATAGCAAATCACAATCATGAACATATACAACCCTTCAATTCATCAAATCATGCATACAAGCATAGATCTCGATTTATCAAAACATGATCTAACCCCTGCTAGCATAAATAAGATCATGGCCTCACTAATGCAACATGAATATAAATCATATTCACCAAATGTGACATAATCTCTAGCATACTTCATCACAAATACTACCTATGACATGGAGACATGCATTAAATCTCAAATCATCATACAATCGACCAAGATAATCCATCCATGCATAAATCACATCTCCTTCATATTCATACATACATTCATGCTTCAATCTCAACAATATATATATATATATATATATATATATATATATATATATACTTAAATCCTATCGCCATCCACCTCCCATCATCATCATCCTAGAGACACGAATCTACAGTTTAAAAGAAAGGTTGAAGGCACTTACTTGGTTGATGAATTCTTTGAAGGAGTTTAGAGTAGATCTCAACTCCTAGATGTCTAACTTTATCCATAGGAGATGGCGAAAACATGTTCATGGGAGAAAAAGTCATTCGGCCAAGAGAGGGGAATTTTCGGCCATGAGAGAGAGAGAGAGAGAGAGAGAGACCATTAGCATGCTTATTCACATAGGCTCTCACTAGAGATCAAGATTGGAGAAGATGAAGTTGTTAGAATAAATTTACCTTGAAGGTGTTCTTGACCTTAACAGAAATTTCTGGTTTTTGGTCCAAAAATGCAAGTTGGATTTTGGAGTTTGATGTTAAAAATGGTAAGGATGGACTCACAGCAATGAATAGATGAAATCTGGAATTTTTAGAGGTAGTTTGAAGTGATTTGGAGAGGTATTAGGTGAAAGGAAGTAGTAGGTGTTCTTGGTGTAGTGTGTGTGTTCTTGAAGGTTGAAGAAAATCGAGAGATGGTAATGTGCAACTGCTGAATTTTTGTGAGAGATAGGGGTGGACGAATTTCTGTAGGGTTTAGGAGGTTGATTCTCTGATTTGGAAGGGAAAAGGAAAGGTTAGTTGTTACAATCTTTGAAGAATATTTTTAGGAAGTGAATTTGGAAACTAAATATTCCAAGAATATCTTGATTGTTGGACAGCTTTTGGAAATCTACCATGGCTGATTGTTTGAGCAGAATTTCGTGGGATTAATGCTGACTTATGGAGGCTTATGGAGGCCAAAAGTAGGGTGTACAATGATGAAGAAGAAGTATGGTCCATTGAGGAAAATATTATGGAAGGTTACTAAATAAGATGGCTGAAATTTTGGAAACCAATCAAGCTAAATTGCAGGGATTTGTTTGAGAGATTTTTTGACAGCCATTAATGGAATTTCGTGCAAGAGTTCAAGGGGATCAATGGAGCTCTGTTTATGGAGGTTTAAGGAAGGTTTTGACAGATTAAGGTTGGTGTTTTTGCTGGAAGAGAAAGAGGAAACACGCTGGACAAATTTCTGCCCAGAATTTTCGCTGCACAGTGATTTTTCAGGCAGATTTTCATCTGCTGTTCAAAGCCATTTTGCAGCGAGTTTTGAAGGGGATTTCAGGGGTATTCAAGGATGGTATCCAGCCTTCTTTATGGAGGAAAAACATGGCTAATGTGCTGCACAAAATTTGGGAGAAAACAGATTGGTTTGGAGCTCTCAAAGCTGATTTTCGTACAGGAATTTTTCCTGTTTTGCTCCAACTTGTGCAGTCCAAAATTGGACAAAAACTTTCAGGTTTCAAACTGATCCTAAAGACCATTTTTCTGGTAGCATTTGGGCGGGAATGTTAGCTAAAAATTTCGACCCTTTGAAGGTACAACAAGCTGGAAAATTCCAGCTCATTCTATGAAGAAAGATGAACTAAGCTAGAGGAAAATTTCAGCAAGCTTACTAGGGGGATTTTTCCTCTTGAAATTCCTCACAACTCTTCCACATTTTTCAGACCATAAGGAGTCTTTTATCAAGACATTTCGATCCTAAAAGACCTCAGTACTTTACTGAATTTTCTGGAAAGAAAAAGGCTAGAACATCTTGATCAAACCAATGAATTGAAACTAAGGAAAACTAAAGATCAAGGAAAAATGATTTTCCCTATAAGAATTTCGAGAAGAGTAAAAGGAGTGGAATGAGGTTACTTTTATTTATTATTATTATGTGGAAAATTTCAGCAAGCTCACTAGAGGGATTTTTCCTCTTGAAATTCCTCACAACTCTTCCATATTTTTCAGACCATAAGGAGTCTTTTACCAAGACATTTTGATCCTAAAAGACCTCAGTACTTTACTGAATTTTCTGGAAAGAAAAAGGCTAGAACACCTTGATCAAACTAATGAGTTGAGCATTGAGAAAAATTAAAGAACAAGGAAGAATGAATTTCCCTTCAAGAATTTCGAGTAGAGTAAAGAGTGAAATGAGAATTCTCCTAACATGTCTCTCCTAGAACATCATCACCACATTAATCTAGGCCCTTAAGGCCGAAACCATCCTTTCCCAAGCAAAATAAAATTTACTCAAGCTAAAGCTTCTACGATGGACTTTGAACCCAAGACTTCAAGAATTAATTCCAAAGCTCTAACCACTAAACCACAACAACTCTTCTTGCTATTTCTACTAAAAAAATTATTTCCTATTCAATCCACAAGCTATCTCCTTATTTTCACCTCGGGCAAAAATTACCACTTTGCCCCTCTCACACAATACTCACCAACAAAACTTCAAGGCAATAAAACTCGAATCCAGAACACATAAAAATTCATATGAGGATATATTTAACCATGAAATACAATATGACCTAGGCCCGCCAGGGCCGGGGATGTCGCCCCGTCCAAAGGACAAGGGGTCTTTATAACTAGGTCACAAATAAAAATTGCTGGAATAAATAATACTCAATCTAAAAGAATTTATTACAACCCAAAAATACTTCAACAGTACATCCATGATATTCCAAAAGAAAAACCATAATTAAAATCATCCACACTCGTCTCCCAAAGTAGTACATAAAATCAAAAACACATTCTCTTCCAAGGTAGCTACTCACCCACAACAGGATCAACCTGAAATCATGATAAAATGTGGTGACACAGAAATCTCAGTAAGTCCATGTGTGCTTTGGGGGTTTAGCGGAAACAGTTTGTGGATGCAAAGTGTGAAATCTTTATAAGAGAAACATTGGCAAGCAATAAACATCAGTCAAAAGCAAGAGTGGCCTTTTGGCTCTTCTAGCCATACATAAGTAATGAAATCAACCACTCGAAAGAAAGGGATATGGGTTACCACACTTTGGGACCCATAACCGGTCAGAATGCCTAACACGTTGTGCAGACTGACAAAAGTAGGTGATTGGCCTACTGGGCAAGATACTCCTCCTTCTCTATACCCAAACAACCACCGGGAGTCCATTCCGGCAAAAACACAGTCACTTGACTGAAACAAAATAAACTGCTAGCTCGGACCGGCACGACACACTAGAACTGGCATCTTATCCGGGAAGGACTCACCCCTCAGAGGTGGCCACCTACTGAGAGACTCACCCTAACCCTTCAAAGACTAGTCCTAGTAGTCTACCCTTATTGAGTACTCAACGACATTTCCCACTTGGAATAAAATAAACAAAGCATTGTGCTTCATGAAAATAACAATGTGAGGGTTTCCAAAGCTTTGCGAGAAATTAGTTGTAGAAAGAGTTTCGAGTTTGGAAAAATCTACTCATTAACTTTTGAATAATTCCAGCATTGGAAATAAAGATGAATTCAACCCTCAATTGCCTTCAAATAAACGAGTGTCCATACACTCCATATTTAGCTTGCCATAAGAAAACATTTCACATCGATAGGTTTTATGCAGGAGCTTACCTGATTCTTGCTCACAATAACAAGGTCTCGGACAGATGACCTAACCTCACATAGGCAAATACAAATCTTAATCAGATTCAAGCCACAATCCACTTCCTCAATTTTAAATCAACTCAATTCACTACTACCATGATCCTAGTGTCCCAAGCTTTAAGGCAAAACAATAATTGAATAGGTTTATAAGCTCAGTTTAATTTGTTATTTAAAATAATTAGTGGGTTAGGAAATAAATTCTAATAAGTTGAAAGTTAAAATCTTGTTAAGGAAAATTTAGAGTTTATCTTATCAAAAGCCATAGGTGGTACTAGGTAAAATAGTAATTTAATGGTAGCTTAGTTGTTAGAAAGTAATTGAGAGCTAAAACTAATTAAGATTAAATGTAATAAGTCTTCCTTGGAAAATAATAAGTAAATCCTTAAGGGTTTTGATCTAGTAAATAATTTATTAAGTATAAGTCTTTTTCATAAGGGCTTTAATCAATTTACTTTATTTTAAATAATATTTATTTATTTTATTTTCTAGAAAAGTTATTATTTATTTGACAAAAATATCCTTTACATATATTATAATTTCAAATTTACCCTTCTTAGGGTTTTTGAAATTCTCTAGCAAAAATCATTAGTAAATATTTTATTCATGAAATAAAATTTGCTTAGGGACAACTAGATCATGATCACGATTCCATGGTCATAATCAATAATATACTCAATCCTTCAATTCATCAAATCATACAAATCTTGCACATAGGCATAGATCTAAATTTATTAAGACATGCTTTAACCTCTACTAGTATAAACATGATCATGGCTTCAAAATCTAATCATGCATACAAATCCTATTCACCAATGGTGACATAATCTCTAGCATGCTTCATCACGAATACTACCTATGACATGCATCAAATCTCAACTCATCATTAAATCCACCAATATAATCCTTCCATGCATAAATCTCATCTCCATCTCAATGATACATATACTCATGCTTCAATCAATAACATCACATACACAACCCCATCGCCATTCATCAACCTAGAGACATGATTCTAAATTTTAAAAAGAGGATTGAAGGTACTTACTTGATTGATGAATGACTTGAAGGAGTTTAGAGAAGATCTCAACTCCTAGATGGCTAATCTTGTTCAAGAAGGGTGGCGAAAGCATGGTCATGGAACAAGAGACCATTCGGCCAAGGGAGGAATTTCAGTCCATGAGAGAGAGAGAGAGAGAGAGAGAAGTCATTAGTGTGATTATTCATATAGGTTTTCATTAAAGATTAAGTTTGAAGAGGATTAAGTTGTTAGAATAAGTTTGAAGATGTTATTGTTCTTCACAAAAATTTCTGCTTTTTGATCCAAAGTAGCAAGATGATTTGAGGAGTTTGATGTTAATAAGGGTGTTGATGAATGCACAGCAAGGAGTAGATCAAATCTGGAGGTTTTCGTGAGGGTTTGAAGTGGTTTGGAGGGGTATTAGGTGTGGAGAAGGAGTAGGTGTTCTTGGTGTAGTGTGTGTGTGTGTGTGTGTGTGTGTGTGTTCTTGTTCCTTGAAGAAAATCGAGAGAGAGAGAAGGAGAAGCTGCCGATTTTCTGAGGGATTCGACTGCCGAAATTCTGTAGGGTTTAGGGAGTGATTTCTCTGATTTGGAAGGGAAAGGAAAGGTTAGTTGTTACAATCCTTGAAGAATATTTTTAGGAGGAGAATTTGGAAACTAGATATTCTAAGAATATCTTGATTTTTCTGGACAACTTTGAGTTCTCCTATGGCCGACTGGATTGTGCAGATTTCTGTGGAATTAAAGCTGGTTAGAGGAGACTTGTGGTGGTTGAAATTAAGGTGCACAATAGTGGAGAAGATGGCTGATCAATTGACCAAAATTTTATGGAAAGTTGTTAAGCAAGATGGCTGAAATTTTTGGAAAGTAATCAAGCTAAATTGCAGGGATTTGGTTGAGAGATTTTCGGTCAGCCATGGAGGGAATTTCGTGCAGAAACTTCAGGGAACAATGGATCTCTGTTAATGGAGGTTTAAGAGAGGTTTTGACAGAAGTAGGTTGGGTTTTCGGTTGAAACAAAATAGGAAACAAGCTGGACAAAAATTCTGCTCAGGAATTTCACTGAACAGAAATTTCCTGGCAGAATTTTCGTCTGCCATTTTCAGCAGATTTGTAGCGAGGTTTGAAGGGAATTTCAGGGGTATTCAAGGATGGTTTCCAGCCTTCTTTATGGATGAAAAGCATGGCTATGGTGCTGCACAAAATCTGGGAGAAAACAGCTTGATTTGGAGCTCACAAGGCTGATTTTCGTACAGGAATTTTTCCTGTTTTACTCCAGCTTGTGCAGTCCGAATTTGGGCAAGAAACTTTCAGATTTCAACTTATCCTAAAGACCATTTTTCTGGTAGCATTTGGGAGGAAATGTGAGCTAGAATTTTCGACCTTTTGAAGGCACAACAAGCTGGAAAATTTCAGCTCATTTCATGAAGATAGATGAACTAAGTTAGAGAAAGAATTTCAGCAAGCTTTCAAGAGGGATTTTCCCCTTGAATTTTTCCCACAAATCATTTACATTTTCCAAACCATGAGAAGCCTTTTACTAGGACATTTTGATCCTAAAAGACCTTAGTCCTCTACTGAATTTTCCGGAAAGGAAAAGGATAGAACACCTTGCTCAAGCTAAGGAGTTAGAATTTAAGAAAAGCTAAAGATCAAGGGAGAATGAATTCCCTTTTGGCATTTCGCGAAGAACAAAAGAGTGAAGTGAGAATTCTCCTAACATGTCTCTCCTAGGACATCATCACCACATTGATCTAGGCCCTCATGGCCGAAACCATCCTTTTCCAAGCCAAATAAAATTTACTCAAGCTAAAGCCTCTATGATGGATTTTGAACCTTAGACTTCAAGAATTAATTCCAAGGCTCTAACCACTAAACCACAAAACCCTTGTTGCTATTTATACTAGAAAAATTATTCCCTATTCAATCCACAAGCTATCTCATTATTTTCACCTCGGGCAAAAATTACCATTTTGTCCCTCTCACACATCACTCACCAACAAGACTTCAAGATAGTAAAAATCAAATTCAAAGCACATAGAAATCATATGAAAACATATTTAATCATGAAATAAAGCATGATATGCATCCCAACCCCCTTACTCTAAGGTTGGTCTTGACTGGGGTTTCACATATATCTTGTTATTGTGATTTTCTATAATCTATGTTGTGATTAGGTTAATATATTCTTGTTGCGCTCATTTGTAATTAGTTAGAGTTAGGAGTAGCAAATGACCTTTTTTCTCTATTTTAGGTGATTGAACACCGAAACAAAAGTGGAAGTAAATGTAGTTGAGGCGGTTCCTAAAGATTCTTCGATACTTACCAATGCAACATTGTACTACATAATAGGTATCCTTGTTCAGATTTGTGTAAATTGGTATTTTAAATTAATACTTAATTAAACTTTGAATGAACTTCGCTATTGCATGAGAACACACAAATGCACTAATAGCAATAATCAAATTTTAAAAATAAAATGTCAAATTACAAAAATTATTCACCAAACACACTAGGTCAAATGCACCCATTGCAAAGGGATAGTATAGTGTAGTTAATAAGTATCAATCCTCAAGGAGTAGGTATCAATACTTACTCTAATTCTATTATCTAACCCACCAATTTAAGAGACAATATAACTAAAACTAGGAGAACAGAGAATGCATTCCAAAAACAAAAGATTGATCACAAGAGTATTAACAAGTAAGGAAATGAGTAATAGACACGTACGAAGACAAAATTCTCTAAATATTAGACAAATAATGTATGAAGACTTCTGATAATTAAGTTAGCAATCTAGTACTTGTACGGGTTACAATGATGACTTCCATTCTTTCTCAAGTTATGCATTTCTTACCCTTTAATGAAACTAATGAATATCTCTATCTCATTAATTTAAATTAAAAATGCATTAAACACAATTAACCTTTAGTTACCAATGGTATCCTAGAAGAAATTAATATTCCTATCTCTAGAATTATTATCTCATTGATTTCCAGTTCTTTCCTCTAATTTTATCTCTCGAGTCAATCAATAGAAAATAAACATCAAATCAATTAAATTGCCACGATCAATATAACAAAATAGGCACAAGTAATCAAATACTAGAATTGGCAATTAATTGATCAAAAGGTAATTTAATACAAAATCATAATCTTAGGCTCAACCCTCCAAATACAATAAAAACAATTGATATATCATTGTTAATTAAAAAAACATAAAGAGTAAAGAAGGGAACTCATAGACAAGTTGTTGTTTTTCATCTTCTGCAATTTTCTAATGAATAGTACTCCTTTTTTCTTCAAGAAATCTTCTTACACCTAGCCTCGTGGTGTTTTCTTATGTTGGGTAATATCTCTCGGTGCCCCTTTATACATGCATCCCGAGGGTTTTTGTCATTTTCCTTTTATATCTATTTATCCTAAAAAAATTGCTACTTAATTAAAAATAAATAGTGATTTTGTAGACCAAACGGCCCTGCTTGGTATGGACCAAGCGGCGCCACTTAGTTTCTAAATTCCCAAGAACATGGCTACAAGCAATGCTACTCCCTTCATCTCTAGTGATGCTGCTAGCTCTTAGAATCTCTATATTGCTAAAATGGCCACACTAGTTGGCGTTGCCTCATTAGACTCTAGTGGTGCCACCAATTCTTAGTATTTTCAGCTAGCTTCTATCATCTTTAAGGGGCACCATCTCCTATGAACTAGGAGGCACTGCTTAGCTTATTTAGCACCTTTTCCAACCCTTTTCACTTTCACTCTCAATTATCTTCAAATCTAACAATTTTAAACAAAACAAAATATAACGGAATGGGTAAGTAGTCATATAATTACAATTTCTTCATAAATATACTGCATATAGCATAAAAAATAAGATAAAAATAGCACATATCTCCTAGCTACATTATCTCAATAAGAGAAGAGCCAAAATTGAGACTACGTATTGATGTGCATTTTTGTTTACATATGCTTCTCTTTGGAAATATTAGCTTAAAAACAATAAAACTAGTCAAGTTTTAAATTAAAACACTAAAATTACTCATACAAAATACATATAAGCAAGTATACCTACCGTATAATATAGAGCTATAATGGTAAGTATTGAAAAATCCCAAGGGAAGTGACAAGTACTCCTATTTTGCTCTAATGTTAGCTAATCAAACTATATATGTAAAATAATGAATTGATTAAGGAGTATACTAAACCCACACACTCAAGAAAAGCCACTCAATGTCCTAAAATTATCTAACGAATAAGAAAAAGAGATAAGTCATGTATTCAATTGAAATCTCCTAAATTAAACTTAACATCAAATATCCAAATTAGATAAATAAAAATCTAAATCTTGCACCAAATGGGTTGGTCTCAAATAAGACTCACTCTTTCTCGAGTTATGAGTCTTCTACCATTAACCCAACTAATAGGTATCTTTACCTCACTAATTAAAACCAAAAAAGCATTAAAATTAGCAGCTCATTACAATTTTAGGGAAAGTCATGTCCCTATCTGTAGGCAACACACACAATTCATTAATTACCAAACCCTACTCCTTTAACCTCTCTCTTGAGCTAATCAAAGGAAAGAAAATAAAGTGAATCAATCAACTAGGCACCTAATTTATAACCCTATCTCTCAAAATCATTAGAAAAGGGTAAACACAAATCAATCATCCACACAATACGACACAAGTGGTTAAATACTCAATATAGACTTCCATTAAACTAAAAGAGATTCAAAATAAAGCATAACAAAGGTTTAATTTTTCAAATACAATATAAATCTAATATAGTCCAACAAAATCAAGACAAGATTACAAAGGGGAAGAAAAAAAACTCTTATACAAGTAGGATCTTTTTCTCTATTCTAGACCTCTCTTGAAGGTCTCATTTTCTCTATCTTTTCTCTCGTGCCTTCTTGGTGCTCTCTAAGGCTTTTTTAAGGTTTTCTCCCTTCTAAATCATGCCCAACTGAATGCTCAAAAGGGCTATTTATAGCTTATGTCGTGAAAAGCCCTAGAAATCACAAAAGAGTAACTTCTGCAAAATGAACCGCGCCTATTACAGTGTACTACCTGATGCCTATTTGTCTACTTTTTTTTTTTAATTTTAGCTACTTACTAGTGTCTGTTTAGTGATCCAAACCAGCTCAGTGTACTCCCAGTAGTTTGGTTCTCTGGTTTTCTGAAATTAATCAACAACTGTTAGGATGTTAATAGGCATCGGTTCATTCTTCTAAGGCTTATTTGTCTGCTTTTTCACCTTATTTCTTTAACAAATCATCTTCTTATGTAATATACACAAAACAAGATGGGAAGTGAGTAGTCATCTAATTAGTAATTCTGAGCAATTATAACACAAATAATATGAGATTAGGTAATCACTCGCCTACACTTAAGCTTTTGCTTGTCCTCAAGCATATCACCAAAAACAATAAGCACCCCAAACAAAAAGTATCATAGCAAAAGGTAAATGAATTTTTGGAAAACAATGACACTAATTGTAAGGATATTCTTTTTCTTTTCAGATGAAAATTTAATTCAAGATTATCAAATCAAGCTAAAGTCGTGTAAACTCATGTATTTAACTAAAAAAAACTAAAGCTATCGAAGTTAAATTAAATAATTTATACTTATTCAACATGCTTCACCGCATCTTCCTAAGTCACAAATACAAACCAAATGATTGATATAAGTTAGGAATAACAAACCAACTTAAGTTCTATGACTTCCAAACTACTGCAATCATAAGTAGTAAATAGAGAATTCGTTCATATGCTCACTTTTGCAGGGTAATGTAATCGCCTAATAAAGATGTATAACTAAAGATTTTTAACTTTTACACTACCCTTTTTAGAATATGATTTTCTTTTGAAGCAAGGTAATTTAAATGCCTAATAATATATGTGAATAATGATATTCATATTTTGCATTACTTTGCTCTATTCTGTCATTGTTTTACCCCAATCTACAATTACTTAAACCTAAAGTAAGAACTATTAGAAGATCATAGAATATAAATCAACCAAAATTCTCTATTTATATTCCATCACAAGGTTCTCATTATTTCTCAAGAAACAAAATTCCATAACATTTTCTAAAACATAAACAAGGTTAAGTTAAATTCTTAAGATTTAGTCTAAATCTCTCCCCCACACTTGAATTAGATAATGTCCTCATTAGCTACAATAAACATAAAAACACATTCATGAGGACTTAAATAAATATGAAAAAGGGAGAAAGGGAAAAATAAAAATTCCCAAGTTTATTGAAACTCAAATTTCATAGGATGCTTGAAGAGAAAAGAGTAGCATTGGAGAAGGAGGAATTCCAAAAAATCTTAAAACAATCCTACAAAATGAAAAATAGAAATTAGTGCAAAAGAAAAAGATAAAATAAAAATCTACTAAATAGAAAAAAAATGCTAAAATACAAAGAAAAGAAAAGAAACAGTTAGGTTGGGGAATTCTCCATATCATGAAGAGTGCATTAAGTTCTTTCCAATTCTTCAAGACTCTCTATCTATAGTAAAGTTTTACTTTGTTACTATTCACCATAAAAGTCCTTTTTTCTAGATGAGATACCTCAACTGCTCCATAAGGAAATACTTTAGTTATCAAGAATAGCCTAAACCACCTCAATCCCAGCTTCTTGAGAAATAATCTTAGCCTTGAATTGAATAGGAGCACTTTATCGCCTTCTTCAAATTTCTTGTTCGATAAGATGTGTTGATTATGAAATCTTTTCACTTTCTCTTCATAGATTATGGAATTATTATATGCATCACTCCTCCATTCCTTAAGTTTATTCAACTATAGTAGTCACTTAGTTCTTGTAGTATTAATATCAGAGATGACAAGCTTCATTGCCCAAAAATCTTTTATGCTCAATCTTTACTGGTAAATGACAAGACCTCCCATAAACTAATTTGTAAAGGTAGTGCCAATAGGATCTTATAAGCTGTCGTATATGCCCAAAGAATATCATCCAATTTTGTACTCTAATCTTTCCTTATATGATTCACTACTTTTTCTAAAAGTCTCCTTAGCTCTCTATTAGCCATCTCCACTTGACTATTAGTTTGGGG
The DNA here is from genome assembly GCA_026120185.1 of Voacanga thouarsii. Taxonomy (NCBI): domain Eukaryota; kingdom Viridiplantae; phylum Streptophyta; class Magnoliopsida; order Gentianales; family Apocynaceae; genus Voacanga; species Voacanga thouarsii. The sequence continues at coordinate 2,277,248 of JANUWF010001543.1, read as the reverse complement.
ATGGTATAGTGTAGCAAGCTTATATGAGATATCCAAATGTTTAAGTACTTTTTCTAATTGGATATTGCAAAAGTGTGTCCCTCTGTCACTAATGAGAACTCTAGAAACTCCAAAATGATCAAACAACTTCTTGAAGAATTTTATCACAACCCTGGAATCATTTGTTAGTAAAGCTTATGTTTTAACCTATTTGGACACATAATCTACCGCAAGTAAAATATATTTATTTCCAAAAAAGTTAGAAAAGGGTCCTATGAAATCAATCCTAAAAAATCTCACAAGCTTGAAAAACTATTAAAGGTATTTCAAAGGCTTTGAAAATGTTACCAGTTCATTAGTACCTATCACAGTTTTTAAAAAACCTATACACATCCTTGAATATCAAGGGCCAATAAAATCTAAATTCAAGAACCTTCCTACGAGTGCCATTAGCTTGATAGTGGCCTTCAACTGGCCCTTCATGATAGTGCCTAAAAATGACATGAGTCTCCACATGATCAACATATCTCTTAATAACTTGATTAGCACATCTTCTAAAAAGACAAGAATCCTCCCAAAAATAATGTTGATATTAGAGAGAAACTTTTTTCTTCACTAAGAAGTAAGATTCGCCAAAAGAATCCCTATTGCCAAGAAGTTGGCAAAGTCAGCAAACCATTGGATAGAGATATTTTTGCCTCCAATCCATAACAATTGCTCATCAGAAAATGTATCATAGATTTCTTCTTTCTTTAACGGTTCCAAATAAAAGGTTCTTTGGTCTTAATAAGTAATCTTCAACTAAATTCTCAACGCTTTTCTTGTCCTGGATCTCCAACTCAAATTCTTGCAACAATAAAACCTAACGTATTAGTCTAGGTTTGGAATCATGTTTGGCAATGAGGTATTTCAATGTGAAATGATCAATGTACACAATGATTTTAGATAGGATAAGATATGAATGGAATTTATTAAAAGCAAAAACTATAGTAAGTAGCTCTTTTTCAGTCGCGGTGTAGTTTGCTTGTGCTGATATAAGAGTCTTACTCGCCTAGTAGATAGGTTGAAAATTCCTTCTACATCTTTATCTAAGAATAGTTCCTATTTCAAAATCACTAGTATTACACATCAGCTCAAATGGAAGGTAACCAATAAGCTGATACCAAGATAGGAGAATCAATGAGTTTTTGCTTCAAAATATCAAAAGCAAATAAGCACTTGTCATCAAAATTAGACGGTGTATCTTTCTCAAGCAAAGATATAAGAGGTTTAAAAATCTTTGAAAAGTCTAGAAAGAACCTCCTATAGAAACTTGCATGACCCAGGGAACTTCAAATAGCTCTTATTTATGTAAGTAGGAAAAGCTTCTCAATTATCTTAATTTTTGCTCTATTCATCTCCTAATTGTTTCTGGAAATCTTGTGCCCCAAAATGATTTCCTATCTGACTATAAAATAGTATTTTTTCCCAATTCAAAACCATATTAGTTTTCTCACAACTTTTGAGCACCTTTTCAAGATTTTGCAAGCCTAACTTAATTGAATCTCCAAAAATAGTAAAGCTATTCATTAAAGCTTCTATTATATCACCTACCAATCCCTCAAATATTAACATCATACATTTCTAAAATATGTGTGGTCCATTACAAATGCTAAAATGCATACGACGGTAAGCAAATATACCAAATGGACAAGGGAAAGTGATTTTTTCTTGGTCTTTAGGAGGAATTTGAAAATAGTTAGCGACTCCATCAAAAAGTAATAGTACATGTAACCTACCCATCTTTCTAGCATTTGATCAATAAATTGAAGTGGGAAATGATATTTTTATGTTGCTTCATTCAGCTTTTTGTAATCAATGTACATCCTCTATCCAGTAACTAATCTCATGAGAATAAGTTCGTTCTTTTCATTAGGTAAAACTGTCATCTCTTCATTCTTTGGTACCACTTGTATCGAACTTATCCAGATACTATCAGAGATAAGATATATGATTCTTGAATCTAGAAGCTTAATTACTTCACCCTTCACTACTGTAACATCCCACTACCTACATACCCTATTAGGGCTGGGGATATCGCCCTGTCCTTATGACAAGGGTCTTTATAACTAGAACTCAGAAAAAATGAAAGAAATGATCCAAATTTAAACTTATTACAAATAAAACATTACATGAACAAATCTCAAAATAAACAAATGTTCGCTAGAGTCTCTCCAAACAAAATACATTCAAAATAAGTTTTCAAAGAAAGGCAACATTAATCAATCAACCTTCACAGCAGGATCGACCTAAAAGCATGGTATAAAAAGATGCTAAAATATAAATCTCAGTAAGCCCATGTGTGCTTGGAGTACTTCAGGTAAAACAGTTCATGTATGCAAGTTGAGAATTTTTTATAAAAGTAAAGTGCTGACAAGTCACAAATAAATTTCACAAAGCGAGGAGTGGTGTTTTTCTTTCGAATGCTATACATTGTATAAAATAAAAGCAACCGCTCAAAAGAAATAGACATGGTACCACACTTTCTGCACCATGACAAAAGAATGATCAGGATGTCACATTTTGTACATCATGACAAGAGAATGATTAGGATGCCACACTTTGTGTATCATGATAAGAGAATGATCAAGATGCCACACTTTCTGCATTCAGATACAAGGCGGGTGTACGGCCCACCGATTGAAATACTCCTCCATCTTTACACCTAAACTTACCCGTTGTCCACTCCAGAAATAAACAGTCCACTTGAATTGTAATGCTAGCTTGGACCAGCCTGACCAATAAGAACTATCGTCTTGTATAGATAGAGCTCGCCCCCCAGAGATGGCCTCCTATTGAGAGATTTACCTAACCATTCAAAAACTAGTCCTAATATTCTACCATTATTGAGTACTTAACGTTGTATTTGTTCTTTTTGGGAAAAGAAGAATCATCTAAAGTGTTTTCTTTTAAAAAGTAATTATGGTTTATGCAATTCTTGTCAAAATTAGTATTTAGGAAAAATTTAGCTTTTTGTTTAAAATTGCTTGCTCAACTTGAAATCGTTTGATGGAACAGAAAAGGAAAAGAATATTGTCCATAATTGCATCCCAAGTACATTTCCACGTATACAACACATTTTGACTTGCCGAAGTGATTTTGATCTTCAAATAGCTTTATGCAAGGACTTACCTGATCTTTTGCTTTTCCTTGACACAATAGTTTTCCAAGTTGGTTTAAGGCAAACCAACCCTACTTAGGGTAAATATAAGGTATAAGTCCCAATATCCAAACAACACTTGCTCTAATAAGTAACTCCTAACCTAACATGGTTAGCTCAACTAGTTACAAAAACATCCAGTTAAGATAATAATGTCTTAGGTTCTAAAATTAATTGTAAAAGTATTTTATAGGATATAAAAAGTGAATAATAAATTATAATGTTAACTATTTATTATCAAATAATAAGCAATATTAATAATAAATTATAAATAATTTTACTAATAAATAATATTAATAATAAGTAATAAATTATTTTAATAATAATTAACAAAAATATTTATTATTATGAATAATATATGAGTATAAATAAAAGTTTTAGTAAGACTAATCAATAATAATTTATATATAAAAGATATTGATATTAATTTTGATTTATTATTATTTATATTTAATAATGCGTAATAAAAAATATTACTACTTATTTATGTAATAAAATAATAATATTTAAGGTAATTATTAATTATGAATATATTAATGTTGTTTGAAAATAATAATAATAATAATAATAATAATAATAATAATAATAATAATAACAACAACAACAACAACATTAGTAGTAAAAGTAGCTCTAATAACAATTTTAATAACCATAGTGAATTTACTAGTACAAAATTTTATATATACCCATACTCACATATATTCAACATATAATATGTTGATTTGCCCAAAAATAGACTTGTAATAACATTCATCACAACAAGTGTGATATCCTACTAACAATATTTTTAAGAGATTTTGATCAAAGATAATATCATGGGAGCATAATCAAAACAATGGTGACATAAATCCATCATTCAATACTTCATTCATGCTTGTGACATAAAGCCTCTAATCATATTGTACTAGTAAGCATATAATGATCCTAAAGCATAATCCAACATTAATTCATAAGTCTCAATATTCAGTTCAATCTTTATATCTTAAAATTATTCCCTTCACCCACATACATATCTCCATCCCAACAACATTCGATCCATATACTAATTTTCATCATCTAAAGCCCTAAGTTCGAAAATTTAAGAAGAAGGTCATGAAAGAAATACTTATTTGACGATCATTGGAGTTGAAGATATTGTCTTGTCCAATGAAAGGCCTTGAGTGCTTGAGGAGTCCTTCCTTGATTGAAGTCTATTCAAGAATGGCCACCAATAGTTCGACCAAGAGAGAGAGAAAGAAAAAGAGAGTGTGTGATTAAGATGATGACGAAATGGAGATGAAGAAGTGAATAAGGATTAAGGTGTTTAAATTTACCTTCTACATGTTCTTCTTGTTCTTGGACAAAAAGCACATTTGATCCGAAGTTGAGATCAACTTTGGTTGTTTTAGTGTTATAGAGGCTACTATGGATGAGTATAGGTTAAATCCTAGTTGATTTTAGAGTTTTAGGAGTGATTTGGGATGAATAAAGGTGATTGAAGATTGAAAAAGTTTAGTGTGTGTTCCCGGTGTTCTTGAGAACACATGAGACAATTAAGATAAGATTATTTGTGTGTGCTTGGTGTGTGATGCCCGAATGGCATAGCTAGGAGGATAGTGTTTTTGGTCATCCTAGGGGAGAAAGAGAATTTAGCTATTTTGAATTTTAAAATAAGAAAAATCTGGAGATGTTTGAGGTAGAAGATTTGTTAATGGTATTTTCTTCTTGAAGGTTTCTTGTCCTTCAATATTAGGTGGCTAGTCTAGCTATGTTTTGATTGTGAAATGGATGAGTGTTTTAGCCTTATAGCTAGCCAAAAATGGTTGTACATGAGAGAAGAAAATTCTGATTTATTCATCTAGCTAGATAAGAGTCTAATTGAGGAAAAGCTAAAATTTAATTTTCAAGTTTGAAAAGTTTTGAATAGAGTAAAGTTGGGAGTGGTTTGAGGTGTGTTAATGGAGCTTTAATGGCCATGGTGGATGACAAGATGTTTAGTCCATGGCTTCAAGGTGGCCGAAATTATTGTAGATAATTGAGGAAGAAATTGGTTCTTAACTTTGCTAAACAAGCTGGAAAAATTCTAGCTTTAGCTACAAGAATTCTTAGGATATGAAAGGGTTTTTTAGTAGAATTTTCAAACCATTTTGAAATGAATTTGCAGCTGAAACTTAGGAGTGTTTGAAGGTCTATTAACAGTGGTTTTCTAGCCATCAACTTGGAGAAGAAGGGGAAAAGTTTCAGGTGTTCTTACGGATGAGTTGATGGCTCAACTTCTATGTCTAATCTTGGTAGTTTACTGGGAAATTTCTGGTTTGTTAAGGTTGTACAAGTTGCAAAATTCCAAGTTATTTTCAGCTTTTCTATTTACACAAAATGATTGGTTGCTAGCAAAATTTATATAGGCAAATGTTGCTGCAATTTTCGGAAATCAGCCAAGAAGGATTGCTGAAAAAATTTCCAGATTTGAACCAAAACAAGAACAAGAAGAAAATGTAGTTCTTGGAAGAGAAATTTTGGTGATTTAATTGGAAACCACCTACCTATTTTCCTTCCTAAATTTTGGTCATTTTCCTATCCCAAAAGCTTGAAATTTCAAAAATTCAAGCCAAGATTTATCCAAGATATTTTTTTTAATAGAAATTGAAAGGAATTACAAAATAAGAGTATTTTAAATTTAAATAGATTAGGACAAGGCCTGCTAAAATGATGGAGACCAAAACTCTTCTAGATTTTCTTTTAGGATAAGATCACATTGTTAGAACATTACCATTGTGTCTTCTGTAAGACAACATTCCTAACTTTAAGGAATGTAAGAAAAAAAATTCAAATATTGGTTAGGATAATTAAAAATATAACTTAGGTGATGGGATTTGAACTCAAGATCTTATAGATTAAATCACAAAGTTCTAATCACTTAACCACAAAAATTCTTATTCTTATTCTCCCAACCAAATTCTCTTCCTTTTTAAGCCTCAAGCCTTCTTTCTAATTTGACCTTAAGCAAAATTTCCATTTTATCCATACTACTCAACAAGCATAAATAAACCATATAACCCCTATAACACAATTCTAAAGCACACGAATTCATCCAATAAATATATTTTTATGCAATATGATATGATATGCACCCCATCCCTCTTACTCTAAGGTAGGTTTAGGTGGAGTTTTATATCCTCCCCTCCTTAGAAGAATTTCGTCCCGAAATTCAGTGCATACGTTTATCTCAAGTCGGGGTATTTCTGCTTTACCCATTCTTCCATCTCCCATGTAGCATCTTGAGTACCATGATGCTCCCTTTGCACCTTCACCATTGGTATCTGTTTATTCCTGAGTCTTGACCATCCGGTTCAGAATTTTAACTGACTTCTCCACATAACTCAATTCGGATTACAATAGCAAAAGCTCGTCGATAAAACATGCTCCGGGTCAGGATCGTATATCTTTAGTGAGAAAAATGAAACACGTCTCATAATCTCAATAAAATTACTAGTAAATCCAATCTATAATTCCAACATTCTCCTCCTATCATTCGCATAGCTCTTCTGCCGTCTCTGAGTCGCCTTCAGTCTGTCTCTTGTTACTTTTACCTTATCTGCCACCTCTTGAACACGAACTTTACTGAATTTAACAATCTATCTTTTATCTATCCCTACTATAATGGTACTTGAAATGTCTGGCTTTGCATCACTTCATATAGGGCCATAACAATAGAAGATCGGTAATTGTTATTGTAGGACTACTCTCATACGGTCACGCATTCAGTCCACTTATCAACAAAGTCCAGCATACATGCCCTAAACATGTCCTTTAGTATCTGAATAAGTCTCTTCGACTAGCTAACAATTTTTAGGTACGCTACAGCTCAGAACTTTCAAATTGACCCCATTATCTTTAGGAACTTAGTCTAAAATCTTGCAGTAAACTTAGGATCTTGGTTGGATATAATACTTGATGACATCTCATGCAGCCTCTACCTAGGGTTGGGCTATCTTAAAATTGCCCCTGATTACCGCTCATTCCAAAAATAGAACTATGCTCAACTAAATTTTCACTTACCAAACTTTAACGGAATTTTAGGCTATCTTCACTTTCTAACACCAATTTTAATTGACCCTTGTCCTTAATGGCATTCAAAATACATCAGGTGTTGTCTAAAATGTCACCACAAAATTATCAAAGTAGGATTGAAATCTTATGCATCTACTCCATAAGCATCAAAGCCTTTTGTCAATCAGTATAACATCACCACTTGTCCTTAGTACCTATCCCTAATATTAGTCGCAATCTCATAATATCCCCTTCTTAAATTTATACTTAATGTTATCCCTATCTCAAGTCTGACTTAGGAGTAACAACAAATATTCTTGATGACCAAACTATTCAATATTCTCTAGTATATACCTAGCTTTTAAATTCCCTTCTTTTCTTATACTATTACTAACAAGTCCCGTAGGCTACAACACCAAGCTAAATATTCTTAGTATTCCTTCAACAATAGTCCATGAACCTTCGCTCTTAGTATTATGTTCTACACTTCCTTCACTTTACCTCTTCTAAAATTTAATCATACCCATCTGATCCACAAAAATGCATTATTCTATCTCTATAACGAACTTAAATCCTTGCTTTGATGATCATTCCTTGTCTAATACGCTACCATAATCCTCAAGAGAAAACAAGTCATATTCCCGATAAATTTTACTTCTCTAGCTAAAATTTCATCTCTCGGATCAAACCTATATATCCTTACTTCCTTGCAAGATGACGGATGCTTAACCAACTAGTAAGAAAATCTATACTATTCACATTTAATAGATTCAACTCTTATGGTCTAGCTTATCACTACTCAAAAGAATAACATGCTACATAATATATATATATATATATATATATGCTATGTAGAACAAATATCAAAGAGCATATTCTTTTAGGAGAAATAAAGAATTAACCTGGCACCACGGCTGGATCCGATCTCACGTCTTCTCTGCTTAACCACCTTGGTTATCACCTATTGCTTTAACTTATTTCCTCCAGTAACTATATTTCTTTAGTTGGCTGAATTCAGTGGTGGGGTCTTAATCAGGTTTGTCCAACTGTCACCTTAAAAGACCCCTCAGGTTCTATGTTGTGCTCTTCTTCGTGCTCTTTTCTCACATCTGGCTGTGAATGCTCTATTGGCTCGTATTCAGGTGTTGAAAGTTTCCTACCATAACCAACTCTGCCTCTTCCTGCAATTTTATGTCTAGGTTCCATCTTCCATCATCATCGCCATATTTACAGGTCGACAAATGCATACATATAAAAGCAATAATATAGGGAAAAGATAACATATATAACTTTTGCTCACTCATTGAACATATGGGAGTTTTTTTTTAAAAAAAAGAAGTGAAATACTCAAAAGTTTTATTCAAAATAAATCATACTTTAACACAAAGAAATTAGATATCACGGATGATACCTTTATGGGAATTAAATACTCATAGACAAGAAATAAATAAGGCCATGAACTCAATAAATAGATTCACTAATCAACAAATTGCATCACAAATACTCTAAGTCTTCTCGCTGCTCTAGTCATTACTCGAGTAGTCAAAAATAAATTTTTCAAACTATCCTTCTCTTCTCTTCCTAGGACTCTCCTCCATCTTCCCTTTTCCCTTGTCCTCCGCCTCTAAGACTGACTCCCTAAGTGTTCTCATACCCAAGGTGAGTCTATCCTTCTGACTGGGTCCCTCATCATCGGACTCCTCAAAGTCAAAGCTAGAAGGGGTAATATCAAACTCTCCTATTAGTGGAGTTCGAGGAGGCATAACTGCCTCCTCCTCCCCCTCCCCCTCATCAAACTCTTCCATCCTCCCTACAAATTCAATATCAGAATCATCCATCTCTTCTCATCCCTCATCATCAGCATCACCCAATTCCTTACCTCTCTCACCATCAGCATCACCCATCTCATCGCTTCTCTTACTACCTAAGTCAAGATCAGGAGCTTCCTCCTTAGCCTCGCTATCTGAGACTAAATCAACTATTGGTATGGGAGGGTCCACCAGCTGCACATCCTCAACACCTCCCTCCTATTCGGGTAACTCTAGTGCAGCAACCTCAACCTTCATCTTCTCTTCCTTACCATCATTAAGCACAGTAGGGATGGAAACCTCAATCTCCATCTCACTGTCACTACTCTCTAACTTAAACCAATCTAACTCAAGTTCGAGTTCTGTATCTGAGAAGGATAAGTCTATTACAGAAATTGGGGTAGGTGTTCTACCACACATGAAAGGTCAATCTTGGTTGATGGACGCGAATCTCCTAACCATCCTACAAGCAGAACACATAGATTAGTACTAGAGATTATAAAACATAATGTAAACAATCCAAATATTGCCAATAGCTGCCTAAACCTAGTCTCTGATACCACTTATAACGTCCCACTACCTATGTAGCCTATTAGGGTTGGGGATGTTGCCCCATTCTTAGGACAATGGGTCTTTATAACTAGGACTCATAGAAAAATGAAAAAAACGATCCAAATTTAAACTTATTACAAATTAAAACATTACATAAACAAGTCTCAAAATAAACAAATGTTTGCTATAGTCTCTCCAAGTTAAATACATTCAAAATAAGTCTTCAAAGAATGGCAATATTAATCAATCAACCTTCACAGCAGGATCGACTTAAAAGCATGGAATAAAAAGGTAGTGAAACATAAATCTCTGTAAGCCCGTGTGTGCTTAAAGTGCTTTAGCTAAAATAGTTTATGTATGCAAGTTGAGAAATTTTTATAAAAGTAAAATGCTAGTAAGTCACAAATAAATTTTACAAAGTGAGGAGTGGTATTTTTCTTTCTAATATCATACATTGTATAAAATAAAAACAACCACTCAAAAGACATAGACATGGCACCACACTTTGTGCAACATGACAAAAGAATGATCAGAATGCCACACGTTGTGCATCATGATAAAAGAGTGATCAGAATGCCACACTTTGTGCATTCTGATACAAGGCAGGTGTACGACTCACTGGGTGAGATACTCCTCATTCTCTATACCCAAACTTACCGATTGTCCACTCTAGAAATAAACAGTCCAATTGAACTGCAATGCTAGCTCGGACCAGCCAAACCAACAAGAACTGTCGTCTTGTCTAAGCAGAGCTCGCCCCTCAGAGGTTGCCTGCTACTGAGAGACTTACCCAGCCCTTCAAAGACAAGTCCTAGTAATCTACCCTTATTGAGTACTCAACATTGTATTTGTCCCTTTTGGAAAAAAAAAAAAAAAAAGAAGCATCCAAAGTGTTTTCTTTGAAATAACAATTATGGTTTACACAATTCTTGTCAAAATTGGTTTTTAGGAAAAGTTTAGCTTTTTGTTTAAAATTGCTGGATTAACTTGAAATCGTTTGATGGAACGGAAATGGAAAAGAAAATTGTCCATAATTTCATCCCAAGTACATTTTCACGTATACAACACATTTTAACTTGCCGATGTGATTTTGATCTTCAAACAGCTTTATGCAAAGACTTACCTAATCTCTTGCTTTTCCTTAACACAATAACCCTCCAAGTTGGTTCGAGGCAAACCAGCCCCGCCTGGGATAAATATAAGGTATAAGTCCAACATCCAAACAACATTTGCTCAAATAAATAACTCACAACCTAACATGGTTAGCTCAACTTGCTATAGCAACATCCAGTTAAGACAATAATGTCTTAAGTTCTAAAATTAATTGATAAAGTATTTTATAGAATATAATAAGTGAATAATAAATTATAATGTTAACTATTTATTATCAAATAATAAGCAATATTAATAATAAATTATAAATAATTTTAATAATTAATAATAAGTAATAAATTATTTTAATAATAATTAACGATAATATATAGTATTATTTATATTTTAATATATATTTTTCATTTATTATGATATTTTAATATATGAGTATAAATAAAATTTTTAGTAAGACTAATCAATAATAATTTGTCTACAAAAGATATTGATATTAATTTTAATTTATTATTTTTTATATTTAATAATGCCTAATAAAAAAATATTACTATTTATTTATCTAATAAAATAATAATATTTTAGGTAATTATTAATTCTGAATATATTACTGTTGTCCGAAATTAACAAATTAAATTAAGTAATGTTACTAATAATATTAATAATAATAATGATAATAATAATAATAATAATAATAGTAGTAGTAGTAGTAATGATAATAACATTAGTAGTAAAAGTAGCTCTAATAACAATTTTAATGACCATAGTGAATTTACTAGTACAAAAATTTATATATACCCATACTCACATATATTCAATAAATAACATATTGATTTGCCCAAAAATAGACTTGTAATAACATTCATAACAACAAGGGTGATATTCTACTAACAATAACTTTCAAGAGATTTTGATCAAAGATAATATCATGGGAGCATAATCAAAACAATGGTGACATGCATCCATCATTTAATACTTCATCCATGCTTGTGACATAAAGCCTCTAATCATATTGTACTAGTGAGCATATAATGATCCTAAAGCTTAATCCAATATTAATTCATAAGTCTCAATATTCATTTCAATCTTCATGTCATAAAATTATTCCCTTCATCCACATACATATCTCCATCCCAATAACATTTGATCCATATACTAATTTTCATCATCTAAAGCCTTGAGTTCAAAAATTTAAGAAGAAGGTCATGAAAGAAATACTTGTTTAATGATCGTTGGAGTTGAAGATGTTGTCTTGTCCAATGAAGGTCCTTGAGTGCTTGAGGAATCCTTCCTTGATTGAAGTTTGTTCAAGATTGGCCACCAATGGTTCGGTTAAGAGAGAGAGAGAGAGAGTGGGTGATTAAGATGATGATGAAATAGAGATGAAGAAGTGAAGAAGGATCAAGGTGATTAAATTTACCTTCTTGATGCTCTTCTTGTCCTTAGACAAAGAGCACATTTGATCTAAAGTTCAGATCAACTTTGGTTGTTTTAGTGTTATAAAGTGTGCTATGAATGAATATAGGTTGAATCCTAGTTGATTTGAGAGTTTTTGGAGTGATTTGGGATGAATAGAGATGATTGAAGGTTGAAGATGTTTAGTGTGTGTTCTTGGTATTCTTAAGAGCACAAGAGAGAATTGAAAGAAAATGATTTGTGTGTGCTTGGTTTGTGATGCCCGAATAGCCTAGCTAGGAGGATAGTCTAACTATGTTTTGATTGTGAAATGGAGGAGTGTTTCAGCCTTATAGCTGGCCCAAAATGGCTGTACAAGAGAGGATAAAATTCTGGTTTATTCATCTTGCTAGGTGAGAGTTTAATGAAGGAAAAGTTGGAATTTAATTTTCAAGTTTGAAAAGTTTTGAATGGAGTAAAGATAGGAGTGGTTTGAGGTGTGTTAATGGAGCTCTAATGGCCATGGTGGATGAAGGAGACAAGATGTTCAGTCCATGGCTTCAAGGTGGCTGAATTTGTTGAAGATAATTGAGGAAGAAATTGGTTCTTAACTTTGCTAAACAAGCCGGAAAAATTCTGGCTTTAGCTACAAGAATTCTTAGGATATGCAAGGATTTTTTAGCAGAATTTTCGAACCATTTTGAAATGGATTTGTAACTGAAACTTATGAGTGTTTGAAGGTCCATTAATAATGGTTTTTCAGCCATCATCTTGGAGAAGAAAGGGGAAGGTTTCAAGTGTTCTTATGCATGAGTTGATGGCTCAACTTCTATGTCTAACTCTTGGTAGTTTACTAAAAATTTTCTAGTTTGGTAAAGCTACACAAGTTGCGAAATTCCAAGGCAGTTTCAGCTTTCCTATTTATACAAAATGCTTGGTTTCTAGCAAGAATTATATAAGCAAATGTTGCCGCTATTTTCGAAAATCAGCCAAGAAGGATTGCTGGAAAAATTTTCAGATTTGAACCAAAACAAGAACAAGAAGAAAATGTAGTTTTTGGAAGAAAAGCTATGGGGATTTAATTGGAAACCGCCTACCTATTTTCTTTCCAAAATTTCAGTCATTTTCCTATCCTAAAACCTGAAATTTTCAAAATTTCAAGCCAAGATTTATCCAAGACATTTTTTAATAGAAATTGAAAATAATTAAAGAAATAAGAGTATTTCAAATTTAAATAGGATAGGGACAAGGTTTGCTAAAATGATGGAGACTAAAACTCTTCTAGATTTTCTTTTAGGACATGATCACATGGTTAGGACATTACCATTGTGTCTTCTCTAAGACAACATTCCTAACTTTAAGGAATGTAAGAAAAAATTTTCAAACATTGGTTAGGATAATTAAAAATAAAACTTAGGTGATGGGATTTGAACTCAAGACCTTAGAGGTTAAATCACAAAGCTCTAACCACTTAACCATAACAACTCTTGTTCTTATTTTCTCAACCAAATTCTCTTCCTTTCTAAGCCTCGAGCCTTCTTCCTAATTTGACCTTAAGCAAAATTTCTTTTTTACCCGTACTACTCAACAAGCATAAATAAATCATATAACCTCTATATCACAATTTTAAGGCACACGAATTCATCCAAGAAATATATTTTTATGCAATAGGATATGATATGCACCTCATCCCTCTAACTCTAGGGTAGGTTTAGGTGGGATTTTACAACTACATCCTTCATGTTAGAATTAAGCCTTCATTGAGGTCATATCACAAGTTTAGTACCCTCTTCCAATAAAATTTTGTGGGTGCAGAAAATTGGACTTATCCTTTTATATCAATTATCCTCCATGCAATAGCCCTCTTGTGTCTATTCAAAATATGGACCAACTGTTCTTTCTACTCTTTTGTAATAATCATGGCAATTTATCATTATAACTCAAAAAGGCATATTCCAAATGATTGGGTAACTCTTTCAATTCCAACTCAAGTGGATCTTCAATGGATGACTTCACTCTCCTACTTTCTTAATGCTTTCAAAGTGTTCAATACCTGGAATTTCTTCTTTCTTATTTAAGCATGCTACACTATTCTAAAAAAATTCATCATTCACATCTTTAAAAAACAAAGCTTCCCAAAGATTTTCAATCATATGCTCCTACATATAATCACCACTACACTCATAAAGAATGTTAATCAAAAAACAAAAGTCATCCTACACGTATACATGTTTTAGCCCTTAGAAGTAACACCCCTACTAAAGACAACAGTAAAAGCATATCATCACCGGATGTCACCCCATCCAATTTCCCATGATAATGGGTCTTTATAATGAAAACAACATAGTACATATATATATATATATATATATATATATATATATATATATATAAGGTTCAGACTCAACAATATCCTATACTGATGGCCACACATATACATATATCAGAGAATCTTATACATGGCATTTCTATCTATGACAGAATAAAGACATGATCAAAAGGAAAGCTGCCCAGACCTATATTGTTGACTTTGTGGTATCATGCTTCTATCCGTAGGTCTGCTCAACTCTGGATCCTACAAAAAGGTAAGATAAAAGACACATGTGGGTGATGAATCACCTAGTGAGTCCTACATGTGCTAGTGCTTCATAAAAGAATAGGGTACAAAAAAAACTTTTGGGGAATAGCATATCAGTTGTGTACTGGAAACAATTCCTAAACTCTTTAAAAAAGAGTTTATCCAAAACTAAATCATTTTTGAAAAATTTTATTTTAGATTTCAAATAATTTCCCCACTTTTCAAATTACAAGCACTTCTCTAATAGAAGGTCGACCTGTATGCAAGTCCCGCAGACCTTGCCTTCGGTGTCACGTATCATTGTACTGAGACCGCAGCCTCCAATACTCAACCATGCATCGTCGGAATAAGTATAACACAGCGTACTTCTGCTCAGGTATACCGCAGCACATTCTTGCCATCATAAGCTAGGGGTCCCAATCCTAATATCAATCACTA
This sequence comes from Voacanga thouarsii, assembly GCA_026120185.1. NCBI lineage: Eukaryota > Viridiplantae > Streptophyta > Magnoliopsida > Gentianales > Apocynaceae > Voacanga > Voacanga thouarsii. The sequence continues at coordinate 2,262,166 of JANUWF010001543.1, read as the reverse complement.
TCAAGGCGGCAAGGAGTCAAATGCACCGAGTGTTCCTGCCCGGTATCCAGCGAATAACTTAAAATCAAGAAGCGACCATAGACGCAGCAATTGACAAGTGCTAAACGACTAGCCAAGACGACTCATCTCATTGTCCTGTCACCCCATTCGGAGCAAGATAATCCCTAGAACTAGGCCAGATAGCTAGGGCCGTCTAACTCTAACTAGGCTAATACAAAGATCAAAGTCATTGTCGAGTACTCAACGTTAACAATACCAACCCCTTCTGACTGATCAGGTCAGAGGGTTATCTGCTCCGCAGAATTTTCAAATCAAAACATTTTTAGGGTAAAATAACACTTTTCAAAATTTGATCCTACTGACTTGCAAGTCAGATCATCATTCACATAAGCTCTGTAGAGCCAATCAATTCATTCTATATGCACATCAGGCCAATAAAATAATTTTTAGGATCAAAATGTCGTTTTCTAAAAGTCAATCTCATCACGAGAAATCATTTTTTAAAACCGTGTCAAAACAGGATAAAGAGTTCTTTTCTCATATCAAAATAAGTTTCCAGGAGTATTCAGGTCATTTAGTCTGTACTCGATCACAAAATTCATTTTTCAAAGGTATTTGAGTAATTTTATCCATACCCGATTCCAAAAGACTTTTCGAAGGTATTCGGATCATTTTACCTTTACCCAATTTGAAAAGTGTTCACAAGAATTTCAATAAGAATACTTCGGTCATTTACCGAATACCTGATTCCAAAGGTTTCCAAAAAACATTCCAATAAGGACATTTGGATCATTTTTCAAATACCCGATTCCAAAAGGAACTCATTTTAACAAATTCAGAATTCTAATCCCAAAAGAGAACTAAATTCAAAGTTTTCAAACACAATTCTATAAAATATTCCAATAAGGGCATTCTAGTCAATTTATGAATATCTGATTTCAAAAATTCCAAATATTTAATCCAAAAATGACTAAATTCACAAAATCATACTTTAATCATCTATTAAAGTTTCCAAGCTAATCATGAAGTTCATTCAAGCCCAAAATGGCATAAAAATAATTCTTACTCAGATAAACCTTAAACATATTTAGAGATTTCCAAAACGGTATAAAACATAGTATTTCAAGGAAAAATAGAGCATACTAGCTTTCAGTAAGGTTTTAGAGGTCCAAGGGACTCACTCATGTCTTTAAGCAACTCTTTCCGTTTATAGCTATTTAATCACTGTCTCTACCGTTTTCGATGTTTTGTTAGCCGTTTATCACTAAACCTACACCAAACATTGTTTTCGAGTTAATTCGTATTCGGTCGAAAAATAGCCGAGGTTAGCCAACGTGCCCAACAGGTAGCCGACATCTAACCGACATTTAACAGACAATGCCGATGGTTAGCTGACAGTTAAGGAAAACATTCAACTTCCGTTCACGTCATTTTTTCGATTCTTTTGTTTTCATTTTTCCACATTCTTTCTCCCTTCATATACAAGGGATTCACTTTATATTTTTCATTTATTTCATCCAAAATAACACAATTAATCATCCTTAAGTTCAACCATTTTCTAAGCAAATTTTTAAAATTTTGTTGCTTTGACACATGATTTTGTTTTGGACATAACTTTCAATCCACAACTATATTTGTCTTTATGATATACCAAACCAATCATAAGACTCTTAACTTTAATTTGTATTGGTCCTTTTAAGAGTTCTTTTTCCTGTGACACTCTATTGGGCAAAAACAGCTCTAGCAGTTGTACCTCAATTTCACTATTCGTGCTTTCTTTTGTTCTCCTTTAGTCTTTAACACCTTGGAACCATTAATTTATTCAATTCTCCTTTAAATAAACTTTAATTCTATGATTTCCATATTTCAATAGCTCACAAGAGTCACACTTATTCAACACAAATTCATCTCTTCTAATCAAAAGCTAGTTTTATCCATTTTTCCTACCAACTAAATTCCATTTTTATCCCACTTTGATCATCGCCTCCTCAACCTAAAATAAGCCTCCAAACCACCATAATTATTTAGTTCTTCCTCACACAAAACATCACGCAAAAACCCTTAGGAAACCGGCATATATATAAGCATGTATAAAGTTCACACACAAAAGTTCACAAACCCTAGCTTTAATCTGAAATCAAGATATGAAAGTCATGTTTTCATGTTAAAATTCACATCATCATAATCATTATTCACCCAACAACAACTTTAATTCAAATAAGGTAAGGTTTTACCTTGTATTTGAGGCTATTTGAGGTGATTTCTCCAAGAACACACACACATTCTTTCTTTCTCTCTCTCTCATTTTTTCTTTTTCTCTTGGCTTTTCTCCTTCAAGGCTACCGAATTTCTGGCTGTTTAATAGCCTCTCTTGACTGCCATTCACCCCTCAATCTTGGCCTTTCATTTCTTGTCGTGGTTTAATTGAATGGTGGATATACTTAAGTGTGTTCCAATAGAATTTTTACACACCAACCATTTTTATTTCTTCCACAAAATTTCCTTCATTTCTTCTTACATGGCTGCCAAAATTCTTCGCCAATTTTTAGCCATTCATTCATCTTTTATTGGTCCAAATATTAGCCAATTATATTGCTCAAGACCTTAATCAAGCGGGCCCACGAGTGATGTGTTCCAATTACAAAATTACATATCATTCTTTATTTATTTTGCAATCCTTTAATTCCATACATCTTCCATTAACCCTTCATACAACCTTTCTTAAATTGACACATGTCCATGGGCTACCAACCACAAAATGCCACACCCACCGTTTTAACCGCGATTTCCTATTTTTCTTCAAAAATGATTAAAATCGAGTCCGTAATGAAAATATATTTGATTTCACCATTCAACTCCAAAAATTCTACCGAATCCATTGATAACACATAAATTTTTCAGTTTCTTCTCTATTTGATCAAATTTACGGTCAAAATTGTGGGGTGCGGTCAAAATTACTAAAATGCCCCCTATACCCCAGGTAGCATAATTCACACCAAAACGTACGTTTCATTGTATTGGTCAATTTCTCTTTTCAGAGTACCCTTCAATTCTTATTTTGTTAACAGCAATAGGCTTCCGAAAATTTAAGATACGAGTAGAACAAATCCAATAATTACATCCAGGTCCCGATAAAATTTTATTTCACCAAAGTATTCGTCTCATTAAACCGATCAACTTATGTTTTGGATATCGATACAAATTTTCATCCTATTACAAGTAGTAGCCAATCGTAAGTAAAAAGCTGGAGTGTTACATTCTCTCTTCCTTACAAAAAATTTCGTCCTCGAATTGGCTTACCCTTGGAATAGTTCTGGATACTTTTTCAACATCTTTGCCTCTGTTTCTCAAGTTGCATCTTGCACAGAAGGATGGTTTCACAACACTTTTACAAGTAGGATTTTCTTATTCTGCAATTCCTTTTCAGCATACTCCAAGATCTTAATAGGTTTTTCCTCATACTTCAAACTTGGAGTCATCTTAATGGGTTCTTCATTTAAGATATGGGCAGGGTCATCCACATACTTTCGAAGTTGGGAGAAATGAAACACATCGTGAATATCTTGACGCTCTATAGGTAACTCCAACCAGTAAGATACTTTCCTGATCTTTTCAACAATAGGGAATGAACCTACATACCTTGGTGCTAATTTCTTCCCTTGTCCATTGATCCTCAATTGTCGTTGTGGAGTCAACTTCAAGAATACACAATCCCCTTCAACAAATTCCAAATCTCTTCTATATCGATCCGCATAACTTTTCTGTCTACTCTGCGCTGCCTCTAACTTGATTTTGATTAACTCCACAATCTATCAAACCTTTTCGAGATCAAAAGCATCTTGTTCACTCGTTCTCTATCCTAAACTTTCCCAATATAATGGAGACTGACATTTCCTTCCATATAAAGCTTTAAACAGGGCCATTCTAATAGTTGATTGATACTATTGTTGTAGGTAAATTTTACATATGCTAAATTATCAATCTACTTGGTTCCAAAATCTAAAGTGCAGGCCCACAAAATATCTTCTAAAATCCTGTTTACTCGTTCAATTTGTCCATCTGTTTGTGGGTGCATTGTTGTACTAAACTTTAAGGTTATCTCGTATCTCTGCTACAACTTAGTCCAAAACTTCAACGTAAATCTGGGATCTCGATCCGATACAATACTAGAGGGTACTCTATGAAGTCTGATTACTTCTTCCATATAGGTTTTACTTAACTTTTCTAAAGAACCCCGTTGATTGATAGAGATGAAATGAGCAGACTTAGTCAATCAATCCACTATCACCCATATAGTATCTCGTTGTCCTACCACCATAAGTAATCCTATAATGAAATCCATAGTGATTTCGTCTTATTTCCATGATGGAGTTGGTAGCGGCTGCAAAAATCCTCCAGGCCGTTGCTAATCGGCTTTCACTTGTTGACAAGTTAAGCATTCTGCTACAAAATCTGAGATATCTTTTTTCATACCAATCTACCAATAATGTCGTTTTAAATCTTGATACATCTTTACAACTCCTAAATGGATAGTATATTTACTCTGAAGTGCTTCTATCAAAATATCTTACCTCATCATAGACTGTTTTGGGATACAATATCGATCTCAATAATAAATGATTCCATCATTATCCCTCCGAAACTCATCTCTTCCTTTATTTACCTCCTTTTGCACTAACCTTTGCAACTCTTCATTTTTATTTTGTTCTTCCTTCAATTGTTGTAGGAAGGCAGGTTGAATGAAAATATTACTCAACCTTAGTTCTCCATCAACTGCAAATGTTTCCAACTCTGGAATTTGTAACATCCAAAGATCTGATAAATTCACCTTCCTACTAAGGGTATCCGCTACGATGTTTACCTTCATGATACTTAATTAGACACCAAAATTCTTCCAGGAATTCCATCCCTCGCCACCGTCTCATATTCAAATCTTTCTAAGTAAAAACATACTTCACACTTTTGTGATTGGTAAAAACTTCAAACTTAGCTCCATACAAATAATGCCTCCACTTTTTAAGAGCAAATACAATAGCTGCCAACTCTAGGTCATGCATAGGATAAACTCCCAATCCTTCATTTGATGCATCCATGTACACCTCATAAGGTATATCCATCTTTGGCAATGCCAAAATAGGAGCAGAGCTTAACTTCTTCTTCAGTTCCTGAAAACTTTTCTCACACTTCCCAGTCTATACATAAGAAACTTTCTTTTAGGTGAGCCGAGTTAAAGGTGAAGCTATCTTAGAGTATCCTTCAATAAATCTCCAACAATACCCTGCTAATACTAAGAAACTTCGAATTTTAGTTGGAGTGTCAGGATGTTTCTAATTTGTCACCGTCTATACTTTTGCTGGATCTATTATAATCCCGTTCTTGGATATCACATGTCCCAAGAATGTTACTTATTGCAACCAAAACTTACACTTATTGAATTTTCCATATAATCTAGCCTCTCTTAACTTTTTCAATACTTTTCAAATGTGTTGTTCATGTTCTTGGGGATTTTAGAGTACACCAGAATGTCATCTATGAATATAATCACAAAATTCTCTAAGTATAATTGGAATATTCTGTGCATCAAGTCCATAAAAATAGCAAGAGCATTAGTAACACCAAAAAGCATCACCACGAACTCAAAATGCCCATATCGAGTGTTAAATGTAATTTTTGGTATATCTTCTTCCCGAATCCAAACTTGGTAATATCCTTACCTCATGTCTAATTTCAAAAAACATCCGGCTCCTTACAACTGATCAAACAGTTCATCAACCATGGGCAATAGGTATTTATTCTTTATCGTCATTGCATGCAACCCTCGATAATCTATACACATCCGCAATGACTTATATTTCTTCTTAACAAACAATACAGATGCTCCACACGATTAAGTACTTGGTCGGATAAACCCTTGCTCCATTAATTTCTGTAGTTGTTTCTTGAGCTCCTGCAATTCTATAGGTGCCATTCTATAAGGGGTCCTTGAAATTAGTTCTGTCGATGGCACTAGATCAATGGAAAACTTCAATTCTGTCTCCAGCGGTAATTCCCTGAATTCTGCTAAAAAACATCTAAATACTCATTCACAACAGGCACATCTTCAGGCTTCCTAACCTCTCCTGGCTTATTAATTACATAAGCCAAGTATCCTATGTACCTTTTCCTAATCATCTTCCGGGACTTGAGTCTTGATATAAAAGCATTACTTTTCCTTCCAGCCTCTCCTACAAATTCCAATATAGGTCTCCCAAGCTGATAGAAATGTACCACCTTATGTCTACAATTAACTTGAGCATGATACTAGGATAGCCAATCCATGCTCAAGATAGCATCATAATCCTCTATGGGCAAACATATCAAATCTCCTTCCAATAATTTATCTCCTACCAAAATCTTACAATCCCTATGTATTTTCTCACTATTCATTTGCTTTCCTAATGGGGTGTTGACAATCATTTCATATGAATTTTCTTCCCCTTTTATTCCTATAAAATCAAGAAATGAATTGATAATAAACGAATGAATAGAACTAGGATATACCAACACTTTAGCACTATGATCAAAATAAGGGAGCGTACCTTCCACCACTGCAGCCGAATTGTTCATCTTCTCTAATGCTACTACTCGAGCATTGACTTGCGGTTTGAGGGGTCCAGTTCTAGAGGTAAAAGCTTGCCCTAGGTTTCCCCTTCCAAATCTTGACCATTATCCTTAGTTGTTGCCTCCAGGTCGACTCCATCCTCCTATCCTTCGTGGGTGAGGGCATTGAAAATTCTTGTGACCTAACTCTTCACAATTGAAGCATTTAAAGGAAGGCGGTCCTCCAATCGGGCCAAGTCAGGCCTTCCCTCCTTTGCATCTACCCTTTCTTCTGCCATCAGGACCCTCCAAGTCTCTTCTAATTCATATCCCGAAATTCGCTTCGGTTTCTCTCGCCTATCTATTCAATATCAGTCATTTCCATTCTAGAAGCCATCTCTACTACAGCGTTGTAACTGATGGGAGCCATACTTGCTAATACTTTCTTCGGCTCCAGTCCTAAGCCCTTCACTAAACGTCTAACCCTGTCTTCTTCTAAATAGACTAAAAGTGAGAAAGTTTTTTATAATCTAATGAATTCAGCAGCGTATTGCACCACCGTATGGCCTCCTTGCCGAAAAGCTCAAAATTTATCCTCCTTCCTCTCTACCACCCAAATGGGAATAAATTCCTTCTTAAAACTGGCCTTAAAATCTGTCCACTCCCATTCTCGTTGATTTATTTCTCTTACCCACCAATTTTGGGCAGGTCCTTTCAACTGGAATGTAGCAAGTTGTACTTTCCTTTGCTCCGAATAATATAGGGCTGCAAAAATCTTTTCCATCTGTTCAATCTAACTTTCAGCCTCCTATTTTTAAATCGGGTCGCCCTTGAAATTGCGAATAGTGAAATTTCAAAAAACACTCAAAGGCTTGATCCAATTCGACTTCACTTTGCTAACTTTCACTACTCATATTCTCATTTACTCTAGTGGCAGTCTCAGTCAGCTGTTGGATCGTATCAGCTATCTTTTGGAATGTCTGAAACATGGGGTGGTCCAAAGTTGTAAGGTGGGGGCCTTCTGCCTTTGGTGCCTTTACCATTAGTTCAGGTTTATTTCAAGCAGCTCGCGATGATCGTCCAGAGGTTCGTTTAGGAGGCATTTGTATAGTTCATAAGATTTTACCGATATAGAAATGTAACATAGCTCAAAAGTAATCATAAAACGGTCACAGAGCATATAGCAAAAACATATTATATATTCATTCTCATTTATCACAAACTTAGTACAAAATTTGTGTACCACACATACAGTCATATACACTAGTCGAACTATACATATTATACTATATATCTATATCTTATCCTCTTACTCGTCATCCTCACTATCCGATACGGGAGGTCCTGAATCAGTAAAAACTATGTAAGACTCCGCTGCATCAACATCCTCATCTCCGTCCTCATCTGGCTGCAACCAAGCCAATAGTTCTGGGTCTATCTCTAAATCTTCCTCAGGCTCTTCAACTATAGGTACCTCCATCTCAGGTACCTCCTAGTCCTCTCCCGCATCAACAATATCCAAACCTAGCATCTTCTCCTCAAGTACTCCCGGTAAATTTCCACCGAATAACTCTTTATCATCCTCCAATAATATTGCACAATCGGGGATACTATCCTCCTCATCATCATCATCATTTTGATAGCACGGCTCAACATCACCATCGATCTCATTAGAGTTGCCACTTGCCCCCTCATGTAGCAATGATGTCCCATCAGGAGTAGGTGTCCCCTCCATACTAAGGCCTTATGCAGACAAAGTAATAATGGTACCGTTGGGTCAAACGAACTCCCGGTGAGATGGAGTGCATAACGGTGGCCAGGACTAGGTCCTGTTATAAGAAAATATCCTAGCACACCCTCTCGGAAGATCTTCCTAATCTTTCCCGATTTCTTCACACCTGAGCTTTCACCTACCTCTTTCTTTCTTTCATCACTGTGCTCGTCCATTAGGCACTTGCCCTTATCATTCCTATCCGCCATACCGACACAATAAAAGAGTTCTATCAATTCCTAAGACGGTACTACAATTCTATAAAACTATGCTCTAATACCAATTGTAACACCCCTACTAAAGACAACAGCGAAAGCATATCAACACTGGGTGTCACCCCGTCTAGTTTCTCAGACAAGAGGTCTTTATAATGAAAACAACAAAGTACATATATATATAAGGTCCAAACTCAAAAATATTTCATACTGATAGCCACACATAGACATATATCAGAGAATCTCATACATGCCATCTCTATCTATGACAGAATAAAGTACATGATCAAAAGAAAAACAATCCAAACCTATACTGACTCTGTGGTATCGTTTTTCTATCCGTAGGTCCGCTCAACTCTGGATCCTACAAAAAGATAAGAGAAAAGATACGTGTGAGCGACGAATCACCCGGTAAGTCCCGTATGTGCTACTGCTTTATGAAAGAACAAGGTACAAAAAAAAATTTGTGGAATAGCATATCATTTGTCCACTAGAAACAATTCCAAAACTCTATAACGAAAAGTTTATCTAGAATTCAATCATTTTTGAAAAACTTTATTTCAGATTTCAAATCATTACCCTAATTTTCAAATTACAGGCACTTCTTCAATAGAAGGTCGGTCTGTATGCAAGTCCCGCAATCCTTACCTTCGGCGCCACGTATCATTGTACTAAGACCACAGCCTCCAGTACTCAACCGTGCGTCGCCGAAATAAGTACACTACAGTGTACTTTTGCTCAGGTATACCGCTGCACACTCTTGCCACCATAAGCCAGAGGTTCCAATTCTAACGTCAATCACCATCGAAGCAGTAAGAAGTCAAATGCACCGAATGTCCCCGCCCAGTATCCAGCAAATGACTCAAAATCAAGAAGCGCCCATAGACACAGTAATTACCAGGTGCTAAACAACTAGCCAGGACAACTCATCTTAATATCCTGTCACCCCGTTCGAAGCAAGACAATCCCTAGAACCAGGCCAGCTTGCTAGGGCCATCTAACTTTAACGTAAGCTAGTATAAAGATCAAAGTCCTTACTGAGTACTCAACATTAACAATACCAACCCCTTCTGACTGATCAAGCTAAAGAGTTATCTGATCTCGTAGGATTTTCAAATCAAAATATTTTTGGGGAAAAATAACACTTTCCAGAATTTGATCCCACTGACTCGCAAGTCAGATCATCATTTACATAGGCTCCGCAAAGCTAATCAATTCATTCCATAGGCACATCAGGCCAATAAAATAATTTTCGGGATCAAAATATCACTTTCTAAAAGTCAATCTCATCACAAAAGATCATTTTCTAAAATCATGTTAAAACATGATAAATAGTTCTTTTCTCACATCAAAACAAGTTTTCAAGAGTATTCGGGTCATTTAGCCAGTACTCGATCACAAAAGTCATTTTTCAAGGGTATTCGGGTCATTTTACACATACCTGATTCTAAAAGACTTTCCAAGGGTGTTCAGGGCATTTTACCCTTACATGATTTCAAAAGTATTCACAAGAGTTTCAATAAGGATACTTCGATTATTTATCGAATACCTGATTCCAAAGGTTTTAATAAAACATTTCAATAAGGACATTTGGGTCATTTTTCAAATATCCGATTCCAAAAGGAACACATTTCAAGAAATTTAGAATTCTAATCCCAAAAGAGGACTAAATTCAAAATTTTCAAACATAATTCCATAAAATGTTCTAATAAGGGCATTCTTGTCAATATATGAATACCCGATTTTAAAAATTATCGCTTTTCAAAAATGTCAAGTATTTAATCCAAAAAGGTCTAAATTCACAAAACCATACTTAATCATCTGTTAAGATTTCCAAGCTAATCATGAATTTCATTCAAGCCCAAAATGGCATAAAAATAATTCTTGCTCAGATAAACCTTAAACATATTCAAGGATTTTCAAAACGATATAAAACATGTATAGCATTTCATAGAAAAATTGAGTACACTAGCTTTCAAAAAGGTTTTAGAAGTCCAAGGGACTCGCCTTATGTCCTTAAGCAGCTATTTCCATTTATGGATATTTAATCACCATCTCTATCGATTTCAACGTTTCGTTGGCTGTTTATCGTTAATCCTACACCAAACATCGTTTTTGGATCAATTCATGTTCGGTTGAAAAATAGCCAACGTTTAGCCGACGTGCCCAACAGGTAGCCGACGTTTAGTCGACGGTTAAGGAAAACGTTCAACTTCCGTTCACATCATTTTTTCATCGTTTGTTCGATTATTTTGTTTTCCTTTTTCCACGTCCTTTCTCCCTTCATATACAATGGATTCACTTCATATTTCCCATTTATTTCATCCAAAATCACACAATTATTTATCGTTAAGTTCAGCCACTTTCTAAGCAAAATTCTGAAATTTTGCTGCTTTGATATATGATTTTGTTTTGGACAAAACTTTTACTCCACAACTTCAATTTGGCTCTATGATATACTAAAATGACTGTAAGACTCTTAAATTTAATTCTGCATTAGCCTTTTAGAGTTCTAGTTCCTGTGACATGCTATTAGGCAAAAACATCCCCTGTAGTTTTATCTCAATTTCACTATTCATACTTTCCTTTGTTCTCCTTTAGTCTATAACACCTTGGAACCATTAATTCATTCAATTATCCTTCAAATCAAATTTAATTCTATGATTTCCATATTTTAATAGCTCATAAGAGTCACACTTATTCAACACAAATTCATCTCTTCTAATCAAAAGCTAGTTTAATTCATTTTCCCAACCAAATAAATTCCATTTTTACTCCACTTTGATCATCACCTCCTCAACCGAAAATAAGCCTCCAAACCACCATAATTATTTAGTTCTTACTCACACAAAACATCACTCAAAAACTTTTAGGCAGCCGGCATATATATAAGCATGTATAAAGTTCACACACAAAAGTTCACAAACCCTAGCTTTGATCCGAAATCAAAACATGAAAGTTATGTTTTCATGTTAAAATTCACTTCATCATAATCATCATTCACCCAACAACAACTTTAATTCAAGCAAGGTAGGGCTTCATCTTGTATTTGAGGTGATTTGCTCCAAGAACACCAAGAACACACACACTTCTTTCTTTCTTTCTCTTTTTTCTTTTTCTCTTGCTTTTTCTCCTTCAAGGCTGATGAATTTCTGGTTGTTTAACAGCCTCTCTTGACTACCATTCACCCCTCAATCTTTGCCCTTCATTTCTTGTCGTGGTTTAATTGAATGGTGGATATACTTAGGTGTGTTCCAATAGAATTTTTATACACCAACCATTTTTATTTCCTCCACAAATTTTTCTTCATTTCTTCTTGCTTGGCTGCCAAAATTCTTGGCCAATTTTTAGCCATTCATTCATCTTCTCTAGGTCCAAATATTAGCCAATTATATTGCTCAAAACCTTAATCAAACGGGCCCATGAGTGATGTGTTCCAATTACAAAATTCCACATCATTCTTTATTTAATTTGCAATCCTTTAATTCCATACATCTTGCATGAACCCTTCATGCAACCTCTCTTAAATTGACACATGTCCATGGGCTACCAATCACAAAATGCCACATGCACCGTTTTAACTGTGATTTCCTATTTTCTTTAGAAATGACTAAAATCAGGTCCATAACGGAAAAATATTTTATTTCACCATTCAACTCCAAAAATTCTACTGAATCTATTGGTAACACTTAAATGCTTCGACCCCTTCTCTATTTGATCAAATTTACGGCCAAAGTCGAGGGCACAATCAAAATAACGAAAATGCCCCTGATACCCCGGGTATCATAATTCACACCAAAACGTGTGTTTCATCGCACTGATCAATTTCTCTTTTCAGAGTACCCTTAAATTCTTATTTTTTTAACAGTAATAGCCTTCCGAAAATTTAGGGTACGGGCAGAACAAATTCAATAATTACATCCAGGTTCTGACAAAATTTTATTTCACCAAAGTATTCGTTACATTACACCAATCAACTTTTATTCTGAATATCGATACAAATTCTCATCCTATCACACGTAATAGCCAATCGTCAGTAAAGAGGTGGTGTGTTATATCAGATATCCAAATAATGACCTCTTCATCCTCCTCTCTAAGTGTTAATCTCCCGCTATGTACATCTATAATAGCTTTTGCAGTGGTAAGGAATGGACTATCTAAAATCAAAGGAAATTTGAAGTCTTCAGTTATATGAAGAACAACAAAGTCAACTGGAAAAATAAATTTGTTAAATTTCACTAACATATCCTCCACAATCCCCTAGGATATTTAATAGATCTATTTGCTAATTGAATACTCATTCTAGTATGCTTTTGGTTCACCAAGACCTAACTTTCTAAAAGTTGTGTATGGCAATAAATCCATACTAGTTCCTAAGCCAGCCAATGCATTATCAAATGTCATATTTCCAATCAAACAAGGGATAGAAAAATTCCTTGGATCATTCAACTTCTTTGGTAACTCCTCTTGCCTTGAAAGTATAGCTTAACATTCCTTATTTAGAATTACTGGATAGCTCTTTCAATTTTCTCTTCCTAGAAAGTACATTCTTAAGAAATTTTACATACTTGGGCATTTGGGCTAGTGTTTCTATGAGTGGAAGATTAATATGCAATTGCTTGAATAGGTCCAAAAATTTCCTAAATTATTCATCATCTTTTCTTTTCTACAAACGGCTTGGACATAGAACAAGTGGCTTGAAGTCCTGCACTCATTTTGTAACTATTTTACCTCCAAGCAATTCAACCAGTTTCAATTCGGTCACCTCAACAAGCACCAGTTTATCACTATAGCTAGCCTTTGCTTTTTGCTCATCTAGTTTTGCATCCTTGTCTTCTTCGATAGATTTCTCTAGATTGTCCAATTTTCTTCCACTCCTTAATGTAATTGCTCTAGCTTGCTCCCTTGATGTGCTCCCATATTGCCTACTTCTAATTATAATCTCCAATGATCCAATTTGATTTCTTAAATTATTGAGTAGCACTTCTTTAGTGGACATTAATGTCTCCTTTATTTGAAAATATGAATCAATTGTAAGCACAAAATCTACCAAGAGATCCTAAAGTGAAGGTTGTATCAAGCAATCCATGCTAGTTATGACTTGAAAAATCCTATTACAATAAGATATGAATAAAATTTCTCACCAAGTGCTTAAAAATCAATATGCATAAGATGTAGTAATTAACCAAATATTTACATAAGTTAGTAGGATACACAATGTATACCAATCATTTCAATTTCATAGAAACTAAACCTCTAACCAAAATATATATCTCAACACAAAAGAACCTCTATAAAAAAAATTAAAGGAATCAATGAATAAAGTATCAAAAAATTAAAAATCAATGAAATTCCCCCAAAAAATCACAAAAGAACAAAACTTACACAAAAATTAAAAAAAAATGATTCTCAACTACAATTGGCCAAATCAACACTATTTACAATAGCATATACATAGGTACCTAAATACAAGTTAATGATATATACAAGTATACACACACACATATATAAGGCCAAATCAACAAAACTCAAGCTTTTCAAAATATTGCTATTCTTTCCCCAGCAAATGCACCAAAAACTTGATGTGCTTGCTATGTTGTTATGCTTCTCTTTAGAAGTATTATATCAAGATTACCAAAAATAATCAAGTTTTAAATTAAAATACCAAAATTACTCACACAACACATATATAGGTGGTAGGGCCTAAATGTACTTATATTTTCCTAGTTATTCGAGGTCATTTTCTAATACTTTTGGTGAAATAACTAGCCAATTTCCTTCATTGTTAATATTTTACTTGTGGAAAGGTCTTTTGATGCTTTTATACAGTAATGGATGAAATTGGAGTTAAAACGTCATATTTCAAGCATAGACCCGACGCCAGCCCATGTATCTCAATCGGTCGGGGCTCAACACTAGATGAAATAGAGCAAAATAGAGCAAAGTAGAACGGTTCTAGAAGAGAACCAATGCCGGTCTAGTCGAAGTGGCCTAGTTTGCAGTTCTTTTTTATGCAGAAAAGGAGTTATAGGGTAAAATTTGGCAAATTAGGTTGAGATCATTTGGAAACTGAATTAGACATAGAAAAGGACTTTTGTACACACTTTTAGCAACCTAAACTGCTATAAATACAGGAGAATAACACATATTAAATTAGTTTTCAGTCTATATAATTAGAAAACTCCTAGAGAGTCTCAAGAACACAAAGATTAAGGAGGATCAAGAAGAATTCTTAGAGAAGAAGATGAGGTTAATCAAAAAGGTTTCAAGAAAGAGGAAGAATGCTTACTTGTTTATGAGTGATTTTTTTACTTTTTCTTTGTAATTTATTGACAATTTGAGCTTATTATGTTTTAATTGTATTTGAGGGTTGCACCCAAAGTTTATGTTCATGGATTAGATTTCTTTTGATTAAGTGATTCAAACTTCTATTATCTGATTAATTGAATTTATTATTTTGTTTAATTGATTGGTTCTTTTCTAACTAACTCGAGAGAGAGAAAGAGGTTAGGAGAATGGTACCAACTAATTAATTCAATATTTATTATCTCTTAATTAACTCAAGAGAGAGGACTAAGTAATCAAAGTGAGGTTAGTTTCACCTAGAGATAGGATTTTTTATTTCTTCCATAAAGACTTTAATGTTACCTAGAGATAGGGACATTAATTGTTTATTGAGTTAATCTTAATGCTTCTTGGATTTAATTAGGGAGATAGAGATACCCTTTGATTAAGCTAAGAATAGAATTTCATAACTTGAGAGAGAGTAGAATTTATCTTGAACTTATTGGGAATTTGAATTTGGACTTAATAGATTAAAGATATTTTCTTTACTTGACATAAATTTGGGTGATGTCTTCATTACATGTCTTTTCTCCTTATTCTTACTCCTTAATTATTCATATGACTTGTCTTGTGTAAACTTGATCTATTTTCTAGTATATTAAGTTACGTAGGTTTTTTACTTCTATTTTTATTTTTTTTTTTACTGACTAAACAATAAAGATTTGAGTAACATGAGGTGGGAGCCTAAGTCCCTATAAATTCGATACTAGTTATTTCGTATACTATATGATGGGTATACTTGCCCATATGTGTGGTTTTAGTGGTTAGCATTTTAATTAAAATTTGATTGATTGTGAACTTTGTTGGTAATATTTCATATACTAAGAAATACGCATCAAGTATTTGAAGGATCACGGAAAAACATCAGAGAAAAACGCAGCGAAAAGATTTTCAGTTTTTTCAAGCCACATCTAAAAGAGAGTACTTATTTTTTCTTATTAGTCGCGGATTAACCAACGTGGGCACGGGTTGCATTGGAACTTCTTGCATTGGAAGGGGAGAAGGAGGCGCCTGCTGTTCAATTGGAAATCCCGCCAATCTTCTACTCTTACGAATCAAGCGTTTTCTCTTCATCTTCCGAAGTATAGCTCTACCTTATTCTTGGATTAGCTTGGTGAAAGCTCATTTTTCAGATAATTAGAATACTCTCTAAAAGAGAAAGAAAATAACAAAAACCAAAGAAAGAGAGAGCCAAGGTAAAATAGCACACCATAGAAGAAAAAACTTAAAACCACGTTAGGATTTTTTTTTTTTTTTTCCTCTCTTTTCTTGTCCTTATTTTTGGCCAACTTAAGGCTTTCTCAAGCTTTAATGGCCAAAAATCATCAAGCCCTAATGGACTAGAGGTTGTGCTCATAAAACAATCCAAGACTGGCACAATCCTCTTAATTAATCAATTATCTTTTCTGGGCCTTATTAAATATCCAAAACTAATTAATTAATTCTAATTGCACTCTTAATATATGTCGATATATATCAGCCTAATTAATTAATTTATTTCAACCAAATTCTCTTAATTAATCAATTATCTTTTTTGGGCTTTATCAAAATCCAAGACTAATTAATTAATTCTAATTGGACTCTTAAAATAAATTTTATTTCTGTTCCAAATAATTATCCATTAAGTCCAGATTGTATCTAAACAACACCATGGTAACTTAAGCTACTCCAAGGACTAAGAGACATATTATTCATGGCTACTAAAATGATCAAAATACCCTTACTATTAAATAGCCGCATTTTATCATTTTAAATATTTTCATTTATCACCATATGGAAATATTACCCCAAGAATAATATTGTTAAAGCTATGTCTCCGACCTATAGGTGAAATGACTAAAATACTCCTCTATATAACACCTATCAATGAGACAAGATAAATGTACTAATACCCATCTCAAAGACATCTACCATTCTTAGATCTTTAGTCCGATAATCCACGACTCACTTAAACGTACTTGCTTATCATTGGAAACTACGCAAAAGCACAAATTATAACCCCCCAAGGCTCTGGATTATTAGATTATCCTGGACAATCACACGCAGTGATTTCACCTCACTAAGTGAAGTATAGAAACTTTGTTGCATGAGTCCATCTTAACTAACTAGAGTAATATACCCAACATACAAGGATATTGATATCATAAAAGAAATCTCACCCAACATATATCAAAGCATAAAACCCTAGCTTTGCCAAACCACCAACTCATACTCAAGAATGAAAGTATCCGTCCATACTGTAGTAGTAATAGTCTGGTCTCTATAATTATAGTACTTTAAGAGAAACCACTTCTACAGGTCCAGTTCTA
The DNA here is from genome assembly GCA_026120185.1 of Voacanga thouarsii. Lineage (NCBI taxonomy): Eukaryota > Viridiplantae > Streptophyta > Magnoliopsida > Gentianales > Apocynaceae > Voacanga > Voacanga thouarsii. The sequence goes on along the minus strand of JANUWF010001543.1, from coordinate 2,244,947 downwards.
TGTATTCAAAATACGCTTATGCCTATGATGTGAGTGAATTACTCACTGATTGAAGGTAAACCATTCCTCATTGGAAATCATGGCATAATATTCTTACTTTGATGAAATGTCCAATTCCATCAAACGACTAAAAACTCAATTTTACTTGTATGACAAGTACCTATGGTCTATACCTTTTCGTGACAAACAACCCAACACATAGACTATTACTTGTCATACTTGGACCTTTAATTGTGCAATAATATAAGTAACAAACTAAATTAAATGAATAAATATTTTATGGTAATATGTTTACACAGAATACATAGTTTTTTAGGGTATGCTTTCCAATAATCTCCCACTTACATTACAAAGACTAAGAAAGTCTATAAGTGCCTACCCTTATAACATTTAAGTGTCTGTGAAATAGCTTTTCTGTCAAAGGCTTGGTAAAAGAGTTCGCCAAATTGTTAATAGAGGAAATCTGTTCGACTACAATCTCCCGTTTCTGAATAAACTCCGGATGAGGTAATACTTCCTCTCTATGTGCTTGCCCTTTCTATGGTTTCGAGATTCCTTGCATTAAACACTGTTCCAGAGTTGTCATAATAAATAGTGACAAGCCTATCCATGTGTGGTATTATTCCAAATTCTACGAGGAACTTTCGGAGCCACATAGCTTCTTTAGAAGCTTCTAAAGCAGTAACGTACTTAGCTTCCATGGTAGAATCAGCAATGCAAGCTCATCCAGATAAAGTGAAAACATATCCACTAATGAATTTTCTTTCATCTTTATCTGTCTGGAAGTCTGAGTCTGTGTAATTGATAGAAACCAAATTATTAGCACGATATACAAGCATATAATCTCTCGTTTCTTTGAGATATTTGAGTATATGCTTTACGGCTTGCTAGTGAGCTTTCCCTGTGTTTGACTGATATCTACTAATCATACCTATTGTAAAGCAGATATCTAGTCTAGTATAAAGCATAGCATATATGAGACTTCTCACAGCCGAAACATAATGGATCCTGCTTATTTTCCTATGTCTAAGAACACTACTTGGAAGATAAGGATAATCCATACCTAAAAGGTATAATAGCCCCTTTACATTGATCCGTGTTATACTTGACCAATATCTTATGAATGTAAGCAGACTGAGATAAGCCTAACATTCTTTACTTCCTATCTCTAAGAAACTTAATGCCTAGAATGTAGCTAGCTTTTCCCATGTCTTTCATGTTAAATTGACTAGATAGCTAAACCTTAATGGATGACAATATCCCTATATCATTTTCAATTAGTAGAATATCATCTACATAAAGTACCAAGAAAATTACTTTGCTACTATCTGATTTCCTATCACACATGGTTCATCCACGTTTTGAATGAAATTATAAGCTTTCACGGTTTTATCGGAACATATATTTCATACTCGTAACGCTTGCTTAAGTCCATAGATGAACTTCTTAAGCTTACAAACCATTTATTCTTGACCTCTAGCAACAAAACCTTTTGGTTGGGACATATAGATGTCTTCGCTAAGATAGCAATTTAAGAAGGTCGTATTAACATCCATCTGCCATGTCTTGTAGTCATAATGACATGCGATGGCTAAGAGAATTTAGATAGACTTAAGAATGCCTGCTAGTGAAAAGGTTTTCTCATAATCGATCTCTTCTTTCTGAGTATAACCTTTAGCAACCAACCTTACTTTATAAGTTTCAACTTTTCCACCCACACTTCTCTTCCTTTTGTATACCCACTTACACCCAATGAGTTTTATCCCATCAGGCACAGTGACAAGATCCCAGACTTGATTAAGGTACATGGACGCAATCTCGGCATTCATAGCTAGCTGCCATTTGTCTACTTCAATGTCAATAATGGCCTCCTCATGTCTAGTGGTATCTTGTTCCTGATGATCAAAGACTAGATTATAGATCTCTCTGGTCCACCTTTCTGGAACTCTTGTGATCCTCCTACTACGACAAGGCTCAATTTGTATAAGAACATCCGATTATATTTCTCTTAGTTTCTCGATCAAGGTGTTAGAAGTACCTGAAGTTGAATTAGTGACCAACTTCTTTTCTAACTGTACTCTGATTGAACCCGTAGTGGATGTAACCTATGTATCTTCTAAGTATCTAGAATTAGTAGTAACAAGTACTTTATGCTCTTGAGGATGATAGAAATATCCACCTCTTATTCCTTTTAGATACCCAATGAAGTAGCATAACTCTGATATTGGTTCTAGCTTACTTTCTTTTGTCAGCACATAAGCTGGACAATCCCATATCTTGAGATAATTCAGATTGGGGTTTCGTCTTAGTTCACATCTCATAGGGTGTCCTAAGCACTAATTTGGAAAGTACCAATTCAAAATATAGAGTGGTGTTTCTAAGGCATACCCCCAAAAAGAAATAAGAAGAGATGCATAACTTATCATGCTTCTGACCATTTCGATCAAAATTCTATTTCTTCTCTCAACTACTCCATTCTGCTGAGAAGTCTCAAATGCAGTTAACTGAGATACTATACAATGTATCAAGTAATCATTAAACTCACTAAGAAGGTACTCTCCACCACAATCCAATCTCAAATTTTTAATTAATTTACCTGTTTGATGCTTCACTTCAGCCTTAAACTCCTTGAATTTATCAAAAGAATCAGACTTATGTCTCATCAGATAAATGTAACAAAAAAGAATGTGATCATCTGTGAAAGTGATTAAGTACTCATAGCCTCCTCTAGTTGGTGTAGTCATCGAACCACAAACATCCGTATGAATTAGTGCTAGTATTTCTATAGCTCTATCCGCCTTTTTGGTAAAGGACATTTTGGTCATTTTACCTTTAAGGCAAGATTCACACTGAGGTCATTTTTCCAATCTCAATGAACCTAAATGCCCATCATAGATTAGCCTCTGAATCCAATTAGAATTTATGTGTCACAATCTAAGATGCCACAAATACAAGTCATTTGATATAGCCTTTCTCTTTTTATTATCATGTTTAGCTTAAATATTATTTACTTGATTTCAAATAGGATGTATATAAAAAAGATTCCCATACATGTTTCCCATATAAATTAAATTACCATCTCTACTGATAGAAACACCATAATGGAAAGAAATAGAATATCCTTGATTCATCAATTTTGAAACTGAAATCCAATTTTGTTTGAAATAAGAAATATATAAAATATCTTTTAAAAGTAACTTCCTATTACAATAAAAAAAAAATAAGCTTAAGATTTCCCACTGCTTCAGCTTATATTCTTGCTTCATTTCCTACTTGAAGTCCATGCTCACCCTTATAAGTCTCCTTATCGTTCTGAACCCCTGCAAAGAGATACAAAAATAGTTAGTGGCTCCAGAATCAACTATCTAGGAGGATATTGATCCAATCATCAAAATAAACTTTAGGTATAAAGCAATACTTAAAGTAGACTTGGCTAAGAAGCCCAAATAATCTTTTTTCCTATACCCCTTCTTGCCACACTTGAAACATTTGCCTTTGGGCTTCCCATTGGGCTTAGCTTAACCAGATGCTATGGGCTGGGCCTTTGCGTTGTTCTGGACTTTCTTCTTTTTGAATTTCTTAGGCTTTGCCTTAATTCTAGAAAAAGAAGTAGTACAAGAAACTAAAACCTTTGACACGAGCTTTATGATCTTCTATGTCACCTAGAACTCTTTCATAAACTCTGTGAGATTCATATCTAACTTGTTCATGTTGTAGCTCAACTTGAACTGTGAATATAAGTCAGGTAGAGTTTCAAGAACCATGTCAATTTAGCTCTCTAGATCTATCGTTGTGCCTAGGACCTCAGCCTCCTTGAAGTAAGCAATTATCTTGAACAAATAATCTCGAACCGATGCCCCCTCAGCTATCCTAGTGTTCATGATTGTCCTAAGAGCTTCCTACCTTGCAAGTCGGCTCTTGTTAGCAAACGTGGTACGCAATGACAAATCCATATCGTACGCTATGGCCATATGCTCATGCTTAGATTGGAGCACACTAGACATAGAAGCCAACATGTAGCATTTAGCCATCTTATTAGCTTTCTTCTATGCCTTCTTGGCTTCTCGTTCTTGATCAGTGTATTCTTCCCCAATCTCAAGACAGGAATCTGTAAGAACATACCTATACTCCTCGACAGTGAGTACTATATTTAGGTTCCTCTTCCAGTCCACATAAGTTGGACCTGTTAACTTATTCTTCTTGAGAATGATTGACAATGGATTGAAACTAGACATTTTTTAAATATTGCAAAAAAAATTCAATTAGTTTGTAAGAAATAAAAATACACATTCTTTATATTATTTCTTTGATAATGGATAACTCTTAAAACCATTATCAATAATACAAATAGTTTGGCTCTTAAAAAAGCTAAAAGAGCTTCGTAAGAAGATTAATAGTATCCTAAATTAAGTGTATAACCATCACTAATCAAAACTTTCTAAAATAGGTAATAGTCTAGAATAAGTTCCACCGATAGGATGACCACTAATTCACACCACTTATGGGCAATTTAATACTAAAAACCTCCAACGTTGGTTAGTTGATCCTTGCAAATACCCTAGACTTTTAATTTTACTCTTTCATTAGTTCTAAATACTTGTAGAAATCCATCCTATAGGGAGTTGTGATAGAAGAAATCAACTATCTCTAATGAGAGTTGTGATAGAAGCCATGAGGTCGTTGAATCCCCTCCCCCATTTAATCTTTTACTGAAATTAGAATTTTAAGCCCAAAAACGTTTTATATAATCTTATAGTTTCATTAACTTTAGTAAAAATCTAAAATTCAATATTATTCTCTATGCCAAGGATTAAATCCTTTGAGAGAATAAATTATGAATTTATTTCACTATTCTAAGTTAATAACCAAGAAAAACTTTATTAAATAACCTTAAGTTCAACATTATTCTCTATGTCAAGGATTATATCGTTTAAGAGAATAAACCATGAACTCTTTTATTTTTAAAATTTCTTAGATTAAAATGTTTTATCAAAAATCGTCCTATCTAGTGAGACTTTGGTCTCACAAGAACTCGTGCATTTGATCACAAAACCGAAATAAGCATAATACCAAAAGTAAACATTTTCATGCTCAAACTATTCATTTATTCCTAAATGATCAAACAAAAGATTAAACATCATGAATTAAAAATTAATGATCATGTTTAATCCTAAGGTAATTCCATCCCTTACTATTCATTTTCATGCAAATTATTCATCCATAGATAAATAAAACTATTACAGAAAATTAACCTCATACAATAGTTTCAAAACATGATTACATCAAGAAAAACTGAGGAACAAAACTTTAGCAGTGCTCTCCCTTCTTGTCCAAAATTGCGCTCAACCACCTCTGGGCAGAGTGGACCTGGTGTCGGGTCTATTGGGCCCACCTAGCACATGGTCCAATCTATTTTTTCAAAAATTCCAGCTAGGCGGAGTGGACTTGGCACTGGGTCAGTTTTGGAGTTCGCCAATTTTTTGAAAAAATTCAGCTTTTCAGCCATTTTTCACCCCTCAAAAAATTCTAGCAATCACGTTCTTCAATCCCTAAAATTTATAGGTTGAAATAATACAAAAAAACGCAAAAATAGGCATAAAAAATATGTCTTTACAAGTGCCTATGTCTCTAACCACGAGGCGTACATCAAATCTACTTAAAACCAGAAAAATGATGAAAAAAACCATTAAAATACATGATTCTATACCTCAACTGCGACATGTATATGAACTCTAGAAACCAATGTATGAGGGATCACATGAAATCACAAAAGATTCATTTTTTAATAGTAAAGGAACCACTTTTTTCAGTTTTAACCCTACTACATGCTACTAGATGAAAACCGTGGCTCCGATACCACTTGAAGGATCACGGAAAAACATCAAAGAAAAATGCAACAGAAGAATTTCAATTTTTTCGAGCTACATCTAAGAGAGAATACTTAATTTTTCTTATTGGTCGTTGATTAACCAACATGGGGATGGGTTGAACTAGAACTTCTTGTGTTGGAAGGGGAGAAGGAGGCGTCTACTATTCAGCTGAAAATCCCGTCAATCTTCTACTCTTACGCCTCAAGTGTTTTCTCTTCATCTTCTGGAGTATGGCTCTATCTTATTCTTGGTGAAAGCTCCTTCTTTGAATAATCAAAATACTCTCCAAGAGAGAAAGAAGAGAAGAACAAAAACCAGAAAAAGAGAGAGCCAGGGTAAAACAGCACACCAGAGAAGAAAAAACTTAAAACCACGTTAGGGTTTTTTTTTTTTTTTCTCTTTTCTTGTCATTATTTTTGGCCAGCTTAGGGCTTTCTCAAGCCCTAATGGCCGAAAATCATCAAGCCCTAATGGGCCAGATGCTATGCTTATAAAACAATTCAAGACTCGCACAATCCTCTTAATTAATCAATTACCTTTTTTGGGCCTCATTGAATACCCAAGACTGATTAATTAATTCTAATTAGACTTTTAATATATGTCAACATATATCAACCCAATTAATTAATTTATTCCAGCCCAATTCTTTTAATTAATCAATTATCTTTTCTGGGTCTTATTAAAACCCAAGACTAATTAATTAATTCTAATTGGACTCTTAGAATAAATTTTATTTCTCTTCCAAATAATTATCCATGAAGTCCAGATTGTGTCTAAACAATACCAAGATTACTTGAACTACTCCAGGGATTAAAAGACATACTCCCTCTGTCCCACTAAAATTGACAGTGGTTGATTTAGCACGATATTTTATGCAAAAATAAAAGTTATAATATAATATAATATAATATAATATAATATAATATAATATAATATAAATAAAAACTATGTGGGTTCCATAATACTTTATGTCAAATCTAAATATATAAAAATAATATATGTGGGGTATATTGATTATTTTATAATAAATTGTATAGTAAAAACTTTTATTTTAAGGAAAGTGTCAAATTTTTTAGGACATCTCAAAATAGTAAGTAGGTCAATTTTATTGGGACGAAGGAAATATTATTCATGGCTACTAAAATGACCAAAATTCCCTTACTATTAAATAGTCATATTTTATCATTTTCAATATTTTCATTTATTACCATATAGAAATATTGACCTCAAGAATAATATTGCTAAAGCTACATCTCTGACCTACAGGTGAAATGACAAAAATACCCCTCTATGTAACACCCATCAATGAGACAGGATATATATACTAATGTCTATCTCAAAGACATCTACCATCCTTAGATCTGTAGTCCGATAATCTATGACTCACTTGAATGTACTTGCTTATAATTGGAAACAACCTAAAAACACACATTCTAGAGTCACGTTCCCAAGGCTCTAGATCATTAGATTATCCTAGACAATCACAAGGGGGTAATTTAACCTCACTAAGTGAAGCATAGAAACTCTGTTGCATGAGTCTGTCTTAACTAACTAGAGTAATACACCGAACATACAAGGATATTGATCTCACAAAAGAAATCTCACTCAAAATATATCAAAGTATAAAACTCTAGCTTCGCCAGACCACCAACTCATACTCAAGTATGAAGGTATCTGTCCACGCTGTAACAGTAATAGTCTGGTCTCTATAATTATAGTACTTTAAGAAAGACCATTGCTACAAGTTCAGTTCTACGTATTCAAAATATACTTATACCTATGATGTGAGTGAACTACTCACTGATTCAAGGTAAACTATTTCTCATTGGAAATCATGGCACAATAGTCTTACCTTGATGAAATGTTCAGTTCCATCAAATGACTAAAACTCAATTTTACTTGTACGGCAAGTACCTATGGTTTATACATTACTGTGAAGAACGACCCAACACATAAGCCATTACTTGTCATATTTGGACCTTTAAATGTACAATAATATAAGTAACAAATTAAATCGAATAAATAAATATTTTATTGCAATATGTTTACACATAATCCATAGTCTTTGAGGGCCTACTTTCCAACACCTTTTGGTGTCGTTGCCGGGGACAGGCACTATGGGAAACACTCGAGTATTTTTTTTTTTTTATTTGGCATTTGTTGTATTTGTAAATATTACTAACTTTTATTTTTAGATACTTTGTGAATATTTGCATCTTTTTATTAGTATATGCTTTTTTATTTATTTGAATTTTTACTAATTTTTATTTTTCTTTGATCTTTATTTTTCTTCAAGTGTGAGATTGACATCATCATAGACAATCACTCATGGAAAAGTACATGGCATTGGGCACAAATTCAAAGAAGTTACAATGATGGTAGATTAGCACAATTGCAAGCTCATGTTGATATTTTAAGTGAGACGTCACTTAAAGTATTAATAAATTCCTTTGTTAACAATGTAAATACTTCAATTAAAGGGTACGAAGAATCTTCCCAATGAATAAGCTCTAAAAGAACACAACTAGCAAAGTTGGTTGATGAGATCTGTAATAGGGATTGAAAATTGCAAAAAAATAGGGGACGCCATACAATAAGCAATGGTGCCAGTTGAGGAACTGGAGGCGGCACCGGCCTTATCCTGAAAAGTTGAAATGATGACTTTTAAGGCTTAAATTGGAGAACAACTATGCCCTTTGAGTGCCAAAGCCCATATATTTGAAAAAGAAAACCCTCCAAGGAGAAAAGAGAGGCCATGAGGAACAATTGCACAATGTGATATGCGAGGTATTTGATTATACTCTATGTTCTTATAATTCTAATTTCTCTTTGTCACATGATTTTGTAGGTTTATCGCAATTCTTGGAGAATAATTGTCCTAACGATGATGCGTAGAGTTTAACATATCTCAAGGAATTGCATTTCTCCATACTTCATTATAAGTAATCATTAGAGAATGTTGACAAATTCTACCCTTCACCTTATTCAAATAGAGGTGACTTGGTATTTGTAGATACATTAGACAGTAAAGATTTCTTGATCCCACCTTTAAAAACTTAAATACTAGGTTTAAAGGGGAACTTTAATTGTTAAAATTCTTTTAAAGGGATAAATGGTGATTTCAATGTTGAAGCATTTTTTAGATTTAATTTGCATTCATGTGTTGAAAAATTATTTGGTGCATCTAAAGAAACTATAGGGAATAGGGTTCATATCATTACTTTTATTGAGACTAATACTTTTCATATACCCTACCCTTTTCAAAAACCTCTCTTTTTTTTTTACATTCATCATTCCTACTCTGCGCATTAAGCCTTAATTTCTTTTACAAAAGAATTATATGAAAGCATGATAAGTGAAAGGAGCATCCATATGTCTTGGTTTTACCTTGATTTTATTTGGATTTTGGTTTATTTTATCTTGATAATTGATCTTTAGTTGGTTAGGTGTCTTTTTCCCCTAATAATAAGGAGACTATGTCCTAATTTAGGTGTGGAGGAGTGATTCTTTGTCTTTATTTACTTTCTTAGGAGTTTTTCTAGTCTTTTCTTGTGTTTTATTTTTTGTGCATTTTTATTTTACTATTATTTTCTTTATATTTTTATGTGTGTTTTGTGAAACCCCAGTCAAAACCGACCTTAGAGTAAGGGGGTTGAGATGCATAACATACTTTACTGCATGATTAAATATATTTTTATTTGATTTTATGTGCGTTGGATTTGAGTTTTAATGTCTTGGAGGCTTGTTGGAGAATAGTGAGTGAGAAGGGCAAAATGGTCATTTTTGCCGAGGTGAAAATAGAGAGATAGCTTGAGGATTGAATAGGAAATAAATTGCTAGTGAAAATAACAACAAGAGTTGTTGTGATTTAGTGGTTAGAGCTTTAGAATTAATTCTTGACGTCTTAGGTTCAAATTCCATCATAGAAGCTTTAGCTTGATTAAATTTTATTTTTGCTTGGGGAAGAATAATTTCGGCTTTATGAGCTTGGAGTAAGGTAGGGATGATGTCCTAAAAGAGACATGTTAGGAGTAACTTCATTCTACTCCCTTACCCTACTCGAATTTCCTAAAGGGAATTCATTTTCCCTTGATCTTTGATTTTCCTTATTTCTCAACTCATTAGTTTGATCAAGTTGTTCTAGCCATTTTCTTTCTAGAAATTTCAGTAAAGTGTTGTGGTCTTGTATGCTCAAAATGTCTTAGTAAAAGACTTCTTATAGTCTGAAAAATGTGGAAGAGTTGAGGGAAATTCCAAGAGGAAAAATCCCTCTAGTGAGCTTGTTGAAAATTCACTCTAGCTAATTCATCTTCCTCCTTGAAACGAGCTGAAATTTTCCAGCTTGTTGTGCCTTCAAAATGTCGAGTTTCTTAGCTAACATTCCCTCCCAAATGCTGCCAGAAAAATGGTCTTTAGGATCAGTTTGCAATCTAGATTTCTTGGCCATTTTCGGACTGCTCAAAGCTGGAGTAACAACAGGAAAAATTCCTGTGCAAATCGCCACTTTGAGAGTCTAAAACCAAGCTGTTTTCTTCCAGATTTTGTGCAGAACATTAGCTATATTTTTCCTCCATGAAGAAGGCTAGAAACCAGCCATGAAAGCCCCTAAAATTCCCCTTCAAACTCTCTGCAAGATGGCTGGAAAATGGCAGCCGAAAAAGCTGTCCAGGAATTTCAGCTTGGCGAAATTCTGGGCAGTCCAAATTCCAGCTTTGTTTCCTATTTCTCTTCCAGCCGAAACACCAACCTTGTTCTGTAGGAACCTTCCTTAAACCTCCAGTAACAGAGCTCCATTGTTTCCCTTAAGCTTCTGCACAAAATTCAGCAATGGCTGTCCGAAAATCTCTCCAACAAATCCCAGCAATTATACTTGATTGATTTCCAAAATTCCAGCCACCTTTGTTTAGCAACTTTCTATAATGCATTCCCCAAATAACCAGACTTCTTCTTCACCATTAAGCACCCTACTTTCGGCCACCATAAGCTTCCATAAACCAGCATTAATCCCACCGAAATTCTGCCCAAACGGTCGGCCATGGCAGACTTCCAAAACTCTCCAACAATCAAGATATTCTTGGAATATTTAGTTTCCAAATTCACTTCCTAAAAATATTCTTCCAGGATTGTAACAACTAACCTTTCCTTTTCCCTTCCAAATCAGAGAAACAACTTCCTAAAACCCTACAGAAATTCGGCCAGCCCTAGCTCTTACAGAATTTCGGCAGCTACACAAATCCAATCTCTCGAATTCTTTCAACCTCTAAGAACACACACACTATACCAAGAACACCTACCTCTTTCCTTCACCTAATACCCCTCCAAATCATCTCAAATCCTCTCTAAAACTTCCAGATTTGACCTACTCACTGCCGTGAGTCCATCAACCCCATTCTTAACATCAAACTCCACAAATAATCTTGCTACTTCGGATCAAAATCAAAAATTTCTGTGAAGGACAAGAACACCTTCAAGGTAAATTTATTCTAACAACTTCATCTCCTCCAATCTTGATCTCTAATAAGAACCTATGTGTATAAGCATGCTAATGGTTTCTCTCTCTCTCTCTCTCTCTCTCTCTCTCTCTCTCTCTCTCTCATGGCCGAAACCTCCCTCTCTTGGTCAGATGGCTCCTTTTCCCCATGTTCATGTTTTCACCATCTCCCTTGGACAAAGTTAGGCATCAAGGAGTTGAGACCTATTCTAAACTCCTTCAAAGCATTCATCGATCAAGTAAGTCTCTTCAATCCTTCTTTTAAACTCTAGAATCATGTCTCTAGGATGATGTTGATAGTGGGTGGATGGTGATAGGATTTGAATATGTATTATTGAGATTGAAGCATGAATATGTGTATGATTGTGAAGGAGATGGGATTTATGCATGGAAGGATTATCTTGGTTGATTGTGTGATGATTGAGGTTTGATGCATGAAGTATTTGAGATAAAGCATGCTAGAGATTATGACACCTTTGGTGAATAGGATTTATATGCATGTTAGATTATTGAAGCCATGATCATATTTATGCTAGTAGAGGTTAGATCATGTCTTAATAAATATGCTTATGTGCATGATTTGGATGATTTGATAAATGGAAGGATTGCATATGTTCTTGATTGTGGTTAGCCATAGAAATTTGACCATGATCTAGTTGTCCCTAAACTAATTTTATTTCATAAATAAAATATTTAATGATATAAAATTTTCCTAGTAAATGTCGAAAAAACCCTAGAAATGGTAGATTTGGATTATTATATACATAAAGGATATTTTGGTCAAATAAATAATAATTTTGCTAGAAAATAAAATAAATAAATATTATTTAAAATAAAGAAATCAATTGAAGCCTTTTTATGGAAATAATTATAATTAGTAAAATATTTATTAAATCAAATCCCTTTTTAAAAGTTTATTTATTATTTTCCAAGCAAGACTCATTAAATTTAATCTCAACTAGTTTTAGCAACCAATTATTTTCTAACAACTAAACTATTATTAAATCATTATTTTACTTATTACTACCTAGGACTCGTGAGCAAATAAACTCTAAATTTTCCCTAGCAAGATTTAAACTTTCAACTTATTAGAAATTATTTCCCAAACCATTATTTATTTTAAATATCAAATTAGGCTCAACCTACAAACCTATTTATGTATTGTTTGGCCTTAAAGCTTGGGACACTAGGATTATGGTAGTAGTAAGAGGAGTTGATTTAAAATTGAGGAAGTGGATTGTAGCTTGGAATTGATTGTGATTTGTATTTGCCCATGTGGGGTTAGGTCAGCTGTTGGAGACCTTGTTGTTGTGAGCAAGAATCAGGTAAGCTCCTGCATAAAACCTGATTGTTGAAAAATGTTTAATTATGGCAAGCCAAATGTAGAGTGCATGGACACTCATTTTTGTAAAGACAATTGAGGGTTGTCTCCTGTTTTATTTTCATCAAATGAGTTATTTGAAATTTATCAAGCAGATTTACTCAAACTCAGAACTCTTTCTGAAACTATTTTTAACAAAGATTTTGAAAACGCTTTATTTGCCATGTTCAAGTGGAACTATGTTTGTTCATTTTTCCCAAGTGGGATACGTTACGTTGAGTACTCAATAAGGGTGGACTACTAGGACTAGTCTTTGAGGGGTTAGGGTAAGTCTCTCAGTAGGTGGCCACCTCTGAGGGGTGAGTCCTTCCCGGATAGGACGTCAGTCCAGTAGGTCGTGCCAGTCCGAGCTAGCAGTGTTCTCTTCAGTTAAGTGACTGTGTTATGCCGGAATGGACACCCGGTTGTTGTTTGGGTATAGAGAAGGAGGAGTATCTTGTCCAGTAGGCCGATCACCTACTTTTGTCAGTCTGTACAAAGTGTGGCATTCTAACCGGCGATATGCACAAAGTATGGCACGCTGACCATTCGGTTATGGGGCCCAACGTGTGATAACCCGCAATCCTTTCTTTCGAGTGGTTGATTTTATAAATTATGTATGGCTGGAAATGCCAAAACACCACTCTTGTTTTTTACGGATGTTTATTACTTACCAGTGATCTCTTATAAAGAATTTTACACTTTGCATTTACGAAATGTTTTCACCTGACACATAAACACACACGGACTTACTGAGATTTCTGTCCCACCACCTTTTTACCATGTTTTCAGGTCGGTCCTGCTGTGGGGACGAGTAGCTAGATTATGCCCACTTTGGAAGATTTATGATGATTTATGTTTGTGTAAAGTTATGGAGAGATGAGAGTGGATGAATTTTTATTATGGATTTGTTTTTGGTATTCTCGGGTTTATTTTGGATAGATGTTTAATTTGGGATGTAATAAATATTTAAGTTCAAGTATCATTTATTTCCGCTATTTTATTTGTATGACCTAGTTATAAAGACCCCTTGTTCTTTGGATGGGGCGGCATCCCTGGCCCTAGCGGGCCTAGGTAGCGGGGTGTTACATGTTTTATGTTGCAGATTTGAATAAAAATTTCTTGAACAAGCTCTTCTATACTTCTCTAAGTTTTCATACTTATTGGAGCATTATTACACATAGGAGTATTGCTTACTTTATCCCTCCCTTTATTATTTTTGATCTATTTGGAGATGCTTTATTATCTTAATTTTTAGCCAATGAGGACATTGTCTAGTTTAAGTGTAAGGGAGTGATTTGGTGATATTCTTTGTCCAAATTTTTATCAATTATCTTGGTGTTTTCTTGATTTCAAGCTACTTTGGAAAAATTTTGAAAATTTTTGAAAATTTTGGAGCAAAATTACGATTTTTGACTACTATAGTATTTTTTTTTCTTTTGGTATAATAATTTAGTTTAAGAGTTATTTGGTTGAGTTTAATTTTGTGTAAACTTGTATATTTGATGTGATATAGGCCAAGATTTGAGAATTTGGACTAACCTTGTTTATGTTTTAGTAGATGTTGAGGTATTTTGTTTCTTGAGGATTGATGTTGATTTTGTAATGAAGTATAAGTATGGAATTTGATTGATTTTGGTGTTATAGTTTTCTAAACTAGTTCTTGTTCTGAGTTTAAGTAAATAGGGACTAAAGTGGTAAAATCATGAGTGAAAAAGAGGGAAGAAAAAAAAAAGGGGAAGAAAGTGAGACTTAAAAAAAAAAAAAACGTAATGAACAGAATGTGGGGGAAAAAAAGAAAATGTTGCTAAAAGGGGGTCAATATGGAGAGAAGTAGCAAGTATTGTTCGGTGCACTCTCTTAAAGCTATCTCGAAGGCAAAAGGCAAAAGAAAAGAAGGCATAAGGTAAAAAAGAAAAGAAAGAAATCCATTCACTGGGGGGTATAATTTCGAAGAAAACAAATAGTGAGAATGTTTGTAGTTTGCTACTTGGACTGTAGTAGTTTGGAAATTGTAGAATAAAAGTTGATTATTATTCTTAACTTATATGAATCACAATGTTTGCATTCTTAACTTAAGGAATGGGGTGAAACACATTGATGCGTGTTTTTTAGTGTCAAAAATATTACCAACAAATTACATAATAATCAAGTTTTGATTAAAATGCCAACCACTAAAACCACACATACATGCAAGTATACCCATCGTATAATATAGAAAATAGAAATTATCGAATCCATAGGAATTTAGACTCCCACCTTACTTTATCTAAATGTTTATTATTTAGCCAATAGAATACAGAAATATAAGTAAATAACCTACTAACATAATATACTAGAGAAAATTAAGTCACAAGGATGATCAAGGAGTGAGAATAAGGACAAAAGATATGTAAATAGATAGAAGTCCTTGAATACACAAAAATGATTGACTAGCTATTCTCTCAATTAATTATTATCTTGGTATCATGAAGAATTAAATTAGACCCACGTCATTTGTAATCCATGGAATCACTATCTTTTAGATAAATTAGTAAATATATTCTATCTCAATCAATTTACCCAAAAGATGTATTAAAATAAATCATTACATAAATCCCTATATTCTAGGAGATTTAAAACATGAAATTAGCCAATAAATCTATATTCTAGCAATCATCAACCAATCTTTGATTACTTAGTCTCTACCCTTAACCTCTTTTTCAAGCAAGTTAAGAATAATTAGTATTAAATTAATTAGTTGGTCATTCTCTCCTAACATCGTTTTGTAAGTTAATTAGAAGAGAACTAATCAATCTAACAAGATATTATGCTCCGGTAATCAAATATCAAGAATAGCAATCAATTGATCAAAGAACTAAAATCAATACAAAATTATGAATCTAAGAGAATATCATCCAAAGACAATTAAATTATTAATCTTAAATTATCAATAAATTACAAAAAAAAGAGAAAAAGAAATCACTCATAGACAAGTAAGCCTTCTTCTTCTTCCTTCAAACCTTCTTGAGCAACCCCCTTTCCTTCTCCAAGAATTCTCTTTGATCCTTCTAGATCTTGGTGTCTTTCTAGGAATTTTCTAAAGATATTATATTGAAAAATTGAAAACTATGAAAATTCATTTGTATAATGTTATTCTCTTACATTTATAGGAGTTCTAATTGCCAAAAAAATGCCTATAGGAGTCCTTTTTTGTGGTTGAAATAATTCCCAAAAGAATCAAACTGAAATTGCCAAAATCTTATTTGAAAAGGAAAACTCGTTGCCTCTACACAGAATGGACCTAGCGCCGGGTCACTTCGACCCACCTGGCCCCTGGTCCATTCTGGTTTCTCCTCAAAATTGCTCTTTTCCAGAATAGACTTGGCACCTGGTGCCTTAACTAGACCTGGCACCAGGTACAATTTAGAATCTTTCACTTTTGGGTCGAAATCTATTCAATTCTGCACAAATTCATCAAACATACTTTTCATAAATAAAATATCAAATAGGAAGAAATATACCTAGTTATTACATCAAAAGTATCACAAAAAAGCCTTAAATGACTAGGAAAATAGTGATGATTTTAGCCTCTATCAATTCTCCCACACTTAAGCTTTGTTTGTTCTCAAGTAAACAAGAATTAGGCACTAAGTATTTAGAACAAGACAACACAATTTTGCAAATTTTTCCTTAGCAAATTAATCCATAGTGAAGACATAACCTTCTTCCAACCTTAAACATAAATTCGTTATTCATTCAACCCTTTCAAGACCTTGTAAACTCATGTATTAAATCAAACAATCCCAAGGCCATCAAAGTTAGTTAAACAAGTTTATATCTAGTACACGAAAATCATCCTACTTCTCAAGTAAAAATATAATTACATAAATCATACAAGTCAAACTATTTAACCAATGCAAGCATGATACACTCAAATTTACACAACTCAAGTTAATAAAATAAGGAAAACATTCCACTCTCTTTTTTCTATGACTTTGGGAATTGAGAACCTCAAGTGGATGAATTTCTCTTCATGCACCGTATTGGCCCCCTTATAGTCATTATCATTTTTCAACAATTTTATTTTTCTTTCTTCTTTCTTACTTCGCCTTCAGGATAGCCTTAAAAGAGTGCACCGAATAACACTTGTTACTTTTCTCTATATTAATCTCTTTTTTAGCAAAATATCTTTTTTTTTTTTTCTTTCAAAGATAAAAGCATTTTTTTTTTCAACTCCATGGTTTTTTCAACTCACATTCTTTTATCTTTTCACTCAATTTTTTTATTTTCTCACATTCCTTATTCACAACTCAAAGTGAAACAAACTTTAAATCTATAATACAAGAATTAATCAGCAACTCTTCCTATATTCATCATATCATCCATATTCAATCTTAAAGAATAAAATAAAACTCAAATACCAAATATAATCTAGGTTAACTTAAATTCTAAAGACTTAGCAAAATTCAATTTAATACACAAGTTTACCTTTTAATAAAGTCAAACCATAATGAATGACAAATCTATATCTTAAGTTGAAAAGAAAATCATAACTTCATTATAGACATATAAGCTCAATTTAGCTCCAAAATTTTCAATAAAATTGTTTGATATCAAGAAAACAACAAGATAATTGATAAAAATTTGGACAAAGAATATTCCTAAACCACACCCTCATACTTAAATTGAACAATGTCCTCATTGGTCAAAAATAAACACAAAAAAGCATCCACAAAAGGACCAAAAATGATAAAGGAGATATCAATACGCCCCAAGTGCAATGATGCTCCAAGATATATTAAAACTTGAAATAGAGAGAAGAGCTCATTCAAGAAGACTTTATTCAAACTTACAAAAAAAAAATCAAATAAAAACACAAGGAAAATAATAACAAAATAAAGCAACACCTAAATAAAAGAAAACAAACTAAAGAAAATACTAATAAAAATTCTAACGAAACAAATAAAGATACGACTCACTCCCCACACTTAAGATGGAAAATATTTTCCTTATTTGGGGAGGAAAAAGACACTTAATCAACTAAAAAAAACCAAGCCTAAGACAAAGGGACAAATTCTTTCCACTCATCATGCTTTCTCATCATCCCTCTATAAAAGACATTAATACTCGAAGTAGAAGATAGGTATGATGAATATAGAAAGAATGGAGAGTTTTGAAAAATGGAGGGTTCATGGAAAATAGTAGTTGTAATGAATGTACATGCATGACCCTCTTCCATAACACTTTTTTTTTAGACATACAAATCAAGTTTCCAACATAAAGATATAAATTATGTTTAAAAAGTGTGTAAACATGAGAATCGCTACTTATCCCTTCAAAAGATTTATCACAATTGAAATTCCCCTTTAGACTTAGTAATGTAGATTTTAAAGATGGAATCAAGAAATCCTTACTTTTCAATGCTTCTACAAATACCAAGTTACCTCATTGAAATTGGGGTGAAGGATAAAATTTGTTAATATCCTTCAAGGATTTCTTATGATGACTCATGGATAAATTTAACTCCTTGAGGCATGTTAAACTCCATGCATCACCATTTAGACCATTGTCCTGCAAGAATGGAGAGGAACCTAAGAAATCATGTGACAAAGAGAGATTAGAATTATTAGCACATAAAGGAGAATCAACTACCTCCCTTTCCACATTGGGCAATTGTTCTTCATATCCTCTCTCCTTTCCTTGGAGATCCTTTTGTTCAAGGGTATGGGCCTTTATGGCACCTTCAACTAACTTGGCTAATTGTGTTTTTTGATGGCTCATACGTTGGGATGCTTCTTCATGCCACTTAACAGAAAATTTTGTATTGGCGACAAAAGAATGCATTGAGGCTTCAAATGACATTTCACAAAAAGCATCAATCCAAGCTTGCAACCTTGCCAAATTCTCATCATTATAGCTTCTTGTATCTTGTGCCCAAAAGTAATTATCTATGATGATGCCATTCTCATGCTCAAAGAAAAACAAAAATCAAATCGAAAGTAAAAATAAAAACAAACAAACAAAATAGAAAAATAGAGAAAATAAAAATACACAAATTAAAAATATTCACAAACTATCTAACACAAAAGTTAGAGATATTTACAAATGCAACAAAGGCTGAATCAATAAGATTTGAGTGTTTTTTATAGTGCCCATCCCCAGCAACGACGCCAAAAACTTAATGCGTGTTTTTTAGTGTCAAAAATACTACCAACAAATTACAAAATAATCAAGTTTTAATTAAAATGAAAACTACATATACGGGTAAGTATACTCATTATATAGTATAGAGAATAGCAAGTATTGAATCTACAGGAACTTAGGCTCCCACCTTACTTTACCCAAATCGTTATTGTTTAGTCAATAGAATAGAGAAATATAAGTAAATAACCTACTAACCTAATATACTAGAGAAAATTAAGTTACACAAGAAAAGTCACAAGGATGATCAATGAGTGAGAATAAGGAGAAAATACATTTGAATAGATAGAAATTCTTAAATACACAAAAAATGATTGACTAGCTATTCTCTCAATTAATTATTATCTTGACATCATGAAGGATTAAATTAGACCCACTTTGTTTGCAATCCATGGAATTACTATCTTATAGATAAATTAGTGAATATATTCTATCTCAACTAATTTACCCAAAAGATACATTAAAATTAATTCTCACACAAATCCCTATATTCTAGATGATTTAAAACATGAAATTAGCCAATGAATCTATATTCTAGCAATCATCAACCAATCTTTGATTACTTAGTCTCTACCCTTAACCTCTTTTTCAAGCAAGTTAAGAATAATTAATATTAAATTAATTAGTTGGTCATTCTCTCCTAACATCGTTTTGTAAGTTAATTAGAAGAGAACTAATCAATCTAACAAGCTATTATGCTCCGGTAATCAAATATCAAGAATAGCAATCAATTGATCAAAGAACTAAAATCAATACAAAATTATGAATCTAAGAGAATATCATCCAAAGACAATTAAATTATTAATCTTAAATTATCAATAAATTACAAAAAAAGAGAAAAAGAAATCACTCATAGACAAGTAAGCCTTCTTCTTCTTCCTTCAAACCTTCTTGAGCAACCCCCTTTCCTTCTCCAGGAACTCTCTTTGATCCTTCTAGATCTTGGTGTCTTTCTAGGAATTTTCTAAAGATATTATATTGAAAAATTGAAGACTATGAAAACTCATTTGTATAATGTTATTCTCTTGTATTTATAGGAGTTCTAATTTCCAAAAAGTGCCTACAGGAGTCCTTTTCCGTAGTTGAAATAATTCTCAAAAGAATCAAACTGAAATTGCCAAAATCTGATTTGAAAAGGAAAACTTGTCGCCTCTACATAGAGTGGACCTGACGCCGAGTCACTTCGACCCACCTGGCCCCTGGTCTATTCTGGTTTCTCCTCAAAATCTCTCTTTTCCAGAATAGACTTGGTGCTTGGTACCTAACTGGACATGGCGCCAGGTACAATCTGGAATCTTTCACTTTTAGCTCGAAATCTACTCAATTCTACACAAATTCATCAAAAACACTTTCCATAAATAAAATATCAAATAGAAAGGAATATGCCTAGTTATTACATCAAAAGTATTATAAAAAGTCTCAAATAACTAGAAAAATAGTGATGATTTTGGCCCCTATTACACATTAAATGAATATGGACTTGTTTAACTCTACTTCAATGGCCTTATTTATATCTAGCTTAATACATAAGTTTACATGAAATTGGCTTAGTTGAATAGGTATTAGATTAAATTCATGAACTAGAAGAAGGATAATATCTTTTCTATAACAGCCATATTCACTAAAATCTTCTTTTTCATAAGCTATTTACTTGGTATTTAGTTCTTGTTTGCTTGATGTCAAGCAAAGCATAAGTGTGGAGGAATGTGATAGGGCTTAACTGTACTTATATTTTCCTAGTTATTCGATGTTATTTTCTAATACTTTTGATGAAATAACTAGCCAATTCCTTTCCTATTTAATATTTTTCTTGTGGAAAGGTCTTTTGATAATTTTATGCAGTAATGGATGAAATTAGAATCAAAACGTTAGATTTCTAGCATAGACCCGGTGCTGGCCCATGTATCTAAACTGGTCTGCTCTCAACACTAGACAAAAACAGAGGGAAACAGAGCAAAGCAGAGGGGTTCTAGAGGAGAACAGACACCGGTCCAGTTGAAGTGACCCAGCGCTGGCCCAAGCCTGTTCAAAGGCGGTTTGCAGTTCTTTTTTACATGAAAAAAGAGTTGTGGAGCAAAATTTGGCAACTTATGTTGAAATCTTTTGGGAACTGAATTGGACACAGAAAAGGATTCTCACTTTTTGGCAACCTAAACTCCTATAAATACAAGAGAGTAACAACTATTAAATCAATTTTCATTCTATGTAATTAGAAAACTCCTAGAGAGTCTCAAGAATGACAAGATTAAGAAGGATCAAAGAGAATTCTTGGAGAAGAAAATGAGGTTGATCAAAAAGGTTTCAAGGAAGAGGAAAAAGGCTTGCTTGTCTATAAGTGATTGTTTTTACTTTTCCTTGTAATTTATTAATAATTTAAGTGTATTATGTTTTAATTGTATTTGAGGGTATCACCCAAAGTTTATGTTCATGGATTAAATTTCTTTTGATCTAGTGATTCAAACTTTCATTATTTGATTACTTGAATTTATTATTTTATTGAATTAATTGGTTCTTTTCTAACTAACTCGAGAGAGAGGTTAGGAGAATGGTACTAACTAATTAATTTAATATTTATTATCTCTTAATTAACTCGAGAGAGATGTTAAGGGTAAATACTGAAGTTAATTTCACCTAGAGATAGGGTTTTTTATTTCTTCCATAAAGACTTTAATGTTACCTAGAGATAGAGACATTAATTGTTTAATTGAGTTAGTCTTAATACTTCTTAGATTTAATTAGAGAGGTAGAGATACCCTTTAATTAAGTCAAGAATAGAATTTTATAACTCGAGAAAGAGTGGAATTTATCTTGAACTTATTGGTATTTGAATTTAGACTTAATAGATTAAAGATCTTTTTTTTAACTTAACATAGATTTTGGTGATGTCTTCATTGCATGTATTTTCTCCTTATTCTTACTCCTTGATTATATTTGTAACTTGTCTTATGTGAACTTGATCTATTATCTAGTATATTAGGTTAGTAGGTTATTTACTTCTATTTTTTTATTTTACTAGCTAAACAATAAATATTTAGGTAAAGTAAAGTGGGAGACTAAGTTCCTGTAAATTCAATACTTGCTATTCCCTATCCTTATACTTGCCTATATGTGTAGTTTTAGCAGTTAGCATTTTTAATTAAAACTTAATTGATTTTGAATTTTGTTGGTAATATTTTCTACACTAAAAAATATGCATCAACAGGCAAACATACCCATCCTGTAATATAGAGCTATAATGGTATATGTTAGCCCAAACGGCATTCTCCTGTGTTTTGGCTTATGACAAACATTGATGAGGTCTAACTTGTGTGATTTATATATAATAGGACATGTTCGACCTCAATTTTTTCAAAGCATGTAAATAAGACTGCTAAACATCTCTTAAGCAAATAGAACCCAATAGAGTGGTATAACTTCAACTTGAGAGCTCACATACCGTGAACTCCTTGTGAAAGAACTATAGACTAGGAATCCTTGTTAAGGTATTAATTGTAATTTCGTATGTCTCTTAACCTTATAATCAGTTTTGTTTTACCTTGAAGCACTTACAAATGTTTTTTCAAGATAAATGTTTCTAAATCTGGATTTTCGGATGAAATATTTTTAGATGAACCTCTAAATCCAAAACTCCATCCAATAATCTATAGCATGCTTTTCAAAATATATCTTTTAGCTACAGTACCGTTTTGGACTTACTTTTTGAACAGACATCCTTCCACTTTGTAAATCCAAAATCCTGAAAATCCTGACAGAAAGTAACTTGTTGCTACTAGTCGTTGGGACTTTGGGATTTGCTCTGATAAAAGCTTCTAAAACTCAACTTTGAAGTAAATTTTTGTGCTACCTTTATCAGAAACACTCTTATACTTCAGAATATAAAAATCTCCCTTTTTATTTGTGCTTTAAAATGAAATAAAATTGTTGCAAAGATAAAAGGTATTGGTGCTTATTTGTTCATATTCTACTCAATCTGTAAGCTATTTCTGTAATATTTCTTTCCATCTAATTTGTATTAAGGTTAAAGAGGTAAAACCCAGTTGGGGTGAGCCTTGATTGTTGTGATTAAAGAGGTTGGGAGTAAAACTAAATGTAGTGATCCTCTTATGTAAGATTGGTGTCACCTACCACCATTGATTTGAAAAAAGGTTTTAGTGAGTGGTGTTGAAATTCTTAAGTGAGAACTTAAGGTAATGGATGTAAATCATTTAAGGATCGAACCATTATAAATCCTTCAGTATTTTCTTGTGCTATTTGCCTAAATTTCTTCACTGCATTTTCACTTTCTTCAAATCTTGACTGTTGTATCTATTTCTCTTGAAATCAATGACTTATTTATGACCTTTGCATTTTGGAGTAAACCTATCCTTGATCCATCAACTACCCATCTTTATTCCAAACCGTTTTCTTATCATTATGTGCTGATTAAAAGACCCCTGTCTGCATTCTTAAAGCCGCGAAACATCTTTCCTATTTGGTTCTTTTTTTTTAAAGGTAACACAATTTTTAATTTTTATTTATTTGCAAAAAACCTTATTCACCACCCTCTAAGGTTTTTCAATTTGTATCAGAGCGTTGGTCTACATTATCTTTGGTTTAGCAGCCCTGTAGGAAAGATCAAGATGGCAAACTTATCTTCTCTGCCTTACATCGAAGGATCTTCAACAAATAGACCACATTTGTTCAACGGAAGTAATTATACATTCTGAAAAAATAGAATAAAGATTTATGTTTGCTCAATCAATTTTGAACTGTGGAATCTGATTGAAAATGGACCATTTGTCCCGTCAAAATTTGTTGAAGGCAGAAAAATGCTTAAACAGAATGATAAATAAGATAATGAAGATATTTTGAAAATGACCCTAAATTTTTAGGCAATAAATATATTATATTGTGCTCTTGATGCTAATAAATACAACCAGGTTAATAGTTGTGTTTCAGCTTACAAAATATGGAGATTACTTGAAGTCACCCATGAGGAGACTAATCAAGTAAAAGAGTCAAAGCTAGGACTTTTAGTCTGACACTATGGATTATCCACTATGAAGCCAAGTGAGAACATCACTGATATATTCACTCAATTCACAAATATTATGAATGGACTAAAGGCGTATGGGAAAACTTATTCTCTCGGTGAGCAAAACAAAAAACTACTTGATGCTTTGCCAAAAAGTTAGCAGTCAAAAACCTTGGCTATAGAGGAATCTAAAAACCTTAATAGCTTACCTACTGAAGAGCTAATTGGCTCTCTCTTGACCCATGAAATGAAACTTAAAATGTTTCAAGAGCGTGAAGATGATAACAAAGGCAAACGGGGAACTGCCTTAAAAGCAGTTGATGAAGAAGCTAATAGTGATCAAACTGATTATAACTATGGTACTGATTTGAACACAGAAGAATTGGCTATGGTTTCCAAAAAGTTTAGAAAAATGTTCAGAAATAGCCACTTCAAAAAGCATAAGAAGTTTGTAAAAAAAGAAAGGACAAACCTCCTCCTTCAAACCTCGATATTTTGAATGCAAAAGCACAGAGCATTTTATTGCTGACTATCCAGTAGTGAAAGAAAATGAGGCTAAGCAATTTAAAAGAAGAAGAAGGACACAAAGTTGAAGAAAGGAAAAGAATTGATTGGAACTTGGGTTTAAGCTGAATTCAAGACTGAAGAAAGTTATGATTCTGAAAATGAAAAAGTGAACATTTGCTTTATGGCTATGGAGGATAAGGTAAATCCTACTTCTCCAGATTTGATAACCGATTTTCATGATTCTGATTGTGAAAAGTATGATGATCCTAGTGAATTACTTTTTAATATGTTTCATGAACTTAAAAAGCTGTCTAGAAAAAATAAAGAAATGAAGATGAAAATTGATTCTTTGTTAGAAGAGAATGTAAAACCATTGAATAAGAATAAAGTCTCACTTGAGCCATGTATGTGCTCAAATATTGAAAAGGATGTTATCATTACTTGCATGTATCATGTGTCTCTAGAAAATAAATACTTGTGGGACAAAATTCTTTCTCTTAAAATTATAGTTAGCAATTTTGATGATATGAAAAATAGAGTCGATGATCTCACCACATGTATTGAAAAGTTTACAAATGACAAAAATAATTTGGAAAAATTACTTGGTGTACAACACGTAGCTGGAAACCGAAATAGTCTAGGTTATAGGCATGAAATCAAAACTAAAAATTACAAATCTCACGTTGTAAAAGCTGCTTCATCATATATGACACACAGTTGTTGCACATATTATGGAGAATTTGGACACAAAGCATCTAAATGTCATGTTAGGAAGAATATGGAATCTAGTATAAAAATAGTTTGGAAGGTAAAATGAACTATCACTAACCCCTGTGGACTCAAGAAGGTATGGGTACCAAAAATCACTATTCCATCTTATGTATAGGAACATTTGTTAGACAAGATGAGCTCCACAAAATGGTTTTTGGACAATGGATGCTTATGGCATATGACTGGAAATGCCAGACTACTAGAAAATATTTAAGTTATAAGTGATGGATTTGTCACATTTGGAGATAAAAGGAAAGGAAAAATAGTTGGCATAGGTAATATTGGTAAGGGATCTTCAACTATCATCAAATAAGTGCTATTAATTGATGAATTGAAGTATAATCTACTTAGTATCAGCTAACTGTGTGATAAAAGATGCAAAGTTTTTTTTGAAAAAGATTTTTGCATTATCATGGATAGTTCCAACAATAAGACTATTTTTTTGTTACTAACTGTGTTAAAAATGTGTATGTATTGTACCTTGATGATCTTGTGGCTCGTGATATTATATGCCTTTCTGTGAATGATGATGACAGCTATCTTTGGCATAGAAAGCTAGGTCATGTATCTATTGATTTGCTAAATAAATTATCTTCAAAAGAACTTGTTAGAGGACTGTCCAAAATGAGATTTGATAGAAATTAGGTGTGTGATGCTTGCCAATTTGGAAAACAAACCAAAAACTCTTTTAAACCCAAGAAAATGATTTCAACATCAAAACCTCTTGAACTCATACACAGATTTGTTTGGACCTATGAAGACCATTAGTCTAGGTGGTAAGAGGTATGTTTATGTAATTGTAGATGACTTCTCAAGACTCACTTGGACTCTATTTCTTGCTCAAAAAGATGAAACCTTCTCTAAATTTTCAAAACTACTCAAACGTGTTCAAAATTTCCTTAGTTGCAAATTGATTTCAATTAGAAGTGATAATAGTAGAGAATTTCACAACCATAACTTTACTAAATTCTGTGATGAAAGTGATGTTTCATACAATTTTTCAACTGCAAAAAATCCTCAACAAAATGGTATAGTTGAGAGGAACTTGCAAGAAATGGTAAGATCAATGTTGTATGAAAACTCTCTTCCAAAATATTTTTGGGCCAAAGCTGTGAATACAACTTGCTACATCATATACTTAAAAGTTTTTGGATGCAAATGTTTTGTCCTCAATTCTCGTGACAACCTTAGAAAATTTGATAACAAATCTGATAAGGCTATATTTCTTGGATATTCTTCCAACAAAAAGGCATATAGAGTATACAATAAAACAATTCTATATGTGGAAGAATCCATACATATTGTATTTAATGAATCAAATATGTATTCTTTTAGAAATGATGATGATGATGATATAGGTATTTTAAAAGAAAAGAACAATGAGCAGCATATGGCTTCTCCACTTGATATTCATGCAAAAGAAGAGAAATTAGAAGAACAAGAAGTTGAAGAAAACAAATAAAGGACTGAAGAGCCCACAAATCAAGATCTGTCAAGAGATTAGAAGTACAAAACTGTCCATCTAAAAGAACGGATCATTGGTGATCCTAATTGCAGAGTCAAAACTAGACGGTATTTCGTTGATAATTTTGTTCTACTTTCTAGAACTAAACCTAATTGTATTGATACAGCCTTACATGATGAATTTTGGATTATGGCCATACAAGAAGAGCTAAACCAATTTGAAAGGAATCAAGTTTAGAAGCTTATCCCTAAACCACTTGATGATCCCGTAATTGGTACCAAGTGGGTTTTCAAAAACAAACTAGATGAGCATGGTATTGTTATTAGAAATAAAGCCATATTAGTTGTCTAAGGATTCAATCAAAAAGAGGGCATTGATTATGATGAAACTTTTGCTCCCATTGCTCAGTTAGAATCAATAAGAATGCTGCTTGCATTTGCTTCTTCAAAGGTTTTATGCTCTACCAAATGGATGTCAAAAGTACTTTCTTAAATGGTTTCATTGAAGAAGAAATATATGTGTAACAACCTCCTAGTTTTACTTATGAACGTTTTCTAAACTATGTCTTTAAACTTTCTAAAGCCCTTTTATAGTTTAAAACAAGCTCCAAGAGCATGGTATGAAAGGCTTAGTGGTTTTCTTCTTTTAAGAGATTTCTTAAGAGGCTTAGTTGACACTACATTATTTATTAAATCTAAAAATTCTGATGATATCTTAATTGTGCAAATATATGTTGATGATATTATTTTTGGAGCTACTGATGATTCTTTATGTAAGAAATTTGCCAAGATAATGCAGCAAGAGTTTGAAATAAGCATGATGGGAGAACTTAATTTCTTCTTCGGTCTACAAATCAAGCAAACCAAGGATGGGATCTTCTTAAATAAAGCCAAGTATGCCAAGGAATTGTTCAAAATGTTTGAAATAAATGAAGTAAAAGAAATAAGTACACCAATGAGTACATCATTAAAGCTTGATAAAGATGAAAAAGGTAAGAAAGTGGATAAATCGAAATATAAAGGTATGATTGGAAGTCTCCTTTATCTTACTGCCAACCGTCCAGACATTTTGTTCTCAGTATATCTTTGTGCTATATTTCAATCATGTCTAAAGGAATCTCATTGTGTTGTAAAACGGATCCTTAGATGCTTAATTGGAATACATGATTATGGCTTGTAATATCCACAAACTAATTCATTTGATCTTATAGGATATACAGATGCCGACTATACCGGTTGCAATGTTGAGAGAAAGAGTACTAGTAGACACTGTCAATTTCTTAGACACTATCTTGTCTCTTAGTATAGCAAAAAGTAAGCTTATGTCTCTCTTTCAACAACCGAAGCTGAATACATAACAGCGGTAGTTGTTGCACGCAAATTTTATGGATAAAAAAATACTTTTCTTGACTTTAGTTTAAATTTTAATTGCGTACCTATTTTATATGATAATACTAGTACTATAAATTTAACCAAAAATCCTGTTCAGCATTCTAAAACTAAGCACATTGAAATTAAGTAATATTTTATTAGAGATCATGTTCTTAAGAGTGATATGTGTGTTGAATACACTCAAATTGATGAACAACTTGTAGACTTCTTCACTAAACCTCTGGCCGAAGATAGATTTAATCATCTGAGAAGAGGTTTAGGAATTACCAAAATTATATAACTAACAACTTTGCTAAGGATTTATTTGTTTATTCTTGAAGAACTTCTGAATATACACCTTTCGGAAGGAGATTTTGGATGCAATATCTTAGAAACTTAAATCCAAAATCCCCTTAACAAAATATCTCTCATTTAGTTTTTTGGACGAACAAATTTGGACTCGGACTGAGTCCAAAATAGTAGCAGCCCAGAATCGTGTAAAGCCCAATTTCTTAAAATATTCGGATGAAGAAGCACATAAGTCCAGAACCCACTATTTGAATTTTTAAAATGTCTGCACTTTTCAAAAAAAGGGGGGGGTTAACCCTATCTCTGGTGTAAATCTCTGATTAAGGGTACTTGATTGTACCTATCTACTCTAGAACCTAGGAAATCTAAAAAGGTTATTTTTTCTCTCTCCTTGAAATCTAAAACCTCCATTGATCTCTCTACATCTCTCACTTCATATCTTCATCCTCTCCACTGAAACAAAAAAATCCTTCATCTTCTTTCCGCTTCTGCCATGGAAAAACCACCAAAATCAAACAAAGGAATCAAACAAAAGATAAAGAAGGGCAAGAAGAGCAAAATAGTGACAAAGACAAAAGCGGTTGATGATACGCAACCCGTCAACAAATAGAAGGGCAAAAAGATCATTGCTAAAGAAATAGCTTCGCAATCGTACTCATCAACAGAGCTTCTTGTACAAGAAATCTCTGAGACATAAGTACCTCGATTTCTTGATCTGAAACATGAGTCTGAATTTAATGATTGGCTATCTAGAAATAGGACTGTAATCTCTAGATATCGAGATGATGTTGAGGCCTTTCTAAATTTTTTTGACATCTTAAGTATGTTTGAGTATCTTGGATGGGGGGCTTTGCTGACAGTAAAGGAAAAACTGTACACTCCTCTGGTTTGGGAATTTTATGCAAACTTAAGAAAAGGAAAGCTTGAGAAAACTGGCGAAGGATTTATGGTTCAATTGTACACCTCTAGAGTAGGCTGTGTTAACATGGAATTTGATCATAGGATGTTAAATCAAATTTTTGGAGTTAGAGATGGAGGAATCCAATTTTTTAAAATGAACAAATTCCCAGAAGAGTTGGGCCTATTTGATTTGCGATGGTTTGAAGCAAAGTTTACTGGAAGGAAAAGCTTTAAAATTCAAATGACAGAAATTCAAAATGGTTGAATGGTTTTGGAAGGATTCTGCGCCATATGGTGTCTACTATGGTTGCACTAAGTTTTGGCCATACGACATCCGTGAATATCATGCAAATAGTACTAATGTTGGCACTGTCTGAAGGAAGATAGATCAGTCTTAGTTTTCTGGCAGTGAAGTTAATGCTCCAATCGAGGAATACATCGCATAAGGCGCTGCCCTGTATAGAAATCTCTTAACCAAAGTTTTTAGGCATTTTAATGTGAATCTCAGTACTTGTACTCCTGGACATCTTAAGGTTAATGTATATAGTATGGAATTCTTCGAGAAAATAAGATTTGTACAAGTAAACAATGAATGGTTCTTACTTAGGGATGTGTCAGATGAGGAAAGGGAGAAACTGATTAGAATCAAGGCTAAAGGAAAGAAAACTGCACCTACTACCCAAATAAAAACAAAACGGAGGTCTAAAATAAGAGAAGAATCCTCAAATAAGGGCAAGCAAAAGACTAAGAAAGTGAACTGACAGTTTGGCTAAAAATTTTGATGGATTTTGGACAAAAGTTACAACTTAGTTGTAGAATTTAGGAACTAGATTGAGTAATGTGGAGAGAAAGAAAGAGGAAAAGACTACTAAGGGAGTCACCGATAAACAAGTTCCTTCTCAAGAACAAATGTCTAAAGAGAAAACTGCCTCTCCCCAAGTTGAAGAAGCAGTCGGTAAACAGATTGAGCAAGTGGTGCAACAGCAAAAGGAAAAGAAAAAAGAAACTGAGAAAGCAGAAGAAAGTGAGAAAGATAGAGGAAATGAGAGTGAAGTTCCCACAAGTGATGCCCCTACAGCTGCATTGCAAGCCCCTAAGCCAGCTATAACTAGAAGCTCCTCTAGAAAATGCCAGAAGCATGTCGTAGTTGATAGGGGCTAAATTAGTCATGTTTTTTCTAGTTATTTGAGATTTTTTTGTGATATATTTTATTCAATAACTAATCATATTCCTTCATATTTGAGATTTTATCCTTGGAAAGGTGTTTTGTTCATTATTTCAGATTTTTAGGGTAAAACGAAACAAAAACGTCGCAAAACAGAGGAGAGGCGGCACCGGCTATGGCCCTAGAACCGGTGCTGGCCATGCATTGTTGAAACGAACTTCGAAGCGACGAAAAAATTGGTAGAACAGAGCAGAACAAAACCAAGGAGGCGTCGGCTGTGAAGCTGGAACCGGCGCCGGCTGCATTCTGGAACACATTGTGCAAAATTCGAAGAAAAATCGGTAAACGAGTAGAGAAGCAGAACACAACCAGCACCGGCTCCGAGAGCCAAGGCGGCACCGACTCTGAGAGCTAAGGCGGTGCTTGATTTGTTCTACTCGATTTTTGGTAATTTGAGGAGTTTTAGTATCTTTCAAATTCTACTCGGCCAAGAACACTTTACCTACGAATTTAGGTACTTTCTAAGCCTATAAATAGATGAAAAATACAAGGAAAAATGGGAGAATTCATTGATTATCATAGAAGATTACTCAATCAAATGAGGAATTCTTCAAGTTCAAGGAGGGTTGTGCAAAAAGGTCTTCAATGGAATAAGAATGAGGCTTATCTATGAGTGCTTTCTTTTACTTTATTTTCTTTTTCTTAGACAATGATATGTTAATTGTTTTATTGTAATTTGACATTATTTTAGATATTTATGATATTTAGAGGTATTTGATCTTTTGATTAATTAATTGTTCTTCTTGGTATTTAATGACTTGGGCTGATTACGAGATTAGTTGATTGTTACTTTCTATTAACTTGCTTGAAAAGGGGGTTGATGGTGGTTTCAATTCATTAGTTTCATATTTGTTGTCTCTTAACTTACTTGAAAAATGGGTTAATTGCTAAGAACTGGTAATTAAAGGTTAATTGATGTCTGCTAGAATATGGATTTATTGGTTAGTTTCATGTTTTAAGTTTACCAGAATATGAAAATTTAATTAAAGATTGTGTTTAATGCATCTTTTGGGTAAGACTGGTTGAGACAGAATATGTGATACTAAGTTACCTAGTAGATAGGGATTCATGGATTGAAAAAGAAGTGAGTCTATATTAATCCTTCATGATGCCAAAGGAATAATTAGTTATGATAATGGTTGAGTTCTTTAAGATCATGTTTGTCTCCACAATGGTTTGAGTTACATACTTCTCCATCCTTGACATGTATATACTTTTATTTTTATTTTATTTTTTTATTTTTATTTGTTTTTCGCTTTATTGAGTCGGTTAAATAATGAAAGAAATGTGATAAATGTCCACTTGTTCCTGGAGGATCGACACTCGTTTGAACCCTATGCTCGGTTAATGATGAGTACGCTTGCTCATATGTATGATTTAGGTTGAACGTTTTAATTTAAACTTGATTGGGAATGTACTTAGTTTTTGTATGATTTTTATACCCAAGTCCGAACACATCAGTAGTCAAGAGAAAGTCCAGCAGAATTGCTAGACAACATTCCAAGAAGGGTGCCAGCACCAAGCCTACGACCATCCACATTTTCTAACATGCACATTATAGCTGCTGCCTGTTGACCTCTTATGCAACATTTCTTTTGATGAAAAATTTTATGCTTTCTGCTCTAGCGTTTGAGCTGTTAGAATATATGCCCTCTAGAGTAGTTTATCTGATGTAATTATTGAG
This sequence comes from Voacanga thouarsii, assembly GCA_026120185.1. Classification (NCBI taxonomy): domain Eukaryota; kingdom Viridiplantae; phylum Streptophyta; class Magnoliopsida; order Gentianales; family Apocynaceae; genus Voacanga; species Voacanga thouarsii. Next base: position 2,212,798 of record JANUWF010001543.1, on the reverse strand, counting down.
TTTATTAATAAAAGAATGTATTCTCAAAATTTATTTGTAAATTTATATTTTATTTATGCACGATTTTTGTTTGGAAAGGACCCGTGGTGTTTAAGTAAGTGATCCATGTGAGTGGTGGTCTTTCACAGTAAGGTATGGATCACGGGTTACTTAATACATAAATGTTTGTTCTTAACCGATTGATGAGAATGGGAATCTCGTCATGTATAGGTTATTGTGTTATGAATTCTAAATGGGGAATGGCTTATCTTTAGCCAGTGAGTAGGCCACTCACTTCATAGCATGAGCGTATTTTGAATACGTAGAACAGCACCTGTAATAGTAGTTTCTAAAAGTAGTATTTAAAACAAAAACCCAAACTATTACTGCTACAGCATGGACTAATACTCTACCGCTTGAGTATGAGTTGGTAGTCTGACGAAACTAGGAGCATATACTTTGATATATTGTAGTTGAGGTTCCTTCGTAGAACCAATATACTTGTATATTGGGTATATGGGACTAGTTAGTTAAGACAGACTTGTACAAGATAGCTTCTATGCTATATCACCCATTGTGACTGTTCAAATGATCTAATTATCTAGGGCCCTAGGAAACATGACTTGGATGTTTACTTTAGGGTAGCCCCCTTGAAAAGTGGAAACATTTCAAGAGTCGTGGATCATTGGACTAGAGGTCTAAGGATAGAAGATGTCTATTAGAGAGGTGTTAGTACACTCTTCCTCTCTAATTGCACGACGATGCATAGAGGGGTATTTTAGTCATTATATCTGTAGGTCGAAACTTTGCTAACGCAGTATTGTCCTTGGAGTCAATATTTTCTTATAGTGATATTAAAAAATATTTAAAATGCAAAATATAACTATTTATATAGTATGGATATTTTGATCATTTTAGTAGCCAAGGCGATATGTTTTTTGGTTCCCGGAATGGCCCTTAAGTCATTAAAGATTTGGGTTAAGAAATTGGTCTTGATAATTATAGATTTTTATTTTATTATTCTAATTTATTATTGGACTATAATAAAATAAAATGTCTGAGAGAGAGAGTTTATTTTATCTAGTTTAATTGGTTAATTAATTATTCAGAGCCCAATGCCCAAATTGAATAATTAGAAAATTAATCCGAATATAAACTAGATAAAAGGTATAAAATTTTATATTAATCTATTTAGGCTTAATTATTTATTAGGTTATTTAATAAAGTCCAGAAAATAAATAATTTAGATTTATTATTTATGAGTGTTCAAATCTAAGAATAAATAATTTTATTTGGCTCAATGAATAAGACTAATGTAAAATAAAATTTATAAATATATATATATATATATATATTAAATTAATTATTGTTTCGCGTGCAGGATATTAGAAAGCATGGATGCTTTCTGTTTGCACGCAAATGTCTTCTCTCTCGGGGATAGATTCAATTGAATCAAAATGCAATTGAAGTGAGGCAGTTTTGTTTTAGCTTTTGATGTGTATGGATTTGGGTATAAAAATCATATAAAAATAAGCACATTCCCAATCAAGTTTAAATTAAAACGTTAACCCCAAATTACACATATGAGCAAGCATACTCATCATTAAGCATAGCATAGGGTTCAAACGAGTGTCGATCCTCCAAGAACAAGTATGCATTAATCACTTTTCTTTCATTGTTTAACCGACTCAATAAAATGAAAAAGAATAAAAAAGGTAAATAAAATAAAATAATATATACATGTCAGGGATGGAGAATTATGTAACTTAAACCATTATTTTGACAAACATGACCGTAAAGGACCCAATTATTATCATAACTTATTATTCTCTTGGCATCATGAAGGATTAAGATAGATTCACTTCTTTAGTCAATCCATGAAATCACTACCTTCTAGACAAATTAGCATCACTTGGTCTCGTCTCAACTAATTCACCCAAAAGATGTATTAAACACAATCCTTGGTTAAATTTTCGTGGTCTTGGCAAACTTAAAATATAAAGTTAACCAATGAATCCTTAGTCTCGGCAGACATCAATTAACCTTTAATTACTCAATTCTTAGCAATTAACCCCTTAGGTCTCAGCGAGTTAATAGACAACAAATATGAAATCAATCAATTAAAACCACTATCAACCCCTTTGGTTTCAGCGAGTTAATGGAAAGAAACAACCAATTAATCTCATAATAAGCACAAGTAATTAAATACCAAGAATAACAATCAATTAATCAAAAGATCAAAGTAACTCTAAAAATTATGAATCCCTAAAACAATGTCAAATTACAATAAAACAATTAATACATCATTATTTAAGAAAAAGAAAATAAAGGGGAAAGATTGATACTTATAGACAAGCCTTTCAATTTCTAATGAAAACTCCTCCAAGAATCAATGCTCCTTGAATTATTTCTCTCGAGAAAATATTGGTGATGCACTCTAAAATATATATAAATCTCTACATTGTACACCTTCTCTTTCCTAAGGTAAATTGGCCTTTATTTATAGACTTACAAAGTTCCTTAAAGAATCCTAAATAAAGAAGAAGTAATTACCTAAAAAATCTAAAACCAAAAAGGAGTTGTAATTAAAATTCTAAAATAAAAACCTAAATAAACTAAGGGTCCACTGCATTTGACTTTAATCAATTGAGAAATTGGAAATCAATTTTGGACTTTGTCATTTTGTGCTAAAGCCTTTGATGTTCAAGGAATTGTACTGAAATTGGCTCCCAATTGAGCCATTCAAAATTGCCCAGCCACCGAAATCCTTCAGTTTTTGTTGCGTCGGCTCAATTGAGCCACTTTCCTTACCTCGGCTCAATTGAGCTGCAAACCACCCATTTTGCTGCCGAAATTGTTGACTTCATCTTCACCTTAGCCCACCGAAATTCTTTAGCTTTGTTGCAATTGTCTTCTTCTTGTTGTCGGCTTGCTTAGCCGTACCAAGCCACCGAATTGCTCTCTTTTTCTGTTGTTGCATTGGCGCGATTGAGCCATGACTGAGGACCAAATTTCCTTTGTTTTTCTTCCTTTTGTCTTCTTTCTCAGCCACCTTTGTTGACTTTCTTCTTGCCTTGGCCCCACTGATAGGAGCTAAATTGGTTATACTTTGCTTAGTTATTTGAGACTCTTTTATAATACATTTTGTGAAATAATTGGTCATATTCTTTCATATTTGAGATTTTACCCTTGGAAAGGTATTTTGGTCATTACTTCAAGATTTTGGATAAAACAAAGCAAAATCATCGCAAAACAGAGCAGAGGCAGTGCCAGCTACAAGGCTAGAACCGGCGCCGGCTGCACTCTGGAACGTATGCGCATAATTCGGAGAAAAATCGGCGGAAGAGTGGAGAAACAGAACCAAGGTGGTGCCGGCTCTGAAGGACCAAGGCGGCACCGGCTGTGGTCTGTCCCTGAGGCGGTGCTGCAATCTTTTTACGCGTTTTTGGAAATCTAAAGAGTTTTAGCAGCTTTCAACTTCTACTCGGCCAAGAACTTTGTACCTACGAGTTTAGGCACCTCTTAAGCCTATAAATAAATGGAAAATACAAGGGAAAATGGGAGAATTCATTGATCATTATAGAAAATCACTCAGTCCAAGGAAAATTCTTCAAAGTTCAAGGAGGGTTGTACAAGAAGGTTTTCAAAGGAAGAAGAAGGAGACTTGTCTATAAGTTCTTTCTTTTACTTTATTTTCTTTTTCTTGAACAATGATATGTTAATTATTTTATTGTAATTCGACATTATTTTAGATATTCATGATTTCTAGAGTTATTTGATCTTTTGATTAATTGGTTATTATTCTTGGTATTCAATTACTTATGCTTATTACGAGATTAGTTAGTTGATTCTATCCATTAACTTGCTGGACCAAAGGGGGTTGATGGGTGTTTCGATTTAGTAATTTCATATTCTGTTGGCAATTGACTTGCTGGACCAAAGGGGGTTGATTGTTTAAGAACTGGTAATTGAATATTAATTGATGTCTTCCGAGACCAAGGGTTCATTGATTAATTTCATGTTCTAAATTCGCTGAGACCAAAGGAATTTAATTAAGGATTATGTTTAATGCGTCTTTTGGATGAATTGGTTGAGACGGACTAAGTGATTCTAATTTATTTAGGAGATAGTGATTTCATGGATTGACCATCAAAGTGAATCTACCTTCATCCTTCATGGTGCTAAGAGAATGATTGGTTATGATAATGGTTAAGTTCATTATGATCATGTTTATCTAAACAATGGCTTAAGTTGCATAAATCTACATCCTTGACATGTACATATTTTTATTTTTTTTCCTTTTAATTTTCTTTTTATTTGTTTTTCACTTTATCGAGTGGTTAAACAATGAAAGAAAGGTAATTAATGTCTACTTGTTCTTTGGGGATCGATACTTGTTTTAACCTTATGCTCAGTTAATGATGAGTACGCTTGCTCATATGTGTGATTTGGATTTTATATTTTAATTTGAACTTGATTAGGAATGTGCTTAGTTTTGTATGATTTTTATACCCAAGTCTGAACGCATCAAGTTTTTGGTGCCGTTGCCGGGGAACAATAGCATGAAAATTTGGATTTTGTTGATTTAACCATGTAAATATGTAAATATGTCAATAGGTAAATATGTATATTCGTTCTTTCTGCAAAACGGTGCTATCTTTTGTATTTCGTGTATTCTTGTATAACCTTGTAACCTAACCTAACTTAACCAACTAACTTAGACTGGGTTTGAATTACTAACTTTGTAACCTTGTATTTGTGTTATTTTAACCATTAATTATATCTCTAAACTTGCTTCTTGTTTTCTTAGGTATTACCCTTGGTACATGACCCGAAAATCCAACAACAAGATAGTCGATTTTGACCCTGAAATCGAGAGGACGTTAACAAAAATTTACCGAACAATTCAAAGGAATCTGATTGTCGAAATGGATAGTGCTCAATAGAACAATACTGGGAATGATAGGAGAGTTATGGACGACTTTGTGAAACCCGCAATCTCAGGGTCAGGCTCAAGTATCACTAGACTTAGGGTAGATGCCAACAATTTTGAAATAAAACCCAATATTATTCAAATGGTGCAGAATATGGTTCAATTTGATGGGTTACCGGAAGAGGACCTCAATGCTCATTTAGCCAGTTTTCTTGAGATTTGTGATACCTTCAAGATGAATGGTGTTTCTAAATATGCCATTAAATTACGACTTTTTTCCTTTTCCTTGAGAGATAGAGCTAAATCATGATTAAAGTTTTTACCTACAGGTTCCATCACAACTTGGAATGCCTTAGCTGAAAAATTTTTTGCCAAATATTTCCCTCCAGGTAGGACAGCCAAGCTTAGGAATGAAATCTTCGCTTTCCAACAACTAGATTCAGAACCTTATATGAGAGTTGGGAGAGATTTAAAGAAATGTTAAGAAAATGCCCACACCACAGATTCGAGCTGGGGATGCAAATGCTTATCTTCTTGAATGGCCTCACGTTTGCAACACGGCAAGTGGTGGACTCTTCTGCAGGGGGTTCCATCAACCATAAGACCCCGAAACAGGTATTTAAGCTTATTGAAAATTTTGCTTCTAATAACTATTCTTGGGGAAGTGTAAGGTCAAAGGCTCGTATGCAAGGAGTACACAAAGTGGATGTTGTGACAGTATTAGAGGCTAAGGTAGATGCCTTAACCCAAAAGATGGAGTAGTTGGTGATGCCTCAAGGCTAAGTGTTAAACGTCAACTGCGATTTTTGTGGAGAAGGGCACCCCAATCATGAATGCCAAAAGATGGGGTCACTCCAACAAGCTTCAGAACAAACGGCCTTCATAGGTAATGTCCGGCCAGGTAACAATCAATATAGCTCTACCTATAATCCTGGCTGGAGAAATCACCCTAATTTCTCTTGGAGCAATGGGAATCCACCTAAGTAAAGTTCTTTCAATTTTGAAGGTACAGAAATCCAAACTCCATAAACCCCACGGCAAAACCTCAAAAATCACCATTGGAAGAATTGATTGGCCAATTGGTAAGTACCACGGAGGCTAAGTCCCAATGAGTCGATGTGACAACAAGGAACCTAGAGGCTTCCATGCACAATTTAGAAAACCAGATTAGTCAACTAGCCAAACTCATGGGGGGTCATCAAGCAGGAACACTACCAAGGAATACGGAAGAAAATCCACGGGATCACAACCGTGGAAAACCTTGAAGCAGTTCTTTTCTTTTTTCTTTACTTTTTATTTTGTGTTGAGGATAATTTTTGATTTATAATATTTTTCATTCAGCATCCGTGTGTTTTTTCATGTTGATTAAAAAAATATAAATAAATAAATAAAATGAACCGGACAGAGTCGGCGCCGGCTCCAAGAGCAGGGCCGGCGCCGGTTCCTGTCTGGAGGAACGTCATTAAAGGGCCATTTTGGCCACTTTTTCTTCAAAACCTCCCTTCTCCCTCGCAAAATCTCTCAAGCCCGCGCCGGCTTCACATATATTAGTGCCTAAAGTTTGATTTTTCAACTTCCAAACACTTCCATAACATCTCTTACCTTCTTTTTTATTGATCCTATAGATCAAACACATCAAAAGCTTTGATTTTTCACAACAATAGCAAATTCAATCCACAAGAAAAAGGAGTAGATTTTCGCAAAAAGCTTGCATCTTTTGTTTGCCCATGCATATAAAAGCCTAAAGGTATGATTTTTATTTAAGTCCTACGATTAAATTGATGGATTTGATTTTTTCTCATTATAGGGACGGTTTTGGACGAAAATTGGGAATTATATATTCTATGATTGTACATTCCTACTTGAGTTTCATTCATTAGATTACCTTAGGAGTATTGAGCATGCATTACTTGATTCATGCTTGTTATCATTCAAGAATTCATATAGCTCGGGCTAGAATTATGGTTATTGGTAACACTTGAATCTATTGAAATTGTATTATTGATCACATAATACCATTGCCTTCATTCACATGATCATGTTTACTAGTATGCTTTGAGGATATCAGCACAAGTTATGCTTTACAGTGGACTTTTACATGCATTGTGCAGGTTGTGTTGCATTGGGTGAAAGTGGTTGATTGAATTGGGTGTTGGAGTTGATATACATTGAAGGAGTTGTGATTTGTGGATTGTGAGCTTGGTTGAGGGTTGTGTGAAATTTGAGATATATCTGTGTAGGGGTAGCTACTCTCTTAAGTGATTAAGCATACCTATTCTCTCTTCTTAGTATTCCATTCCTTCTGTGACCATGTCTAGAGCGAGAAGTCAACCATCTAAAAGGGTGAGACCTTTCTCCTCCTCAGTTCCATCATTTGTTGATCCCTTATCTCTTAGACCTACTGAGTTTGTCGATGCCTCTTGTGAGGAATGGTATAGTAGGAGAGCTTCAAACAAGATTATTGTTGAGCGTACTTTCTCCTCCACCTTAGACTGGGCACTTAAATTAGGAATGATGTTTAGACGACTAGGTTGGGGATCCATAGTACAATTGAAAGGGAAGTTTTGCCCCATTCTTGTCAAGGAATTCTATACTAACATGACGGACAAGGGTAATAAACATCTCCCGCATATTGAAACAAGAGTGAAAGAAGTTCCTATTGTCATCACTCAAAACTAATTATCTCACCTCCTCCAGATTTATGACGATAATACTTGGCAAGGGATTGATATGAATAATTAAAAGATTCTTTCGGACCCAAATTGGGATGTTAGGGGGATGCGAGCAACCCTAGGCTTATATAAGCATAATGCCTTCCAAGCGAACAGTTTTTATTCCAACAATGACTTGGCAGTCAACTTTCGTGCACTGGTGTACATGTTTGGGTTTAATGTTATTCCCCATGCTAGTGGTTTCAATGAAACTACGCTTATTGACACTTATATTCTACACCAGATGATGAACACATTACCTATCTCTCTTGCTCCTTTGATCATCCAATCTATTAGGGAGGTTGTTCATCACCGTCTCTCCACAAAAGCCTTTGTTTTTCCCTTTGTTATAATGAGGATTCTAAAGGACTTTGGGGTGAGTCTTGAGGGAGAACTTATGGAGGCTACCATTGAGCACGATATGGTCACTGAGCACACTCTTATGAGTTGCGGATACAAATACAGCCCGGAGTTGAAGAAATGGTTCACTCCCTTCGAGGTCCAACATCCCGGTCAAGAAAGACCACCTATAGCGGAGAAGGAGCAGCCGCCACCACCGGCACGTGCTAGAGCTGGCCGTTCTCAGTCCCACTCCCAGATGGACTTTGAGACCACCGTATTGGGGCACCTCGACCAGCAAATAGAGGTACTCCTACGCGTGCAGTGTACTATGGAAGATATGGCACGACGGCAAGCTACCATGGAGCAGCAGTTGACTGAGTTGAGGCAGCAGCCTCCTAGGCCACATGATGTTGCAGGCCCCTCTACACTCGCTGATGAGGAGGAGGATGAGGATGATGCTGCTGCGGAGGATTGATGATGCGTTCTTGCTCACTTTTGTTTTTGTTTCCTTTCTCTTTTCATGTTTTTGTTTTATTTAGTTTGGCTTTCTTTTCGTTGCATCTATATTTCGTTTGTCTTTGCTTTATTTTCTTTTCTAGTTGTTATGCTTTGGTATTTTCTTTTGTATTTTTTAGGTGCGTTGATGCTGCCTCCCTCTTCATGCATTCAGCTCTTGTACGCCATAATGAATGGAAGTTTGTTTTTCCTATCTCTTCTCCTTTATTTTGTTTGGTCCCATGGTATTGGTTGTTTTGGTTATATTTATTTAGCCATTGAGGACAATGTCCAGTTTAAGTGTTGGGGAGTGGTTTGATTGACAATTCTTCTATACATATTCTTGCATGCGGGATTTTTCAAATTTTTTAAAATTTTTCAATTTCAAGCTGTATTTTTTTTAATGCATGTCTTTATGATGGATTATAGAGCATATGTTCTAAATCATTGATGGCTAATGCATGACTTTTTACACTCACTTGGACAAAATAGTTCTTGATCAAATGCTGTGCATTATTCTTAAACCTGTTTTTCTCCAAAATTCATGTAACATTCTAGAACTTACTTGAATGCCTCTCGAGGTAAAATAAGAAAGACATTCATGATTTAACTTAGGGATGATGGTAATAGGCCTTCTTTGGATAGTTTGAGCTTTTCAAGCCTACCTATTGTTATATTATCCCTAGTACCTATTTTGAGTCTAAATTGGTGATTTCTTTCTTTAAAACCCGTCACAATATTTTGTCCATTCCTTGTGCTAAGAGTTTGTATAATTTCCAAATCTTTATACTCTTGAAGGATGAAAGTATATGTATGTTGGAAAAAATGCAGGGATGGAGATCATGACTTGTTACTCTCAGTCATGGATCAATTACAAATGGAGCTAGGAAAAGAAAGGAAGTGGAATGGAAGGAAGAAGTTGAAAAAAGTTGAGAAAGAAAAGAATGGTGAGCTAAAAAAGATGAGAAAGAAGAAAAGAAAAGAGAGGAAGTAAAAAGAAAAAACAATAAGCTACTAGAAAGAAAAGTGAGTGAAAAAGAAAAGAATAGCAGCAGTGAAAACAAAAGAGGAGAGAATTGAAAAGGCAGTGGAAAAAAAGAATGGAAAAGATCACAAAAGGGATGGTGAGTAAATTGTAAAAGTAAGTTCATATAAAGCACTTGACACCATTGCTGGAAAAATTGAGTGATCTTTTGAGGAAAAGAGTTGATGATGAGAAGAGTTGAAAGAAAAAGAGAAAAAATTGCAGTATTTGCTTAAAATACATAATGGTTGTTATATAAGGTTATGGTTTGATTGATTCGTGGAATAGGAGAGCAAGAAGGGTTGGGAATTATAGGTTTATTTTGGTTATCATTTTCTTGCTTACTCTCAGTTCTTCTTTGACTCTTGATGTTCCTATATCCTTCGTTTGCTAAGCCACATTACAAACCTTTAGTCTTACATTACAAGCTTAAAAATCCTACTTGATCTAAGTAGAACCATTATATGTCTCGGATTAGTGGAGAGAGTGTATGAAAAGTAAGCATATAGAATGCATACTCTTTTTGAACTAACTTCTTTCCAATGGTTTAAGAATATTGTAAAGTATTGAGATGGTTCTACTAAGTCATTTATCACTACACAAGTCTTGCATTGGCTGTGAAAGATTTAGTATCATATGTTTTATATTCATGAATAAAGAAAGCATTGAAGATATGGTTTTGGAATTGATTGAGTGATTAAAACCTTGTGTTTTTCCTACTTGTTCTTAATACTTTGCTTGAGGACAAGCAAAAAGTTAAGTGTGGAGGAATGTAATAGAAGCTAAATTGGTTATACTTTGCTTAGTTATTTGAGACTCTTTTGTAATACATTTTGTGAAATAACTGGTCATATTCTTTCATATTTGAGATTTTACCCTTGGAAAGGTATTTTGGTCATTACTTCAGGATTTTAGGTAAAACAAAGCAAAACCGTCGCGAAGCAGAGCAGAGGCAGCGCCAGCTGCAAACTGGAACGTATGCGCACAATTCGGAGAAAAATCAGCGAAAGAATGGAGAAATAGAACCAAGGCGGCGCCGGCTCCGAAGGACCAAGGCGGCATCGGCTGTGGTCTGTCCCTGAGGCGGTGCTGCAATCTTTTTACGCGTTTTTGGAAATCTAAAGAGTTTTAACAGCTTCCAACTTCTGCTCGGCCAAGAACTTTGTACCTATGAGTTTAGGCACCTCTTAAGCCTATAAATAAATGGAAAACACAAGGGAAAATGGGAGAATTCATTGATCATCATAGAAAATCACTCAATCCAAGGAGAATTCTTCAAAGTTCAAGGAGGGTTGTACAAGAAGGTTTTCAAAGGAAGAAGAAGGAGGCTTGTCTATGAGTTCTTTCTTTTACTTTGTTTTCTTTTTCTTGAACAATGATATGTTAATTATTTTATTGTAATTTGATATTTTTTTAGATATTCATGATTTCTAGAGCTATTTGATCTTTTGATTAATTGGTTATTATTCTTGGTATTCAATTACTTATGCTTATTATGATATTAGTTAGTTGATTCTATCCATTGACTTGCTGGACCAAAGGGGGTTGATGGGTGTTTCGATTTAGTAATTTCATATTCTATTGGCAATTGACTTGCTGAACCAAAGGGGGTTGATTATTTAAAAACTGGTAATTGAAGATTAATTGATGTCTTCCGAGACTAAGGGTTCATTGATTAATTTCATGTTCTAAATTCACCGAGACCAATGGAATTTAATTAAAGATTGTGTTTAATGCGTCTTTTGGATGAATTAGTTGAGACGGACCAAGTGATTTTATCTAGGAGATAGTGATTTCATGGATTGACCATCAAAATGAGTCTACCTTCATCCTTCATGGTGCTAAGAAAATGATTAGTTACGATAATGGTCAAGTTCTTTAAGATCATATTTGTCTAAACAATGGCTTGAGTTGCATAAATCTACATCCTTGACATGTACATATTTTTATTTTTATTTTCCTTTTAATTTTCTTTTTATTTGTTTTTCACTTTATCGAGTAGTTAAACAATGAAAGAAAGGTAATTAATGTCTACTTGTTCTTTGGGGATCGACACTTGTTTTAACCCTATTCTCAGTTAATGATGAGTACGCTTGCTCATATGTGTGATTTGGGTTTAACATTTTAATTTGAACTTGATTAGGAATGTGCTTAGTTTTGTATGATTTTTATACCCAAGGCTGAACACATCACCCACCGAATTTCTTTCTTTTCTTTGCTCTTTTGTTTTGTTAGTGAGCCGTAAAGCTCAACCAAAATTCCTTTAGCCATTTTTCACATTTTCTTCTCTAATTCCCAATTGCAATTGCGTTCCCCTGTTTCATTCAATTCCTTCGCCTTCCTCTGCTATGCCAGTAGCTAATCGACGTCAGCTCTACCTTCTTGGGCTGGTGCCGGTTCTATACTGGAAACTCACACAAATAGCTCCAAATTTTTTCTATTTTTGTATAAAATTACATAAAAGTATTTTTATAAGGAAAATATTAAATAGCAAGGAATATGACTAGTTATTGTATAAAAAGTATCTTAATTTAGCCTTAAATAACTAGGAAAATAATGACTAATTTAGGCCTTATCAGCTTTGAGTGAGCTTTCAATTCACAGAAGCAAAGCAAAGAAAACAGCTCTACGTATTTTATTTTGCATTCACAGAAAGCCAAACCCATTTTCAACCAAACCTTCAAGGCTTATCAAAACCCAACTTTAAGCTTTCACTGGCTGTACTACGGGCACCATTTCGGAAAATCGAAAGTTTCACGTGGATGAGACACAGTAGACATTTGCAAGAAAGTGAGCTACTAGCCTCAAATATCCTTATATAGACATCTACACCAGTGCAAAGAGGGCCATTTAATCACAGAAGTAATTTTTTTTTTTTTTTTTTTTTTTTGCTATCATGCTTTCGTTTTGATGATTTTTGTCATTTTAAGCCTTCATTAGCAATTTTTTTATTTTCTGCCTGAACAATTTTACTTTTGCACTAATCTCCTACTGATCCTTTTGATTATAAGATTACTGTCTCGACCAAGGATTTACAATCTGCATCCTATCTTTGTTTTTTCTCTAATTGATTTATGCACCATATCTCTGTTTGATTTTTTATTGTTTCTCTTCTGCATTTTTTTTTTTTTTTATTGATGACAAAGAGGGAGGAATTCATATGATTTGAGATGAATTGTGACTGTTTATGGTTATGTTTTAAGAATGCAGATTGTGAAGAATTGGGTTATATGACTTGATGGAGACTATGTTGGAACGTTGTTATTATGGACTAAGGAGATTAAAGTATAGGTATGAGTTTATTGCGTATTCTGACTGATTGAGATTTGGTTGGATTATTTGTTTTGACTATAGTTGTGATGCGCATTTTGCTAAATATTTGGAGGATGAGGATACTTAAGTGGACATTCATGAAATCTGTGTTGTTTTTTTTTTTTTTATCACAGTAAAATCCTTGTATTGAATTTCCTTAAGAAAAATGAGTTCGAACAATTCCAAAAAAATCATTGATCTATACTCCTGAATTTTTTTTTACCCTGCACATACACAAGGGAAGTTTTTGGACTCGCATTTCTTCAATCCAAAATACCCGTCCAAAAATAACTTTGTAAAAGGCTATCTTCTGCCTCATTTTAACCTATTTAGGATGTATGTTTTGGAGGTCCAAAATCTTGAAATCCAGTATTATTTTCAAACGCACTTCATAGCTAGCATTTCTCTATCTTCTGTTTATATATGCACATACATAGGGGAAGGATTACATCTTATTATTTATCTTCTACACTTCTTTATGTACATAACTATACTTTTTTTTTTTTTGTGACCTTTATGAGGCTATTTCCCTGTGAAATAGTCCTTTTATGGAAGGAAGGAGGATATGGAGATTGGTTGGGTCATAGGCTCATTGAGCCATGATTATGAGACTATACTTTTTTCTTATCTTAATCTCATAAGCATTTTTTAAGTCCTATGATGAGAGAGTGTGTTTCAATTAAAATATTCTTATTTCTTTTGATCTAACATGTCTGTATTATATATATCATTATTTTCATGACGCAATCCCATCAAGTTTATCATCACTCAAAAAAGGAGAGATTGTTAGCCCAAAGGGCATTCTCCTATGTTTTAACTTATGACAAACATTGATAAGGACTAACTTGTATGATCTATATGTAATAGGACAAATTCGACCTCAATTCTTTCAAGACATGGAAATAAGACTGCTGAGTAGCTTTTAAGCAAATGGAACCCAATGGAGTGATTGATCAAGCATAACTTCAACTTGAGAACTTACATATCGTGAATTCCTTGTAAAAGAACTATCGATTAGGAATCATTGTTAAGGTATTAATTGTAATTTTATATGTCTCTTTACCTTATGATCAGTTTTGTTTTACCTTGAAGTACTTACAAATATTTTTTCAAAAGAAACATTTCGAAGTCTGGATTTTCGGATGAAATGTTTTTGGATGAACCTCTAAATCCAAAACTCCATCCAATGATCTGTAGCATGCTTTTTAAAATATATCTTTTAGCTACAGTACCGTTTTGGACTTTCCTTTTAGACAGACATCCTTCCACTTTGTGAATCTAAAACCCTGAAAATCCTGACAGAAAGTAACTAGCCGTTGGGACTTCAGGATTGGCTCTCATAAAAGCTTCTAAAACTCGACTCTGAAGTAAATTTTTGTGCTACCTTTCTCAGAAACATTCTTATACTTCAGAATATAAAAATCTCCCTTTTTATTTGTGCTTCAAAATGAAATAAAATTGTTCCAAGGTAAAAGGTATTGGTGCTTATTTATTCATATTCTGCTCAATCTGTAAGCTATTTCTATAATCTTTCTTTCTGTCTAACTTGTAGTCTTGATTGTTCTGATTAAAGAGGGTGTGAGTAAAACTAAATGTGGTGATTCTTTTGTGTAAGATTGGCGTCACATACCACTATTGATTTGGAAAAAGATTTTAGTGAGTGGTGTTGAAATCCTTAAGTAAGAACTTAAGGTAGTGGATGTAGATCATTTAATGATCAAACCACTATAAATCCTTAAGTATTTTCTTGTGCTATTTGCCTAAATTTCTTCACTGCATTTTCATTGTCTTCAAATCTTGAATGTTGTATCTATTTCTCTTGAAATCAATGGCTTATTTATGACATTTGCATTCTGAAGTAAACTTGTCCTTGATCCCTTAACTACCCATCTTTATTTCATACCATTTTCTTATCATTTTGTACTAATTTAAAAGACACCTATCTATATTCTTGAAGCCGCAAAACATCTCTCCCATTTGGTTTTTTTTTTTTTTTAAAGGCTGCACAATTTTTAATTTGTATTTGTTTGCCTAAAATCTTATTCATCCCCCCCCCCCCAATTCCAAGGTAAGTAGCAAGTATCTCTACAATCAAACTATATATATAAGATGACGAAATAAATTGATTAGAGAATATACCAACCCAAGTACTCAAGAAAGGTCACTCGAGGTCCCAAAATCATCCAAGGAATAAGAAAAAGAGATAAGTCATATATTCAATTAAAAACCTCGAATTAAACTCAACATCAAATGCCTAAATTAGCTAAATGGAAATCCAAATCTTGCACCAAAGGGGTTGGCCTCAAAATAAGACTTCCTTTCTCTCGAGTTATGAGTTTTCTAACCTTAGTCCAACTAATGGGTATCTCTGCCTCACTAATCAAAATTTAAAAAAAAAAGTATTAAAATCAACAACCCATTATAATTTTGGAAAACGCCATGTCCTTATCTCCAAGCAACACACGTAATCCATCAATCACCAAACCCTACTCCTTTAACCCTTCTCTTAAGCTAATTAAAGAAAAGTGAATCAACTAACTAGACACCCAATTTTTAATCTCATCACTTGAAATCATCAGAAAATGGTAAACTTAATTGAATCATCCCTACAATATGACACTAGTGATTGAATAATCAAAATATCCTTCCAATAAACTAAAAGAGATTCAAAATAAAGCATAACAAAGGTTTAATATATTAAGTATAATATAGATCCAATATAGCCCAACAAAATCAAGACAAGATTACAAAGGGGGAAAGAGGGAAAACTCTTAGACAAATAGGATCTTCTTCTTCTTTGTAGATCTCTCTTGAAAGTGCTCATTTTCTCTTCAATGAAAATCTTGATTTTTCGTCTTATGCCTCCTTAGTGCTCTTTAGGGATTTTTAAGATTTTTTCCCTTCCAACTTGTGCCCAACTGAATGTTCAAAAGGGTTATTTATAGCTTACGCCTTGAAAAGCCTCAAAAATCTTAGAACAACTGATAAAGGCTAAAATTACCATTATTTTCCTAATTATTTGAGATTGTTTTGAAATATTTTTGTTATGATAACTAGGCATATTCCTTCATATTTGACATTTTGCTTGTAAAAAGCATTTTTGACAAATTTATGCAGATTTAAGTTGATTTCGAATAAAGTAGGAAATTTTTCAGAACACACTTAGCGCCAGGCCTAGCAAGTGGATCAGGCACCAGGTCCATTCTAGATGGCCAGAGGAAAATAGAGCAAAATTCAGAGGAAAAATAGATTGCACCTGGTGCTAGGTGGGTCGACTAGACCCAACACCAGGCCCGTTCTTGGATGCAAAAAATTCCATGTACAAATTTAGAAATTTTCTAATATTTTTGGTATTTTCTGAATCTTACTCAGCCAAGATCTCTCATGCAACGAATTTAGCATCCAAGAGGCCTATAAAAGTAAAAGAAAACACAAGACATGGAGGGTGAATCCAAGAGCAAAAATTCCAAATACTCATTAAATGAGGAGTTCACCATTCAAAAAGAGTTGTTCAAGAGAGTCTTCAAGGGAGAAGAAAGAGGCATGTCTATGAGTGCTTTCTTTTCTTTGGTTTTTTTTTTCCTTAAACATAATGTATTCAATATTTTTATTGTAATTTAACATTATTTTAGATCCATGGTTTTATGTTGATTTAGTTATTTGATCAATTCTTTATCATCTTTGGTATTTGATCACTTGTTATCATTGGTTATTGATGTAAGTTCTTCTAATTGACTTGGGAAACGATGTTAGAAATTTATTGCATTGATTTCATATTTGTCAAATTTTAATGGACTTGAGCGACGAAATTAGGATTATAGGACTAAAATAATCGAAGATTAGTTTATTTTACCTCAAGTAAAGGGTCATTAACTAATTTCATATTTATGAGAAATTGGGCGTAATGCATGTTTTGGTTATGTTTGCTTGATGGGAAAATCTGTTAATTTAATCAAAAGATAGTAATTCCATGAATTATGAAAAGAAGCGACATTTATCTAAGTAGATTCATGACTTGAAAAATGATTGAATTTTACTTTATATTCCTTCATGATGCCAGGATAATAATTAATTGAGATAATTTCTAGTTGGTCCATTATCATGTTTTCTAGGATAATTGTCTAAATTGCATATTCCTATATCCTTGAGTTGTATATATTTATTTATTTTTTTTATTATTTTCTTACTTTATTTGGGTTGGTTAAATAATGAATGAAAAGTGATTAGTGTGTATTTGTTCCTTTGAAAATTGATATTCGTTAATTCCTTATACTATGCTTGTGATGAATATACTTACTCGCATATGTATTTTGGGATTAATGTTTTAATTAAAACTTGACTAAGGAATGGATTTAAATTTGATAATTTTTATACACCCAAAATTTACAAATCAAATTTTTAGTGTCATTGCCGAGGAATAATATAATAAAATTTACGCATCAAGTTTTTAGTGTCATTGTCGAGGAACAATATAATAAAATCTTGGATTTTGTTAACTTAACACCACAATGGACCAACGGACTTTGCCATGAAAAAAAGTGATCCAGTGAGTTTTTTTATTTCTTATCTTGTTGGGACTCTTATATTTTGTAATGTATTAGTGGACTTGGGTGCTTGTATTAATCTTTTTCCATACAAAACTTTCAAAAAGTTAAGCCTAGATGAACCCAAGTCCACTAGAATAAGTATTCGACTTATAGATAAATCAATTAAATATCCTAAGGTAATAGTGGAAGATGGATTGGTTAACGTGGATGATTCATATTTCTTGTGGATTTTGTTATTCTTGATATGGATGAAGATTCTAAAGTTTCTTTAATCTTAGGTCGACCTTTTTTAGTAACTGCCAAAGCATTAATTGATGTTCATAGAGAAAAAATAACACTTAGGGTTGGGGATGAGGAAGTCATTATCAAAATCAATAAAAGCATGCAACATCCTATTGCTTATGATTATTCTTGTTTAAGGATTGATATTCCTAATGAACCTATCTTTAACTTTGTGCAGGAAATATTTGTCCAATGATATAGGGAACAATCCATTGCATATTTAGAGGATTCAAATGAGCGTCATAAGTTGGAAAAATTTAAGGGAATTGAACAAGGCAGTTTGGGAAGGATGAAATTATCCATTGAGGAACCTCCGGCATTAGACTTGAAAGCCCTCCCTGAACACTTGGAATATGTATTCTTGGCAAAAGGTGAAAAATTACCCGTGATCATTATAAAAGACCTTACTTGTGAACAAAAGACCAAATTGGTTAGTCTATTAGGAAAATATAAGGGAGTCATTGCATGGAAAATCACAGATATTAAGGAAATTAGCCATTCCTTTTGTACTCACAAAATTTTGTTAGAAGAAGAAGCCAAACTCGTAGTGTAACCCCAACATAGGTTGAACCCCAATATGAGTGACGTGGTAAAAGGTGAGGTGATTAAACTCCTATATTTTGGTATCATTTACCCTATTTTTTATAGCATTTGGGTTAGTCCAACACAAGTGGTACCAAAGAACAGATGAATGACTGTGAGCCCTAATTAAAAAAATGAGTTGATCCCAATGAGATTGGTAATCGATTGGAGAGTTTGCATTGATTATAGGAAATTGAATGAAACAACTAGAAAGGACCATTTTCCTCTCCCTTTCATTGGCCAAATGTTAGAAATGTTAGCTGGGTATGAATTTTACCGTTTTTTAGATAGTTTTTCCAGATACTTTCAAATTCCCATAGCACTGGAGGATTAAGAGAAGACTACCTTTACATGCCCTTTTGGTACTTTTGCATGTCGACATATGCCTTTTGATCTTTGCAATGGTCCCGAAACTTTTCAAAGATGTATGATGACTATTTTTGAAGGGCTTGTGGGAGATATTATGGAGGTATTTATGGATGATTTTTCTGTTTTTGGTGATTCTTTTGACTTATGTTTAGCCAATTTGGAAAAAATGCTTCGAATGTGTGAAGAGACCAACCTCATGCTTAATTAGGAAAAATGCCACTTCATGGTGAAAAAATGTATAGTTTTAGGATTCAAAATTTCAAGAAAATGTATTGAGGTTGATGGGGCCAAGATTGAGGCAATTAAAAAATTCCCTCCTCAAACTTCTGTGAAGGTTATTTAAAGTTTTCTTGGTCATGCAAGTTTTTATAGGAGGTTTATCTTAAATTTCTCTAAAAATTATAAATCCCTTACTTCTTTGCTTGAAAAATATGGTATTTTTTATTTTGATGAAAATTGTCTCAATGCTTTCAATGTGCTTAAAATGAAATTGATCAATTCTCTTATTTTAATTGCATTGGATTGGTCTCTTCCTTTTGAATTAATATGTGATGCAAGTAATTAGGCAGTAGGCGCAATGCTTGGACAAAGGAGGAATAAACACTTTCAACTAATTTACTATGCAAGTAAATCTCTTACGGCTTCATAAGGAAAATACACCACAACGAAGAAAGAGTTGCTTGCAATAGTGTTTGCTTTTGATAAATTTTGTTCTTATCTTGTTTTGTCCAAAGTCGTTGTATATATGGATCATTCCACCCTTAAGTACTTACTAACCAAGCATGATTTTAAACCAAGTTTGATAAGATGGGTTTTATTGTTGCAAGAATTTTATTTAGAGATTAGGGACAAAAAGGGAGCGAAAAATTTAGCTGCGCATCACTTATCTAGGTTAGAAAATCCCAACCTTGAGCCGTTAGCTGAATGAGACATCAATGACACCTTCCCGGAAGAATAACTTCTACTTATTGATAGTAAAATTTCTCAAATACCTTGGTATGCAGATTTTGCCAATTATTTGGTTGCATGAATTATTTCAGAAGATTTCAATGCACAACAAAAGAAGAAATTCCTCTCCGAAATAAGGCACTACTTTTGGGAAGATCCATACTTATTTCATATTAGTGTTGTACCCTAAAGACAATCATTGTACTTTATATATGACATATTTGTTTTATAATACAAGGCATCATTTATCTTTTAGTTTGTTTTATTTCCTTTTATGTAAAATAACTGTTAGATAAAGTCCATAATATAAAACTATGTTAAGGAAATCATGATAGAGATCATAATGTGAGATTTCTATACCATTGTATAGTTTTGTACTTAAATAATCCTTAGTTGTAGTATTTAATGAGATGGGACATCATTAATGCGTTAAGACTAGTACGTGTTAGACTCCCTGATTTGATCATGTGGTGGTTCTCGCATCCCTGAGTATTGTAATACTCAAAGTTAACACGTGGATACTTGTTAATAGAACAAGTACATTGGATGACCTGACTATGACATAATCACATGAATAACTATGTAGCGCCAGTGATAAAATCTCGTTATAGTAAATGTACAAGTATCCTCAGATTTAAGATCTCCAAGGTACTTTGTTTACTGAGCATTGTACTTTGATTCCAATCTCTGGAGCCAGATCGAAGGCCGCCTATGAGACAGATATTGGGTACAATGTGATGTAAGCGAAAGTAGTTGAAAGGGTCAATAAAATATTCACCTCTCCTAATAGTAAGGGCAAATATCTCACGGCCACTTGTTGAAATTACTACTCGTGAAATCCTTGACTAAGGTTATTGTGTATTGAAAACAGTTCGAATTGATACACATGTAGAGTAGTGGATTCCTAGTATAAGTACTAATATATTCGGGTCAGAATTAATATTTATTATGGAGGGAGTTGGGACTAATTTCGTACTCCAAATTGAATGAGATATTGTATGGTGAAATGAGTTTATTGCACTGTAATTTCTTATTGAAGGTTTCATATCAAGCCACTTGACTTTCTGCACTCTTGGGTGGTCATGATGTATTGCTAGATACTGCTCATGATCTACTGAATATGGGTTTATTAATTGATGAATTAATAAATTACTCATGTTTAGAATTAATTGATTGATTCTAAATTATTAAGGATTATTAATTTCAAAGACGTTTGGATTAATTCAAATTCGCTACCAATAGACTGGAAAACCTAATAGATCACACACAATAGAGGATTATGTACTCAAGATGTTATATGAAAATATTGTGTGGTTAATTGTGAGAAGTAGAAGTTATTTGGGCCAAATTATAATTAGCTATAATTTTTTAGCCAAATGTTAATTATGAGAACTTGAAGGTCCCAATTACAATTTAATGAATTCTAATTTGATTAGAATTCACAGAGGCTGTATCGGTGTGAATTTCTGGGATTTTTCCTCAGAATATGCCGTGATTGTTTTATCGTTTAAGATACACAGAGAAAAAAAATTGTTCTCTCTAAAAGAAAAGAAAAACCTCACGACTCTCTCTTTCTTTTTCTCACAAAAGTACCCTAGCCATCACTGTTGTTTTTCTCTGCTAGCATAGAGATTGCGATTGGGTTTCATTGAGTAAACATCCTCGTGTGGATATTATTAGAGGGAGTCTGACACTTAGACTCTAGTGGCGGTGGCGAGAGATGCTAGTTTTGTGCTAGATCGTGCCTCAGTAGTCTGAAGAAATTTTGATTTGCAAAGACATCACTGAAAGGTATTTTTACAATTTTTAATCTGTATCAACACATGCATGTGGTCCTCTTGTTATAGAATCCTTGTATTCCACTGCTTAATGCATAGATGATGCATGTACGGAGTCTAACAATGGTATCAGAGACTCTTGTATGTGATTTACGGACTTTAGTTACCATGAAAGTTATTTCATGTTTGTCTCTGTTTTCTATTTCATGCTGCAATCATGTTTCTGGAAAAATTATTTTCCGTTGATTTTGTTTGCCTATGTCGGAAATCGTTTCACGCATATGTTTGGATCATAGAAAACGTTTCTATGATTCGTTTGATTAAGAATTTTAGGTCTCTGGTGTGTTCTAAAAAGAGCTTGCAAAATGCACTATTTTTATGTTCAATTGATATCTGAAAACTATTTCAAGAATCGTAGGTTCTGTAAAGGTTACAGAATGTTTTCCTGTGAAAAGAAAAATTGGTTTCTAATTTCGTTTCTGCGATTCTGTTTGATGAAAATTGCAGAGGACGGAAAATATTTTCATTTGGTTATTGAAATTATTTTTCGAAGAAACAGTTCTTTTGGCTTTGTTTTATTTTCTCCTTGTTTGAGTTTTGAAGACAATAAAATCGGTTATTGGCCAGAGAATTGTTCTCTGGAATTCACTGCAAAAATCGAAGAGTTATTGCCTACAAATCGTTTCTAGAAGACGAAGAATAGAAGAAGAGAAAAAAAATGTTTTTATTATTTAAAAATTAATAAAAATAACTGTAATTTTATATTGAGAACAAGACTAAATAAGAAAATTTATTGAATATAATGGTTTATTTAAATAAAAAATTAAATTAAATAAAGCCGAAATCACATATCTATATATAATAATGTATGTAGGTGTGAAATTAAAGAAGAATTTTTGCTAAATGTGTTGAATACTTAACATGTATAGAATTCCATGTTCCGTGAAATTAAAGTTGAATTTGTGGTAAATGGAGGTTCATACAGTTAATGCACCTCGTGTCTGGGTTGCCGACTTTTAGTCTGCAAAATTGGAGGAATTTAGACCTCGTGACACGAGGTTGGCCTCTTTTCGGCGCTGAATTTGACGTATTTAATGCGTTAAGAAAATTTATGAGAATTCTTGGAGGATTTGGACCTCACGTCTAAATAGTAATTTACCTTACATTTGATAGATGCGAAGTCCATCCACTGGGTAGTCATATCTAATTTCATTCTCACTTTCGACGTTCAATTTTAAAAAATATCTAAACTGGTCAAAAACTCTATCGTTGTCTGCGTGGCTGCTAGATATGAACCTCCTCGTCATGTTTGCTAGGCATGAGGAAGCCCCTCCAGGGGTGCCCCAAAAAATTTTGCCTCTTCCGAATCTCCTTTTTAAAAGTCCCCATTTTGATCAAAAACCCCGCTGAATTTGGCTCCTGAAAATTGCAAATTTCCGCCAAAATCTGCGAAGCACCAGACTCCTTCCGTCTCTCTCTCACTGTCTTCCTTCCGATCGGCCATGTTGACCGGATTCTAAGCACTCTCCACTGATCAGATCTCTCTCTCTCTCTACACTTCACTCTCTCTCCCCGCTACTCGCCGGACCTCCTGCTCCTCTCTCTCTCTCTTTCTGTCTGCATATCCTTGTCGATCGATAATGTGTTTCGTTTCTCGGCAGCTCCAGAGATTCTACCGGTTTGAGGTTCGATTTGCGCTTCAATTACAATATAAGCAAACAAGAGACCCCCATTGATTCCTCATACTTGCTGTGCATTTTTAGTAACTTTGTAGAAGTCATTCTTAACAAAATGATTTCTATTGAAGGACAGATATCTGTTACCCCCTTTGGGTACTACTGTGGAGTTCAGTTTTCTAGCTTTCTTTCCCGCAGCTTAGTTGTCTTAAAACACAGCTTTAGTTTCTTGTTGTTGATTGATTTTGCAGCAAACTAGGTACAGACGAATAGAGGTACTCGCCCAATATTAGAATTTGATGTAGAAAGATTTGGAATTTTATAGGGTTTAACATATAATGTTCTCTGTAAGGAGTTTCCCAAGATTCTAGTCTTATTCTTCAGTAACTGCATGTTATTTTGTTGAAGGTTAGCTGATCATGTCACTAGCTTTTCAGTTGAAGCTTTCTGCTTTAGTTTTTGCAGCTTTACATTCTATGCCCATTTCTTACCAATTTTGCCTCACTGTTGATTGGACTGTCTTTGCACTACTTGGTTTAGGGACTTGATCTACATTTAAACATTTTTAGAATTTGTGACTACATCTTACTTGACCTGGTGACTAGTGCAGCAATGATGGACATTTATTGACTTAGATAATGTGCATTTATGCAGTTAATCGGATAGATAATAGCATTTTAAGTGGCAAAGTAATATTCCATCTTCTTGTCTGAATCTGTTAGATAATTGTGTTCCTTGTAGTCCTTCTGGTGATATTGGGCCCTAAAATAGCATAGAACTGATAAAAAGGGGAAATGAAAATCTTCAAGAAGGGCGAACTAACTCTGTTACTCTATCTGCAGGAACATATCTGATGTCCTGCGGGAAGCAATTGCCACTGGCAAGGTTCTTTCGTTGTACCAGGGTCTTGGTACAAAAAAACCTCCAATCTTTTGTCTCCTAATTGATGTATTCCTATGGGTACAGCTTCTTTAAGAGACTCTGCTTGAAGAGAAGTGGATCTAAATCTATTGGAACAAAAGCAAACTTGATTATTGCTGCTGCTGCGGGTGCATGCACAGTTATAGTGACCCATGTAAGTTCATTATGGTTGCTTCTTCTGCATGTTATTGCTATTGGCAAAAATTGAGACATTTTGAAGAAGTAGTTTCTACTTGTGTTCATGTGTTCTGCTGTGACAGCAAAGTCTTTTAAGGGTTATGTTTCACTAAGATTGTAGTTTCTAGAATGCTTTCGTGCAGATTATTGTGGAGACTAATGCTGAATTTGCTCTTCACGTGTTGTTTGATCTCTGATTTCCTTTGCTGGAATTTGAACAGAGGCATAGAAAGGATGGTAGTCAAGAAAGGATCCCATGATTTGGGGGTGCAGACTTTATTTTCATGTCATATACTAAATAGAATTGTGATCATCAAGTATGTACCTATTGCTGTATTTTTTGCCGAACTCGGAGTGATTACACTTTTCACAAGAAAATGAGATTTTGTGGAAAATGTTTACCACTATTCTGGCTTTAACTTTATATGATGGACATGTGTTAGACAAGTTGAAATCATGTCCAAAGAGAGTATTAGAACGGAGGGGGGAGGGGGGAAGGTATCTAGCACTAAAAGATTCACTTATGGAAATGCATAAGATGGAGTAAAAAGATATGAGTCCTTCAATTTGCATTTCGGCATCAAATCTACTAGCTTCAATAAAGGAATTCTTTTGCCTAGAAAGATTAATTTAACTACTAGATGGCACCAAAAGAGACCAAATAAACGTCTTGGTGGAGAATCAAATTAAACAACTAACAATAGTTTTTATGTAGTAAACTATTTGAGTGCGTATGAGTTACTAATATGTCTTCTGATTTTGGGTCATTTTTTCAGCCTCTGGATACAACATCTTCGAGAATGCAGACTAGTGGCTTTGGGAAATCTAAAGGACTACGGGCATGTGATGGCCTAGGCATATCTCTACTTCTTACTACAAATCCCTCCATCCAGGTACTTGGTTAGGGATCTATAGTAAAAATGTGGTTTATCCAATTCATTGGCAAGTTTATCATAATTCTTTCTCACCCTAGATTTAAAGCATCTTATTGGGCAGGAACTAGTGTAGACATAAAATATCTTGTAGAATATGCCCTCTTTGGTCTAATAATTGCTTATTAGTTGAAGATCCTCATGACCTAATATTGGTGTTTTGACTTCCTAAGGTACATTATTCCACCCAACCCCAAAAACAAAAAGGATATTGAAAGTGGAATATAGCTTCCATGGCCTGGTTCTGTAATAATTTATAACCAAAACTACAATGTTTTGCAGTAAACTGCATTTGATTAGCTGAAGCAAAGAATGCTTAAGCAAGGAATTAGCAAGAAAAAAGGCACTAAATCATATCCGGAAGCTTTTTCTGCCTTTTCTGCTTTCATACTAGGTGCACTCTCAAAATGTATTGCGACCTGCATAACATATCCTGCGATTAGGTATTTTTTTAACCTCTTAGCTATTTTACCCTTCCTGCAAGTTTGTTATTTATTATATGGACATGAGGCCTTTGGACATGAGGCCTTTATTCAAATTCCTCATGGACATGATACATCTTTGTTTCCTATAGCTTAAATGCACTAATGAAGACATGGAGAAGAAGCTATCTCAATGATGGATTGTTCCAAAGTTTTGACACTTTTATGATTGAATAGGTGTAAGGTGATGATTCAGTCTGCTGAATCAGATGAAGACGCAGGAGAAAAAGCTAAAGAAAAATCTCAGAAAACGGTTTCAGGTGCACTCTATGCCATTTGGAAAAGGAAAGGCCTACTTGGTTTTTACAAAGGGTTGCAGGCTTAGATCCTGAACACCGCGCAAGTTGCCGTACACAACTTGCGTGGCCCAGATGCGCTAAGTTCGGCCTTGCTTTTGATGGTAAAGGAAAAGATCTCGAAGGCTACTTGGGTCCTCATGCTTGCTATTCGGAATTATCTAGTAATTACGAAGGCCAGGTTAAAGAGCTCTTAAAAAGTTTAAGAGAAGACTTCCATCCCGATAAAGCTTGTAAAACAAAAGGGCTACAAGTCCAGAAAACTATAGAAAGCTGGTATTTATTCAATAAAATTTGGTGGAAAAAAGCCAAGGCACCATATTGAAGTGAATTTTTCTGAAAATTTTTGTCTTTTCACCCTTTACTTGTGTACGGTTCTATGTGATATTCTTTCTTGTAATATCAAATGATTGGTTTCTCATATGTTTGTAAAATTAGCCAATTTCTTCTCGTTAAATTCTTGATTCGTGTGGGGCAGATTTTATTTCAAGTGACTTCATATAATCACTAAGCATAGAAAACCAAGGCTTTAATCTTTGAGACAAGTATATGACTACTGGCGGTATAAGCCAGCTGGCATTTTCAATTAACACAGCACCACATATATGATCTTTTATCTGTTCACTCTAAAGTAGGTTATGTGCTAAGCGGATAAAATTTCAGAAAGAAATGAAAATTGTTTAAAACAATTGCAGACTGAGGAATTTGCATATAATCTTCTTCTTTTCATTCGATCAATTAAATTGTCAGTCTACAACATGATTTTACATTGTTGGCAGCCTCCAGAAAACCAAGTTACACTCAGAATATAACAGCAAAAATTTGCAAGAATCCTTTGCTTCACATTGACATGACGAGCCATATGAACAAAACTAGTGTGTGGAATGTGAGACCAAGTTTCAAGTTTGAGACCAGATTAGTAGTAGTACCATCCGAATTATCAGCCGCTACAAAGCTTCCCTCTGGTGTGCATTATTCTTTTCTTTTTGTGCTGTCAAGTTTAAGGATGCTCTATAATTGTTAATTTGCTGAAGAAGGGTCTGTTCCTCATCTGCATAAAAATAATGAAATGCGTAGTTCAGTTCAAACAGAGTAATATCTACAACTGCACAGAATCACGGGAAGCATAAATGCACTAGGCTTTGGGAAGCATTCTAATCCTGAAATTTTAGTCACTTATATGCCAAGATACAATTGAATCCTGCTTCAGAATATGTGCATGCCAAAGAACTTTTGGGAAATAGAAATGGATACACTCCTATGAAAGTATCTCCAGGATTCTACATCATGCAAGTACAACAACAGTATAGGCTACATTTTGCAAGATAGTTCAACACTGCAGAATTGGAAGACTATAAAGAACTCTAACAAGCAAATATTTAAAAAGGAGCACTTGAAGAGTTTTAATTCTCACATTGTCCCAAAATTTAAAGAGGAAGCAATACAACTGACTGAAACAGTTAGCTGCAGTTACACAGCTTGATACAATTTAGAACTGAATTCTAAGTATGTGCAAGCGAATCTAAAGAATAATTAACAATATTTGATGTACTAATAGAAAGAGAAAAATTGGTTGAATGGACACATATTCAAAGATACCCCTAATCATTTATCCCGCCATTTCACATAGAACTACCTAGCAAAATGATTATGATTTCTATCATTTACTCACTAGAGAAAGGAAAAGAGAGTCCAAGTAAAGCAGGGCCCTAGACTGCCGTAATTGGGTTCAACTGTACCTAGTCTAGATCCCTGAAGTCTATGCATTAGACACATAGCAACACTTGTTTAAAAGTGTTGCCTCCACCAAATTAAAATGTATCACCTCATCAATAATACCAAAAGAGAGAAAAAAAAAAGGTGGACTACAACATGTCTAACAGCGAGCAGCATGACCGGTAGCCATGGTGCCAAAATTTCAAGATTCAACAGGAAGACAATACTGTGACGATTGAAAGATGCAAGCAGCATCTCAACTTACCACAATTCTGAACAAAAGACAAAAAATCAAAGCCATTCAAGTTGAGAAGGGAAAAGAACAGATCTTAAACTTGAAATGCAATGGGACAAAGAACAAGGATTTAAAGAAAGTGATACAAAATCAAATCCTTCAAATGAAAAATACATCATGCAAATGAAGAAAATAAAATAAGTACTTGCACATACTATTACATTTCAAGAAATGGGAAATTTTACCGGTGATGAAAAGCCCAGATCTTTTTTTCCAAATTAGACATATAATAAGATAATTTTGATGTTGATCGTTCAAAACTTTGGATGGAGGAATGAAAAAGGGGCTATTTCTCGGAAACTTGAGCTACAGCACACCAATAAATGAGCATTACACTAATGTATAATAAGAAGTGTTGCAAATTTAACAGCTCGAAGAAAGAAAGATGTGAACAATCAGCACAAAACGCATAAGTGAACATCGACAACATGGTACTGAAGAACTAACATCAGATCTTTAGTCCCATTAGCAAAAGTTGAAATCAAGCGCCCAGATAAAGAACAGCAGAGAGCCCATTTATAAAATTGGCCATTCGATCACAAGTTAACGAATAAAAGCATTACTTAACTGATTTTGCGTGTGAAGACGCAATCAAGAATCCAATAGAGATTCAAATAAACCAAAAAAAAAAAATGAAAAGAAAAACAGTCTATGCAGTTCAATAGATTTAAAACTAGCGAATTGACAACAGTGAAGGAAAAATCTTTAATATCAATTTGGACATTAGCAGTTGAAATGAACTAAATCTTTCAAAACTTGTGTAGAATAACGAGAGAAAAGAAAAAAATTATATATATATATATATATATTTCAAAGAAATTTCTTGTACAACTCACAATTCTCAACTCTTATTCACACTTCATTCTTTTGCTCACAACTCACCAAAATATTTTAATTTGTACCTACAGCACTTACAGTGAAGTTAAAAAAACTATTTTTAACACTCACAACGCACTTAGCACTAAAAATCTTATTTACTTTTGCTCACGCCACACACACACATTGCACTCCATAAAAGCACTACATCACAAGCCCTTTATTTATAGTGCTTCTTCACCGACTTACAAAGTCGGTTCGAAGGCACGAAAACATTTTGGATTTTTTTTTTTTTCGTAAGTTGATCTTTGCAAGTTGGCAACTTCTTGATGCTTGCAACTTGTAAAAAAATCTGCAAGTAGCTTCTTGATGTTTCTGGCAGATTTTTCAAGCAGCTTCCAGATTGATTTTCTTGCAAGTTGCTGTATGTTGGCTGCAACTTGCTGCTTCAAGCCTATTCCTGAAGTTTCTTGAATTGTAGTCATTGCCATTTTAACACTCCTCCTCAATGACTGTTTTATTGCCTCTCCTGAGGTCAAGTTGCCTTTGGAATTCTTTGAGTTTTACTCCATTGAGTGGTTTACTGAATATGCCTGCCATTTGGTCTTATGTTTTGATTCGCTTCATCTTAATATCTCCTTGAAGTACCTTCTCTCGAATATAGTGATAATGTACCTCTACATGTTTGGTGCAAGTATGAAATATTGAATTTTCAATGAGTTAAATAGCTAATAAATTATCACAATATAACTTTACTGGATAACCTAGCTCTTGATGCAGGTCTTTCATTAATTGCATGAGCCAACTTATTTCTTGTGCTGCTGAAGCTACTACCCTATATTCTGCTTCCGTGCTAGATAGTGATGCTGTTGATTGTCTTTTATTAATCTAATAAACTGCTCCTAGTACAAGATTAAAAGCATATTATGTAGTTGATTGTCTTATGTCATAATCTCCAGCATAGTCGACATCACAATAACCTGTAACTTCACATTTGACGCTTCTTTTGTATTGGATACCATAATCAATGATACCTTTGATATATCTCAAAATTCGTCGTACTACTTCTAAATGTAGCTTCTTTGAATGTTGCATGAAACAACTAACAACTCCAACTGCATATGCTATATCTAGTCGTGTCAAAGTAAGGTAGATAAGATTACCTACTAACTGCCTATACATAGTAACATCTTTCAAATCTTTCCCTTCTAATGAGCATAGCTTGTTATTTACTTCGAGCAGAGTAGAAATAGGCTTACATTCCAACATACCAAATTTCTGTAGTAGGTCCTTTGGATACTTATGTTGACATAGGAATAATCTTTCTTTGGTATTCTCCATTTCAAGCTCTAAGAAGTGCCTTAATTCACTAAACTCCTTCATTTGGAAGTAAACTAAGAGATTAACTCTAGTCTAGATAATCTCATTGTCATCATCTCCAGTGATAATGAGATCATCCACGTATACCAGGACAATAGCTATTCTTCCGTCTTGACCTTTTATAAATAAGCTTGAGTCTATTAGAGCTAATGTGTAGCCACTTTGCAGCAAGAATTCTCCAATCTTTCCATACCAAGCTCGTAGTGCTTGCTTTAGTCCATAAAGAGCATTCTTCAATTTGCAGACATGAGTTGGATAAGCCTTACTCTTAAATCCTTATGGTTGCTCCATGTATATATCTCTGTCCAATTCTCCATATAGGAATGCATTCTTTATGTCCATTTGCTAGATCTTTCACGATTTTCTTGCAAAAAGTGCTAGCAAAACTCTAATTGTAGTAATCTTTGCCACTGGGCTAAAGGACTTGTCGTGCGAGCCCATATTGTTGAGAGAACCCACAAGCTACTAGCCGTACCTTGAATCTTTCTATTAACCCATCTGGTCTCCTCTTCACTTTATAAACCCATTTACATGATATGGGTTTTATTTGTCATGTCTTGGGCACCAAGTCCCATGTCTTATTTTGTCTTACGGCTTGAATCTCTTCTTCCATGGCTTCAACCCATTCCTTATGCTTAGAGGTTTCCTCAAATGTATCAGGTTCTTTTATATCTTCTATTAAAGCTGTATTAGCATATTTAGGATTGGTTTACATACCCGTGTGGACCTTCAAAGTGCTTGTGTCACCTCTGGTGTTTCTTCTTCTTTATCACTGTCTCCTTGTTGAGTCGTCCTTTCCTACTTTTGAGATGCCATGTGTACTCCAATTTGCCATGGACCTTTTTCTTTATGTTGAGGACTTATTGTAATGCTTCAATCTTCATAAAGTTGCTCCTTCGCGAGTTCTAGTTCTTTTTGTAACCTCTTTTCCAATTCTTCTTCAATCTCTTTCGAGTCTGGTAAGAAAGCCGCTTCTAACGACCACCATGATGATACTTCATCAAATACCACATTTCGAGAAACATGGCATTGTCCTATTGTGGGATCACAACATCTCCATCATTTTCTTTTGTTGCCATATCCCTCCAATATACATCTGACTTCCTTCTTATCAAATTTGCTTCGTAGATGATCAGGAACAAATACATAGCATATTCATCCAAATACTCAAAAATGACTTACTATGGGTTTAATCCTCTAGAACTTCTCGAATGGTGTGATGAATTCGAGCCTTACCTGTGGTAACCTATTGATTATATGGACCGTCATCTTTATACATTCTGTCCAAAACTTTGGTGGCACATTCTTGGAGTGAATCATGCTTCTAGATGTTTCTACTAGATGCCAATATTTTCTTTTAGCAACTCCATTTTATTGTGGTGTGTTGGGACATGTTAATTGTTGCTAAATATGGCATTTTTTTAGATAATCATTGAATTCTTGAGAAGTATACTCTCCCCCCTTATCTATTCGTAGGCACTTTATTTTTCTTCCTATCTCACTTTCTACTTCTTGTTTGAATTCTTTAAACTTGTTTAAAGCTTCAAATTTTTCTTTCATAAAATAAACCTAGACGTGCCTCGAGAAGTTGTCAATGAATGTTATCATATAGCGGAGCCCACTAATTAACACTTGCTTAACAGGTCCGAGTACGTCTAAGTGGACTAGTTCAAGAGGCACATTAGCTTGAAACATTGAATCATCATAAGGGAGCTGATGTGCCTTATCGTATTAACACCCAACACATACAATGTCATCTCAAACTTCTAGTTGAGGAAGACCTTTTAGTACCAACTCTTTCATTATAGCCTTAAGCTTAGTATAGTTCACACATCCTAATCGAGCATGCCATAAGTCGATAGTCTCATTTTTCCTTGTCTTGTCCACGTATGCTTCTTCTACTGACATTACATAGACTGACTCTAGCCATCATCCTTCCATGATAGGTGGCCCAATAGGCGTCAAATCTCGATAGACCTTTATATCACTTGGTCCAAATGCCACATAATTTCCAAAGGCAACAAGCTGAGACAGACAATAAATTTTTCTTCATTCCAGGGACATGATATACATTCTGTAGTTGAACCTCATCAAGACTATGGCGAGTGATAATCCTTGTTTTACCAACATGTGTAATTGGTAGTTTTGAGTTGTTGGCAGTTACCACAACTTGTGAACTCTTGCACTCCGTCAAATTTGATAATTTCTTCACATTTCCAATCATGTGATTAGAGTAGCCTGAATCAATGATCCAATCATTTTGATAGTGATAAAGTTATTACTTCCAAGGTAAATGCTGTCTCTGTAGCCTTGGTAGTGCAAGAATCTACTACGTTTTCTTTATTTGTTAGTTCATCGATAACCATGCTAGCTTCTTCTTCAACTATAAATAATGCATGAATATCCCATTCTTCTTTGCTATCATTTTTGCTTCCAGAAGTAGCAGTGTTTCCTTCTTCTTGTGTCGACAATTTCTAGAAAAATTCCCTTGTTTTCTACAATTATAGCATCTATTATTTTGTCGCAAGTATTTTCTTTCAAAAGGCTTACCGCAAGTATTTTCTTTCAAAAGGCTTACCTTGTTCCTGTCGAACTCCCACAGGCTGCCATTTATGTCTATTTGAATTTTTATGTTGCCTGAAATTTTGTCTCATTAGTCCACGTCTTCATTTGCCACAATAGAGTGCCTCCTCCTCGCTCTTAATTGTCATACTTCCCATTTGCTTAGCCAAAGATTCTTGATTGGCCAGTAAATTTTCCAACATTTCTAGAGTTGGTTGAGCTGGCCAACCCTATATTGATGTTATGAAATCTTGGTACTTGGGTTTTAACCCATGTATAATCTTTTTTCTTAACTTGGCATCTCCAATTTTCTCCTCTAGATCTAATTCAGAAATTTCACGATTTACAAATTTTTCTTTTGTAAAGTAATCCCTGAGTCAAATTGAAAATTTGATTCTCCAAATATTGAAGGCGAGAAACATTCTTCTTGAAGAACTTCATTGCCAAGATATCCCGGGCTTCTTTTGGTGTGGTGACATCCCTGATGTGCTCAATCATGTATTCCTCGATTGTCATCTTGACGGTAGCAAAGCCTTTGCTGCTTTGGTCTTCCATTTCTTTACTGCCGCAGCATTCGATTCAGAAGGTAATGTGGCGTCACCCTTGATGTAGTCCAACAAATCTTGACTCTCTAAGTATGACTCCATGCATGACCTCCAAGTGCTATAGTTAGCATTATTTAATTTCTTAATAATGCTAGCCGAGTTGAGGTTCACTATCATGACTTAGTGTTTTATTCCGTTGAAATACTAAGTAAGTTCAGTCTTCAACCAGTCAACTCTATAGTCTCAGACTGTGCACAAAGATTTTGCAAAGTGTCTCCTCCAAACAAATCCCGGGCCTACAACTTGGTGCCCAAGAGAAAAACAATAACACTGCTGCTGCGAAGACCAAATGATAACCAGGCTCTGATACCAAATGTAAAGTAACGAGAGAAAAGAAAAATTTTTTATATATACTTTTTTCGAAGAAACTTCTTTTACAACTCACAACTCTTACTCACACTTCACTCCTTTGCTTAAAACTCACCAAAATATTTTAATTTGTGCCCACTACACTTACAGTGAAGACAAAATACCATAGTTCTGGAACTCGGATCAAACCGGTCAATTCAACCCGTCGGACTAGTAACCAGTCGTTAGTCAAGTTAACTTGAAGAAGAAAATCAACTGCAACAAATTTGGTCAAAAATCGTGCAAGTCGATCAAAACTCGACCAAACTATTGAACCGGTTATAGTTTTCACTTCCACCAGTTGGTGTAAAACGATGTCGTTTTGGTATCTTTAAAAAAAAAAGGAAAACAATAAATCAGATTCCAATTCTACTGAATCAGAATCCATTCCAGTTCAGTAGTTCCACTCCACTCACTCACAGTGTCACTCGGTCTCTCTTAGACATGAAGCCGCCGACACTGAGCCACCACCGATCTTTAGGTCGACGCCAACGCTGAGCCACCGCCGATCTTCAGGTTTCTCTTCTTTTTTCTCTTCTTCCGCTTCAACTTTCCCCTTTCTCTTCTTCTTTATCTTCTTCCGCTTCAACTTTCCCCCTTCTCTTCTTTGGCTTGCTTTGCAGAACCTGAGCATAATTGTTTTTGCCAAATAATTATTTTTTTTTAAACTCCTAGGAAAAGCATTTTGTTTAAGCTTACATTTTAGTTTTTTTTTTTTTTAATTGTTTTGACTGCAATCTTGCAATTTCTTTCTTTTTTTATTTAATTGTTTTTGCTGCAATCTTGCAATTTCTATTACTATTTGATAGATTTGATGGGTTAGAATCAAGATATAGGTATATCATGCTATTCAGCGATTCTCTTAACTAAAGTCAAAGTTGGTAATGTTTATTTTCAATCAATTGATGACATTAATTTAAGCCGATTTATTACAATTGCTATTGTGCAAGTTTGGATATTTGATTTGTATGTCTAATAGTATAATTTTTATTGAGATGGCTGATGAGGTTGTTTAATTGGTCATCTATAATGATAGTTGTTAGCTGGGGCAATGGTCTCAAATTTACATGATTTTTTACTTACTTCTGTGTATTTTATTGGTTGCTGAAATATTTAGAGCATTGTTTAAGTGGCCATCTATGATGATTGTTGTTGCTGAAATATTTTTAACTTAATAGGTATGGAAGCTTCTAATAATCAAGCATTGAACAGTAATAAGTCTAATGACAAACAATCCTCAACTTCTAGTCATGGAAAGACTGATTTGGTATGGGAATATATTAGTCTAACCCAAGAAAAGGGAAAGCCAGTGCACACTAGTCTCTTTTGCTTGAAGCAATTAAAGGAGGAGGAATTCATAGAATGAAGCAACATCTAGCAAGGAGACAAGGACAGATTGCTCCATGTAAAAAGTTCCTTATAATATTAGATGTCAAATGTTATCACTTTTGGAGCAAATGAAGCAAAAAAAAAAAAGATAAATCAAAAGTTAATTATAGTGATACCATAATAAAGCTAGAGCAGAGGAAGTGCAAGAAGTGCATGAGTTTACTCCACCAACTAAAGCACAATGTACTGAAAATACAGGAAAGAGAAAAATTAGTGGACAAGTAGATAAGTATTTTACATCAAGAACAACTCTAAGATCTCAACCAAATCTAAAAAGTGTTTTTGCTAACAAAGAAATAGTGAGAAAAGCTAAAATGGCAATTGCTAGATGGTTCTATGATGCTTGTGTTCCATTTAATGCAATTCAATCTCCTTATTTTCAATTTGCATTAGATGCTGTTGCAACTATTGGACCTGGCTTTAAAGCTCCATCTTATGATGAAATACGGGTTAGCTTATTGGGAGATTGTAAGAAAGAATACCAGCTTCTTGTTGATAGTTACTGAAGTAACTGGAAAACATCTGGATGTACACTTATGGCTGATGGTTGGAATGATCAAAGGTAAAGAACTTTAATCAATTTTTTGGTATATTGTCCTGCAGGTATGACTTTTGTTAAATCTGTTGATGCTTCTGATATGGTGAAAGATGCAAAAACTTTATTTAACTTCTTTGTGGATATTATTGAATGGGTTGGGCCTGTGAATATTGTGCATGTAGTGACTGATAATGTTGCAAATTATGTAGCAGTTGGGAGGTTGATTCATGAGAAATATGAAAACATTTTCTGGTCCCCTTTTGTAGCACATTATTTGAATCTTATCTTGAAATATATTGCTTCATTGCCGCATATAGCTAACCTTGCTTCTCGTGCTTCAAAGATTACTATCTTTGTATACAATCATATGGTATTTTTGTCTTGGCTTAGAAAAGGGCCAAATTGGAAGGAAATAGTTCGTCAAATAGTTACCTGTTTTGCTAAAATTTTCATGACTTTGAAAAGTATTTGTGACCATAAAGAAGACTGGCAAGTATTAGCTATTGACAAACCCTTTACTGGACACAAGTTAGGAAGAAATGCCAACGGAAAAGTTGCTAGTGCTATTATCTTGGATAGTAAATTTTGGCAAGATTGTCAAATTATAGTGAAACTTGTTGGAAGTTTTATTAGATTGTTGAGGATTGTAGATGCTGATGAAAAACCTTCATTAGGATATGTATATGAAGGCATGCAAAGGGTCAAGAAAGGTATCAAAGAGATGTTCAGGAATAGAAAAAATTTATACAAGCCTTACACTAAAATTATTCAGGCTCAATAGGATAAGCACTTGCATCGCACTACTCATACTGCAGCTTACTTTTCAAATCCAGCTTTCTTTTATGATGAAAATTTTATTGAGAAGCATTGGGTCATGCAAGGTTTGCTTGATCTGTTGGACATAAAAAGTATTTGCAATGATCCAATCAAAGCTATGAAAGAAATACAAGTGTATAGGGAATGCAAAGAGACCTTTTCTAGGCCATCTTGCTTGCTTACAACAAAATCACTTACACCTAGTAAATTGCTTTGTTATACTTATACGTTTTAACTTTTTGAAAACTATAATATTGAGTTGATAATATTCTATGTATGCAGATGAATAGTGGATATTGTTCGGTGGTAGTGCTCCTATTTTGAGAAACATTGTAATTCGCATCTTAAGTCTAACAGCTTCTTCTTCAGGATGTGAAAGAAATTGGAGTCTCTTTGATTTAATTCACACCAAAATGAGGACTAGGATGGAGCATCAAAGACTTTGTGATAATGTTTATGTGACTTATAATCTGCATTTGAAATCTAGGTATATCAATATTAATAATTTAATCTTTTACTATTAGTGGCATTTGTTATTTTTGGAACTTTTGATTACCATACGTTTAAATAATTTAAAATGATATCAATGCTTCTAGGATTCATCAAAAGAAAAGGTCCTATGATCCTATTGATTATGAATCGATGGACAAACTTATTTTTTGGGTGGTGGAAGAAGATCCTTAACCAGAGTTTGATGAGGAAGCAACTAAAAATTTAATTTATAATGATCATGCTATTCCAATTATTAGTGAGTTTTATTTTTAAGTTGTAAAGGAATAGTATTATGTTATTTCTTTTATATCATGTTAACTTGGTCTTTATTTGAATAGATTGCGCAGAAATTGATATGGAAACTAGCATGCCTGAGTCATCAAGTTTGGGCTCATTTGATGCTGAAAATGATAGAATAGATGACTTCTTTGGTGAAGATGTTGGACTTGGACCACAAGTTAATGCATACTATAATTGATTATACACTCTAAATTTTAATTGTGTTAGTTTGGTGATGATATTGTACCAGAATTATAAATTTGAATTGTTCATATTTGACGTTGAACTATTATTGTATTATATATTGAACTTATGTCTGGGACTTTTTGATAACTAAGTAATTTATTCTTGTTTGAAATCTATTAGTTTTAATAGATATCTTTTATATTTTTATTTATTTTTATTTTTTTGATATATATATATATATATATAATAGTGAATAATATATTTATATATAAATAATATTAAAAATATATTTAATTATATTCGATTCGACCACGGTTTAACCTAATTGAACTTTTGAGCCATTGAACCTATTGCTTTACCAGTTCGGTGACCAATCCAACTTTCAAAACCTTGCAAAATACTATTTTTAACACACACACACACACACACCACACTTAGCACTAAAAGTCTTATTTTATTTTGTTTTCACCACACACACACACTTTGCCTACACAACTTGACTGCAAGCACTCCATATAAGCACTACATCACAAGCCCTTTATTTATAGTGCTTCTTCACTGACTTACAAAGTCATTTCGAAGGTACTGAAGCATTCTAGATTTTTTTTTCTCAAGTTGATGTTTGCAAGTTGGCAGCTTCTTGATGCTTGAAACTTGTAGAAAAATCTGCAAGTAGCTTCTTGATGTTTCTAGTAGATTTTTCAAGCAGCTTCCAGATTGATCTTCTTGCAAATTCCTACTGCAAGTTGTTGTGTGTTGGCTGCAACTTGCTACTTCAAGCCTATTCTTGAAGTTTCTTGAATTGCAGTCATTACCATTTTAACAACTTGAACAAAAAATAGAATAGGAACCCATCTAGACCAAAAGCACTCTGCCTTAAGAAACTTCAAAGATGAGCATTGCCCCACTAAATACTAAAGAACAAATGCAAAATCAAGAATCGAAAATATACATACTACAAGATGAAAATGGCAAATTACTAGTTTCCTGCACATTTGATAGTGTGGATGAAGAAGAAAATGGAGTTGAGAAGGAGAGAAAGAAGCAGGTAACATAGAAGTTGGAGGTGGACACTTCCAAACGGTAAGCAGTATATTTACTTTGTTGATTTTTGCTAAAGATTCTAAATTTTCAATTGCCAAGCTCAGCAATCCTTTTGAGGAGAAAAAGAAAAAAAAAGAAAAAAATTAATTTGGAAATAAAATAATCACTTGGGACAGGTGTTGTCTTAAGGTGAATTCGGTTCACATATAGATCCGTGGATCGAATTCACCTAACAATTTCAAAGTTTAAAGAAGTTCTTAGGTAAAACCTGATTAATAGTTCAAGAACCATTAACTGCCATCATATCGTGGTTTGTAATTAGATGTGGAACAGAACTGTGATGATGTGTGATAGACTTCAGTTCTGTCAACGCGCATGGCATTACAACATTCTTTTTTCTCTGGAATTCCATAAAATGCCATTTTTAAAAGGAATTCTAACAGTGGGGTGCATCGCATTTCGGTGGCTTTGTTCAATTCAATCTGCAGCGCTCACTTGAAACCCACACCACATCGCATTTCTTGCTTCTTCAATTGGTTCAAAACCCACACCAAATTGCATTGGTTTTGCTTCTTCAAGTGTTCAATCCGTAGCGCGCGTCTTCCAACGGTACAAATTATTTTTGTTGATTATTGTATAACATGATTAGATTCATTGTTGTTGTAATGATGTTGAAGTTTTGAGGATTTGATTATTGTTTTGAGAATGAAAGTATTATTGATATTTTTTGTGGTGTTGTTGTACTAATATATGAATCTAATCATGTTAGAGGAAGGTTAGAAATTTGATTGTAGTAGTGGGGAATAAGTTGAGGAGTTAATTGGTGTATATAGTTGAAATTATATTTTTGTGGACTATTGTTTTTTGTTTGGTAATTTTCTTAAGTTCTTGTAAGGTTTTATGTAGTAGTGATTTTAGTGTTGTGGTTAATTGTTGATTATTCGGAAGACCTTATTGTATTATTTGGAGGTTGTAGTACTAATTGATTGGTGGAAGTTGAAGTAGTAACCTTTTGTTGTATGTAAGGACCCTTAATACATATAATACTTCTAGTGCTTTGTACACTACTATTTTGTTTTGAATATAGGTTAGGGATTGATGAGAATACATTAGCATATCTATATTTATTTATTGTATCTTTAGTGAAAATTTTGGCTTGTTCATTTATTTTGTGGCTTTGTAATTGGTTGTAGTATAGGTCTTAATAATAACATATGTATTAGTACTATTTATATTAGTTGATTTTATGACATGTTAAATATATATATATATATATATATATATATATATATATTATTGTTATATTATGGTTTATTTGTTATTAGTATTGGTATTAATGCATATTTTTAACAACTCCTTATATCATTTTTATTTGTATTTGCTTTTAAATTATTTTCTTTGTCTATTATTTTGTTTGTATCCTTGTTTATTAATATATTTTTAGCCTTATTATACTATTGTATTGTTTTTTATTTTTGTAATGCGCGTCTCCCAACAATACAATTAATTTGCTGTTATTCTCTCATTTTAAGTATTTGAAATTTGTTTAAATAGGAAATGATGGATGACATGCATGTAGATATCTATCCCGGGCCTCTCGTAGATGGGGTGTTATCTCTACAGTCGAGTTATTATTCTTCTTTGATATAGTCATCAGCGTGCTTGCGAGACTCTATTGGTGTTCAACCGATATAATTCTGCATTTTGGGAATACACTCCCCTTTCCGACAGAGTGATGGACTTTGTCGATAGAGCAGGTTTCGGTGGAGTTAGACGGGTATATACAAGTTGATCACACCCTCATTACCATATTAGTAGAGAGATGGTAGCAGGAGACCCATACATTTCATTTACCCATAGAAGAGGCTACCGTGACATTAAAGGATGTAGCGATATTTTGGGCCTTAGGATAGTTGGGGATCCAGCGATAGAGCCTACGTATCACTACAGCAAATTCGACTAGATTGATATTTGTGATAGATTACTTGGCGTCAGACCATAGACTGAGGACATTTGGGGTTATCGGATTAGGAAGACTCTTATTAAGGAGTACTTAGACATTCTGCAGCCAGATGATGCGAGTAATGATCATATCATATAGCATGCCCGTTGTCTCATTTTCTTATTAATCGGGGGGCTATTATTTTCGGATAAGTCAAGGAACTTACTGTACTTGAGATATTTACCTATGTTAGAGGATTTGGATGCGTGTGGAACACTTAGTTGGGATAGTGCAGTCTTGGCGTATTTGTACAGATGTATGTGCCAAGCTACTAATGGGTTTGCTCAGGAGATTTGTGGCCTGATGGTCCTACTTCAGATAAGGTTCAATTTTGATTTAATATTTTTTTAATTTAATAACAATTGTCTTACTTCTAATACGTTGTGCGGTTATGTTTGTAGCTGTGGGCATGGGAGCATATTCGGGTTGTACGACCTAAACATGGTATACCGCATATTGATATCCCACCACTTGCATCGTATGGTGTCCAATAAGATGTTGGGTTACACCTGTTTCATATGTCTACACACGTTTTGGTGTTATATTGCTCTCAGTTTGATGCCCTCTCGGACAATGATGTAAGTATATAAAATTTGTGAGTTTGAATACACACTTTACTTCAAACCCATTTTATATATAAGTCCTAACATATGTTTTATTTATTTTAGTTTATTTGGCAGCCATATCAGCCCGATTTAGTGAGCCTCCTCCCCCCGATCTGCTTAGAGGACTTGACATATGGATGTCACACACAGTACTTATCAATTGGGAAGTAGTCGAGTTCTACTTTCCGGACTGAGTCATACACCAGTTTGGAATGCTTCAGACGATATCGGTAGATTGTAATACCAAGGTTGACCTATGCGAGATTGATAGACGAAGCAATCTAAACAGAGATTATAGATTGTATCATTGGCCATTTCTCTAGATCTAGGCACAATGTTGGGACTATATACATGCTAGTTTGATGGGAATTTTAGCTGCACCAGATTATATGCATTGGTATAGAAGTCATACACGTCTTCGAATAGGGAATCCTATCACACGTAAAATACTTCAGTCGGGATATAGCTTGCCACAGGCGACGCAGACTGGGTGCATCTACTCCAGACCAACTTCCAAATCCCGTACCAGCTTCAGACCAGCTTCCAGATCCTACACCAGCTCTCCACTAACTTCCAAATCCTACACCTGCTGCCCACCAGCTTCCAGATCTCGCACCTGTGCATAAAGGTGATGAGCTTCCAACTGGTAGGAGACCAAAGAGAAAGATTAAACCTCGTCGTGTATGTGTACTCTCACCACATTAGGTGTCTTTGATATTAGGAGAGATAATGTACTTCAGATACAAATATTAGCTGTCTTTGATGTTTTTGGTGTTTACATGCTATGATATTTTTTGTATTGTCACTGGCTTGTAGGTTTGGTTGAACTGTGTTTAAATAGGTATACAGGGTGTGGATGTGGCATTAAAAGGGTTTTTGGAAAAAAAAAAAAAAAAGGTTACATGAGGTCGCATTTGTGTAATGCAACCTGTGTGCAATATTTACTAGTTCAAACTTCCACACCACCTTCCAGATCTGCATCTGTATTTCATTTTATCACAAAAGTAAAAAAGGGTAATGCAGTTGCGCAAAGGGTGTTACATGTTGATGAATATCTTGAATTACGTTTACTGATTTTGGTGTCTGACCTACGTGAAATGGTAACATCAATGCATGCCATCTATTTTATGTCTAATTTTTCAAATCATTGTTTATTATTTATACATATTTTCATTATTTCCTCCTATGTACAGATGTATTATTATTATTATGGAGATTATTACTATTACTATTATTAATCATCATTGATATTATTAGTAGTACTATTACTGATAACAATAATATTTTGATATATCTCAG
Organism: Voacanga thouarsii; assembly: GCA_026120185.1. NCBI lineage: Eukaryota > Viridiplantae > Streptophyta > Magnoliopsida > Gentianales > Apocynaceae > Voacanga > Voacanga thouarsii. The sequence goes on along the minus strand of JANUWF010001543.1, from coordinate 2,170,640 downwards.
ATTGTGCCAACATTATAACCATGAATGCATTAGAGCCCTGATAGGACCTAAATTAGTCATATATTTCTTAATTATTTGAGACTATTTTTTTGATATATTTTGTATAATAACTAATCATATTCTTTCCTATTTGATATTTTCCTTATAAAAATACTTTTTTATAATTTTATACAAAAATAAGGAAAATTTAGAGCTAATTGTGTGAGTTTCCAGTACAGACCAGCACCAGCCCAGGAAGGAAGAACCGACGCCAATCTTGTACTGGCAACACAGGAAAAAGAAATTGAATGAAACAGGGCAATTGAAATTGGAAATTAAAGAAAGTGAATTCAGCTAGGAAAATGACAGAAGTAACAACAGAAGTCATGGCTCACGACTCAGCCAAGGAAACAAAAGCAACAATTAAGCAAAAGAAGAAAAGGAAATTCAAACAGCAATAGCAGGAGAAAGGAAAGTGCAGCTTCATGGCTCACGACTAAGCAAAAGAAAGGAAAAGCGGCATCAGCAAAAGGAGAAATTGGTCTCGGGCTTGGCTGTGTAGCAAACAACAACAGAGAAAAGAAATTCGGTGGCTTGTGTTGATTCGGTTGTTAGCTCAGCGAGCCGACAGCAAGAGCAAAGAAAAGAAAGCAAATCGCTAGACAAAGAAACAAAGTCAACAATGACGGAAAGCAAAAAGGACAAAAGAAAGAAAGTGGATTCTGGATGGTTTACGGCTCAATTGAGCCGATGCAACAACATAAAAAGGCAAGGCAATTCAGCAACAAGGAGAGGCGGCTCGGATTTCGACTCAGAGAAGCCGACAACAAAGGAAAAGAAAGAAATTAGTTTTGGCTGGGCAATTCCGTGTAGGCTCAAATCAGAAGCCGAATTCTACGATCACAATTCAACATCAATTGAAACTCTTCAGCACAAAACGACAAAGACAAAATCAAAAGTCCAATTCAAATTCTCAATTTCAAAATTCAAAAGTGGTGGACTTAGTGTTGTATTTAGAGTTTTTATTTTAGAATTTTACTATTCCTTTTTTGTTTTAGATTTTTAGGTAATTACTTCTTCTTTACTTAAAATTCTTTTAGAAACTTTATAAGCCTATAAATAAATGTCAATTTACCCTAGAAAAATGGAGGTGCACAATATAAAGACTTAGATTTATTTTGGAGTGCATCACTAATATTTTTCTGAGATAAATAATTTAAGGAAGGTTGATTCTTGGATGAGTTTTCATTGAAAATTGAAAGGCTTGTCATGAGTATCTATCTCTTTCGTTTGTTTTCTTTTTCTTGAACAATGATGTATTAATTGTTTTATTATAATTTGACATTGTTTTAGGTATTCATGATTTTGATTTTTTGATTAATTGATTGTTATTCTTGGTATTTAATTACTTGTGCTAATTACGAAATTAATTGGTTGTTTCTTTCCATTAACTTGCTTGAAAAAGTGGTTGATGGTAGTTTCAATTCATTAGTTTCATATTTGTTATCTCTTAACTTGTTTGGAAAAATGGTTAATTGCTAAGAACAAGGTAATTAAAGGTTGATTGATGTCTGCCAGAATATGGATTCATTGGTTAATTTCATATTTTAAGTTTGCCAGAATATAGAAATTTAATCAAGGATTATGGTTAATGCATCTTTTGCGTGAATTAGTTGAGACAAAATATGTGATGCTAATTTGTCTAAAAGATAGTGATTTCATGAATTGGAAAAGAAGTGAATCTATCTTAATCCTTCATGATGCCAAGAAAATGTTAATTATGATAATGATTAGGTCCTTTAAGGTCATGTTTGTCAAAATAATGGTTTGAGTTATATAATTCTCCATCATTGACATGTATATATAATCTTTTATTTTATTTTATTTTTTCATTATTTTTCACTTTATTGAATCAGTTAAACAATGAAAGAAAAATGATTAATGAATACTTGTTCCTTGAGGATCGATACTCGTTTGAATCCTATGCTATGTTAATGGTGAGTACGCTTACTTATATGTGTAATTTGAGGTTAATATTTTAATTTAAACTTGATTGGGAATGTACTTATTTTTATATGATTTTTATACCCAAATCCAAACACATCAAGCCCCCTATTGTGCTATGTTTTTTTTTTTTTTAGAATTGTCAAATATAGCGTGATTATCGAGGGTCTGTATGGTTTGATGGAGCTATTAAGAAAACCTGCATTCTCTGACATCGGATATCATACTTCGAACTATTGGAAAAGGTCTGAAACTATCTTGGATTGGGAGGGAGAAACGTGACAGTCAAGATTACACAAAATGCTGTGAATGAATTGAGCGATGATGATGATTATATGGAGGTTTTGTGGATGTTGTCAAATGAATTTAAGTCACAAAATATTCAACTTCATGTGAGTTATTTCAAGGTGACATCTCAACGCCCGAGACACTTAACAAGGGTGTCCCCACCACCGAGTTCATTCGTAGCAATGCTTAACCAGGTCACGTGATTAGGTCAATCGATAAATAAACAATACAATTCATTATCCTAGCTTCCTATGGGCATAAGGGTGGAAACACAGTCGATGTTGGTCACACATCTGAAGGTTTGGAAAGAAAGAATAACTTGATCAACCCCGAACATCTACTGGTTCCTACACGAAGTCCAGATATGGGTACATATCAAGCAAACGACAACTATCAACATAACACCATGTCTATAAATGATATAGCATCTCAGTCATATGTGGTCACAGGTGTAATAAATGTTGATTCGATGGTGCATACGACTGATGGTGATGGTTTCACGGGCTCGGAGGGACCAATGAATTGGTGTGACACAGATGAGGATGAAGAATGTGACATTCCAGCAAATATTCCATATCATGAACCCAACATTCCTTTACAAATGACAAGAATGACATAGCAGGGCCTTCTAATACCACATGGGAATCAACAAGATTTTCAATATTTGATGACATAGGGTATGGTACGTATGCTAATGAATAGCTTCGCAGGCGCTCAGTTGATGTCACAAGAAGTTGGTCTGACACTGACATTGATTTGCATTTAAACATGAGGTTTCAAAACAAGAAGGAGGTTATATATATACAGTAAGAACGTGGTCTATTCAAGTAGGTCAGGAATTCAGGGTCTTGGAGAGTAAGAAAAACTGTTGGTATGCTAAGTGTAAGCATGCAAGTGCTGGCAATCCTTACTCTTGGCATATTCGTATTATACATAAGAAGACTCATGGACAGTGGCAGATAACAGTTTTGAACAAAGAACACACATGCGTCATTATAGTTGTGAACAATGTGTATAGAAACATGGATCATCAGTTTATAGCACGTAAGGTGACATATTTAGTTTTAAATGACCTTAAATTGCCATGCGAGTGATGTTATTGTTGAAGTTTAGAAACTGTGGAGGACAGATTGTTCTTATAAGAAAGCTTGGAAAGCCCAAAAAGTAGTTATGGAACTTGTATATGGTGATTAGCCCTCTACGTGGATTGCCCTATCAAAATACATGCTTGCATTGCAGAATTCTAATCATGGGACTATTGTGAGGTGGAGACACCATTGGACTAGTGTGTGTGATTTTAAAGCTTTTGGTTTCCTTTTTTGGGCATTCAAACCTTCAATTGTTGGGTTCAAATATTGTCGTCCAATGATATCCATTGATGGAACGCATTTAAAGGGACTTTATCGAGACAAATTATTGGTAGTGTCCACTTTGGATGCAAATAGTCACCTCTTCTCTCTTGCAATTGCCATCGTGGACAAGGAGTCATTGGAGAGTTGGAGTTGATTCTTAAAACTCCTACATCAACATGTCATTTTGGACAAATATATATGTCTAATTTCTGATAGATATAAAGGTATAATCAATGTTGTACGCTATATGAATGAGTAGCAAGAATCTTTTGCTGTTCATCGATATTGTCTCGGATATATTAAGGAAAATTTTCATACCAAGTTTAAGGACACTAATTTGACAAAATTGATATACGTTGTGGGTTTAGAGTGTAAAAGGACCAAGTGTCAATCATATTTGGATGAAATCAGGATCCAAAAAGAATATGCATTTAAATATTTTATAGAAATTGGTTTGGAGAAATGGACTTTATGATATGATGAAGGGCATAGATATGGTTCGATGACTAGTTTGTCTGAATGCATGAACAGTGTACTCAAGAAAGTAAGATCTCTCATACTGAAAGTTTTAGTTGAAACTTCATTTCTAAAGTTAGTTAAGTATTTTAATGAACATAGAGATGAGACATCTAATTTGAGATACCTTTTACCATCTGAAATGCGGAAGTTATATTCTTATTTTGAAGACAAATTTAGAGGGCATGTTGTAATTGAATTTAATATATAGACCGGTATATATGGGATCAAATTGTCTGTTCAATAAGGGGGTAGAAGTCCAAATGTTTATAGTGTCAATTTGACGAAGAGATCATGCAGTTACCAAAAGTGGAGTATATATAGTATATCTTATTTGCATGGGTTTACAGCATATCGTCACAAAGGTTGGAACCCCATTAACTTTGTTTTGGAATTCTATACTAGAAGGAATTACGAATTGACATATGAGGACCAGCTTTTCCCTGTAACAGATGAACAATAATGGAGGCCTTCAACATTTATGTTTGCACCTGTGGAAGAAATGATGAAGAATGAAATTTCTAGCCCTCCGTGAATAGCGAGGATACCATGTGATATAAATTATCGGACACTCAACTCTCCTCCAAGATGCAGCAAATGTCATAGGGGTTGACATATTAAGAGAAATTATAATAATAATACTTTTACAATTTCGAAAGATTAGCTTATTTCATGATCTATTCCTTCATATTCTGTTTTATTATATTTTGATTATGGTTTCTCTATGGTACTTGTGATATTGGAATTTATATTTTGAATGTTTCAATAGACTACATATATTGTTATATATTAAATACCATTATTGTAGGAAGTGTACATCCTTTGTGATAACTTGATTCGCATATAAGAGTGTTCGTAAGATATGAGTATTCTAGTATGCATTGTCGATTGAGATCGCATTAATGAAATGCGATAAAATGCAACCTGTGATTTTTCCAAATTTCATATACTCGTTTATTCATCGCAAAAATTCAAATTAATCTAATATGATCGCATCCTGAAAATGCAACCTTATTTTAGGAGGTCGCACGCTAAAAACGAAATTCCACGTAGAGCTTCTCCACCATCAGAATTCCTTTTAAAAACGATCCCATTTTACGAAATTCCCGATTTTTTTCCCGGGAAGAAGTAAAACGAAAAACCCTTTTTGGAACGACATTAGTTTACCATGGGACAGCCGGACGGGGGGATTCAAATTGAGCCGGGTGGGTTTTTTACTCGTTTATGGGCAAGTCAAAGATTGATAAAACCCTGCTTTTATTGCAGATTCCCTCCCAAACTGACAAAACCAAAGCACTCGAATCTGGAAAATTACTTTCTTCTGAAGCCCTTTCCAATATTTGATCTTTCTCGAACGGTGGGAAGATAAATCATGCCTCCAAGAAAAGAAACCTGTAGGAATTTTATGCGGGGAAGGTACGTTATTTTTTGTGGGTTTTTTATTTTTTCTTCTTGTTGCAATGGCTTTAATCAAAATCCTCAAGTTTTCATTTATGCAAATTACTATTTCTTTTCTTTGTTTTCGGACAATGAACTGTTGATTTTTTGTTCTTGAGGGTCAGCAATTTGGCTGCTGCTTTTCGTTTCTTTTACGTAATTCTAGTGTTAAGGCTTACTGTTTCGTTTTCTGCTTTCTTTACCTCTGCTTTTTGAACAGTAGATAGTATGCATTTGTATTTTCTCTTCTTTTGGTTACGGATTAAAATGTCCGTAGACGCTTCAAAATTGTAATCACAGGAAAGGGCCTCTTAGGTTTTTTTTTTCTTCTTCTTCCCCCCTCCCATTTTGGCTTAAGATATAACTCAACATGAAAAAGGTGAAATCTTGAAAGGCAGTCTGTGCCTAGATTCTTACACAGAGGTAAATTATTATTTATATACAAAATTCTCTTAAATCAGATTGCAGAGAGTGTAGGGTGGGAAGGGGTATTTAGCATAAAATAAACTTTTACTGAATGAATTTTTGTTTTGCCCTTTTAATTCTGTAATTTTTATCCGACCCTGTTTGTGCATATGGTTTGAAGTCTCTAACTTGTTCAAATATTCTTCTAATTTCGTTGCCCATCTTGAGTTTGTAAACCAATTTCTTCATCTGGTATTTTTCCTGAGTTTAATATGAACGCCCTTCTTTTGCTATTTTCCCATTTAATTGATCTTAGTGTAGTTTTGTTGCAATTGTATTGATGATTCTACACCTTTTGTATATATATATATATAATTAATATCAAGTTTTTGATCTATTATTTAGGTGACTCATAGGAGGAATAAACTTTTGATTGACAGATTATGTGTATAACATAACTCATTCGAGGAATCAACTTTTGATTGACTTATGTCTGATAACATAACAGAAACAACACTACTGCCTTCATCCCAATTTAGTGTTTTTTTTGGGGGAAAAAATGCTTCACATTATTTCTCACTTTAGAATATCAAGAATGTATTTATTGCTTCTTTTTTTTTCTGGTCATACCCCTATCCTATTTTTTTATAATATTTTGTTAAACCGCCACATCATTTGGTTTTTCAATTTCCAAAAAAGAATAATGTAGATCATAAGTTATGTAACGAAACATGAGAAAAGGATTTTGAATTTCTTCTTTTTATGAATTGACTTTACACGGTATTATATAGCACATTATTTGACCTAGAATTTTGACTTATATATTTCACTTGTTAGTCACTGTAAGTCTTTTAAAACTTTAATGGAGTACTTAGAATTTTTATATTCAAGCAAAGGGAAAATTTCACATACTTATGATGTTTGTAAGGAGTTTTATAGAATTGAACAACAAGAAACATCCTTGATAGCCTATTTCATGCACTTCAAGAAAATCTATGAAGAACTTAATGTTTTGCTGCCTTGTAACTCTAATGTGCAAGTTCAGTAGACTCATCGGGAGCAAATGGCCATAATAAGTTTTCTAGCTGTACTTGACTCTAAATTTGAGTTTGCTAAGCCTTAGATTCTGTCTAGTGCTGAAATTTCCTCCTTGCATGATGTTTTTGCCTGAGTATTGCTTACTGATAACAATCCATCTATCACTCTAGTTACTCAGACTCATAGTGCACTTGTCAGTCATGGACCAAAATAATCTTATGCCAAGCATAATAACAGAAGTGGAGGACCAAGCATTCAAGATAATAATCGGACTTGGGATTCAGGGCTAGTTGTTTGTTACTACTACCACGAACCAGGCCATACAAAGCAAAATTGTAGAAAACTGCAGCATAAGTCTTAGAATCAGAAGTTCCCCTTAGCTCATGTTGCAGCCACTAATACAGTGTCTAGTTCCTCCTCTGACAACACTTTTACATTTTTTGCAGATGAATACACAAAATTCCGTCAGTACCAAGAAAATTTAACGTCTTCATCTCAATCTTTCTCTCCCATTGCCGAGTCAGGTAACCTAAGTACGTGTTTTCTTTCTTCTTCGTCTGATTGGGTCATTGATACTGGTGCCACTGATCAAATGACAGGTAATCCTAATCTCCTGTCCAAAGTAGAATCCCATGTGTCTCCATCTAGCGTCACCTTAGCGGATGGATCTAACTCTTGTGTTCTTAGTACTGGCACCGTTTATTTAACCCCCTCGTTATCAGTATCCTCTGTCCTTAGTCTACCTGATTTTTCATTCTATCTCATGTTTGGTAGCAAAATCACTCATGCCTTAAATTGTTTTATCTCATTCTTTCCTGATTACTGTATTTTAGGATCTTTTGACGAAAAAAATTATTGGTAAGGGACATGAATCTAGAGGCCTTTACATTCTGGATACAAAACTGCCAAGATCTATTGTCTGTTCTAGTGTTCTCACTCCATTTGAAGCTCATTATCGCTTTGGTCACCCATCCTTACCTGTTTATGCCCTCAGTTTCATGATTTGCCTTTTTTAGATTGTGAGTCCTGTCAATTTGTTAAACATCATTGTTTGAGTTCTTTTCCTCGAGTCAATAATAGAGCTAATTCTCCATTTGAGTTGGTTCATTCTGATGTTTGGGTACGTGCCCTGTGTTGTCTAAACCCGGATTTAAATATTTTGTTACTTTTGTTGATAACTTTTCTAGAATTATTTATCTTTATTTAATGAAGAGTCATTCTGAGTTGTTTACTCATTTTATCGCTTTTTTTGCGGAAATAAAAACTCAATTTAATGTTGCTGTCCAAGCTTTGAGAAGTGATAATGCCAGAGAATATTTTTTTAGAATCTTTTCGAAGTTATATGATCCAAAATGGCATTCTTCATCAATCATCTTGTGTTGATACCCCATTTCAGAATGGAGTAGTTGAACCGAAAAATAGACATCTCCTTGAAACTGTCGGAGCACTTCTCTTTCAAAAGCAAGTTTCTAAACAGCTTTGGCCAAGTGCCGTTTCCACAGCCTGTTTCTTGATTAATCGAATGCCTTCATCTGTTCTTAATGATGAGAGTCCTTATCATATCTTATTTCCTACTAAATCTTTGTTTCCTATTGAACTACAAGTCTTTGGTAGTACCTGTTTTGTCCGTGATGTTCTACCTCATCTCACCAAGTTGGATCCAAAATCATTGCAATGTGTTTTTCTTGGATATTCTCAATTACAAAAAGGTTACCGTTGCTATACTCCTACCCTTAACAAGTATCTTGTGTTAGCTGTATCTTGTGTCAGCTGATGTTACTTTTCAGGAATATATTCCTTTCTTTTCCTCTCCTTCCACTTATTCTGGTCCAGTGGAGAATGATGATTTGTTACTTTACACTGTCATCTCTCCGGCATCTGCTCTTCCAACTACTCGTATTTTGTCCAATGACCATCCTCCACCTCCACCTCCACCTCCACCAAAACCACCAATTCAGCAGGTTTATTCTAGGTTGGAAAGGCTTCTTCCTTCATGTCCTAAGCTGGTAACTTCAATGCCATCAAATCCCGTTACCAGTGATCTTGATATTCCTATTGCAATTCGTAAAGGTAAAAGACAATGCACTTATCATGTTTCATCTTTTGTTTCTTATGCTCACCATTCTTCTTCTTCTTGTTCTTTTGTGGCATCTCTTGATTCGATCACCACTCCTAAAACTGTCTCTAAAGATTTGTCACATTTTGGCTGGCGTAATGCTATGATAGATGAGATGAATGCTTTAGACACTAATGGTACTTGGGATTTAGTGGATTTACCTGCAAGAAAGAAGGCTATTGGATGTAAATAGGTGTTTACAGTTAAAGTCAACCCTAATGGCTCCGTTGCTCAACTCAAAGCCCGCCTTGTGGTTAAAGGCTATGCTCAAACTTATGTTGTGGATTATTCTGATACTTTTTCTCCTGTGGCCAAATTAACCTCTGTTCCTTTGTTTATTTCTCTGGCACCGACTTATTGCTGGCCTTTACATCAATTAGACATCAAAAATGCCTTTTTACATGGTAATCTACAAAAGGAACTGTACTTGGAGTAACCTCCTGGTTTTGTTGCTCAGGGGGTTATGGAAGAGTATGTCGTCTTCACAAGTCCTTGTATGGATTAAAACAAAGTCCACATGCTCGGTTTGGGAAATTTAGCCAAGCTATTGAGAGGTTTAGAATGACGAAGAGTAAGTCAGATCACTCAGTGTTTTATTCTAAATCTGATTCTGGTCTCATTCTTCTTGTAGTCTATGTTGATGATATAATTATTATTGGCTATGGGCATTTTAGCTCTAAAGTCCTTTCTTCACACCCAGTTTCACACCACGGCTTTAGGAGCATTGAAGTATGTCTTAGGGGTTGTAGTAATGTGAAGCAAGAAGGGTATTTTCTTGTCTCAGAGGAAATATGTGCTTGATTTATTGGCTAATGCAGGAAAGTCGGACATCAAACCATGCAGTACTCCAATGCTTCCTAATTCACAACTAACAAAGGATGGTGATTTGTTTGACAATCCCGAAAAGTATAGAAGATTGGTTGGGAAATTAAATTATCTTATAGTAACTTGTTCAGATATTGCCTATTCTGTTAGTGTGGTGAGCCTATGTCCTCCCAAACAATTCATCATTGGGCAGCATTGGAACAAATTTTGTGTTACTTAAAAAGGGCTCCAGGATGTGGTATACTGTATAGCAATCATGGACATGGTGACATTAACTATTTTTCTAATGCAAACTAGGCTGGTTCAAAGATAGACATATGATCCACTACATGTTATTGTGTGTTTGTTTAGGAGAATTTGGTATCCTAGAATATCAAGAAACAAAATGTGGCGTCTCGCTCTAGCGCAGAATCTGAATATAGAGCTATGGCACAGTCTGTTTGTGAAGTAAGGTGGATATATCAGCTATTGCATAAGGTTGGTCTTAAAGCATCAATTCCGGCTAGATTATGGTGCGATAATCAAGCTGCTCCATATTACCTCTAATCTTGTATTTCATGAGCGAACTAAACATGTTGAGATTGACTATCATTTTGTCTGTGAAAAGATTCAGTAGAATTTGGTTTCTACAAAATATGTAAGGACTAGAGAACAACTTGGAGATATCTTCACCAAGGCTCTTAATGGGGTTCTAATTGACTATATTTGCAACAAGCTGGGCATGATTAATATCTATGCTCCAACTTGAGGGGAAGTGTTATGAAGTTGTAAATAGCTGTAAATAGCCTAATTTTAGGCTTGATCTTAAGGATGTTATGAATCTGTAAATAGTTGTATCTTACGTTTAGTTGTAAATAGCCTAATCTTATGTTTAATCTTAGGGATGTTATGAATTTGTAAATAGCTATATCTTAGGCTTAATTTTAGGAATAATTTGTGTAGCCTTTCCTAGTTGAGAACCTCTATACCTGTATATATACTCAATCCTTTTTCATCAATAAAACAAATAGAAATTACAGACTTTTCTTCTTACAATGCCTTTCTAGATTCCATTTGGTGGTCTTCTCCTTTTTAGGAAGTGTTGACAATGCATGGTTACAACAACAAACTAAGCCTTAATCCCAAGTAACTTGGGGTCGGCTACATGAACCAACGTCAGGCAACGTGTGGTCATCCACATGAATCCTCTCTCGCCACTTTCTTCTATCGAACGTCATATTTTCATCCAAATCTAACGAAGACATATCTCTCTTAATTACCTCTATCCATGTCGTTTTAGGCCTACCTCTACCTTTCCCTCTGTCTAACCTATCCTGCCTGCCTCTCTCCATCGCCCTAATAGGAGCATCCCTCGATCTTCTCTGAACGTGTCCAAACCAACGCAGACGACTCTCTCATCTTTTCCTTAATAGATGCCACACCCACCTTTTCCCTAATGATCTCATTTCTAACCCTATCCTTCCTATTATATCCACACATCCACCGTAACATACGCATCTCAGCTACTTTCATTTTTTGAATATGACACCTTTTAGCTGCCCAACATTCCGTACCATATAACAAAGCAGGTTGTACGACTGCCTTGTAAAACTTTCCCTTTAAATTCAACGGTGCATTACGATCACAAAGAATACTAGTCGCACTCCTCCATTTCAACCAACCCGCCTTAACTCAATGTGCAACGTCGCTATCGAGCTCTCCGTCTTTCTGAATAATAGATCCTAGATAGCGAAAACAATCAGCTAACAGTATATCTCTACCTTCCAAAGTTACACTCTGAGCTATGTTTCTGCTACCACTAAACTTGCATCCCATATACTCTGTTTTACTCCTACTAATTTTGAAACCCTTGGATTCCAATGTCTGCCGCCATAACTCCAATTTAGCATTTACACCGGCTCTAGTCCAATTTAGCATTGACAATGCATGGTTTTGCTTTTAATTTTGGTAGTCTGAAGTATTGGTTCATCATGGATCAAGAGATATCTGATTGAGTGATAGATACTGTTTAAGATGATTGATGTTCTTTTGAGGTTTGACCTTGGTATGAATCTGAACCTCGATGAGGTGCAGAGTGCTTGGAATTGGTTTAATTGGAACATTAACTATCTTAAATGCGTAAAAGTTATTGTAGACGTAGTGACAAATATTGTTATATTTATTGGTCTTGCTTTGAGTGTGCAGGTTGCGATCAGAATCATATTGGAAAATTACTTGGCACTTTTATGAATAAATGGGTACAGAATCATTGTTTAAACTAGAAGGAAGATTCAAGAACTAAAGTGAGGATGGAGAGAACCACATTCTATCGAAGTTTAATGGGGTTGGAAAAATGAGTAATTGGATTAGCTGAAAAATTCTCCAACATTTTTTCTTTTTTCTTTTTTTTTTTTGTTTTTTTTTTTTTTTTTTTTTGTTTTTTTTGGGGGGGGGGGAGGGAGGAACTGATAGGTTGCATATTTGAAGGAAAATGTTTCACTTGAACAATGAAACTCCTGTGGTAATATGTTAAGAGGAAGAATGATCTGTTAGAAAATGCACATTCTTATCAGCACAAAAATTTCCCCAATCTGGGGCAGTGAAGGAGAATGACCCAGTTGTGATTTGTAAAGTTTCTGGGTAATTCTCTGTTTTACAACCAGAAGGATATAGATTGTTATCCAGTAATGGAACTTGAGCAGGTTTAGACTTCAAGTTGTTGGGCCCTTTATATTCTGTCGGGTCTTTTAAATTATCAATCTTTCTGTTAGTAAACTAAGCCTGAGATATGAGCATTTAAAATACATTTCCCAACTAAATCCAGGAGCTGTAACTCACATGCCATTTCTTTGTAAGTCTTTGCTGTTATAGTCATTTTCAGGATGTCCAAGATGAAAGTGGAGACATTAGCGGCTAAAAATGGAAATGAAAAAGGTCATTCTCTTGATAATACGTCGGTTATTTGTGTATTGTATAAAATGAGAACCAGCCATGGATTGATAAAATCAATCCTCTTTCTTTCTTTTACATTAGGAACTTGGTAAGAATTTTGAGAATACAAGCTGGAGGTTCTCAAAACTATGTTGATTTTGTGCTAATACTGGACATAACCTAGTAGACAGAACAGTTGTTTAATCTAATAATCCGAAGACATACTGCAAGTATATTTTCCTTTTAAGTTACTACTTACATTACACAAGTTTTTGGTGCTTGTCGCTCTCTTTTTCCTTCCCCCAGTAAGATGATGAGTTGCATTGCCTTATTGTTTTTCCTCATTTTGTCCAGTAATTCTTCAGAATCCTTTTTGTTTTGCAGTGTAATGGTAGTTATGTCTAGGAATTCGTGTCACGTAGCATATCTGCTTATGGATAAATGATATTACTATTACCTAACACACCTCTTCAGTGTTTTTTTTATTTAATATCTCAAGTTTACTAGCTATTTAACCTGATTTGCTTACAAAGTAGCTCCTCTATATTCTGTGCTCACGTAATTTGCAACATTATCTAATTTTTCACTCATGTCTTCCAGCTGCCAATATGGTGATCGCTGCAAATTCCTTCATGTCAGTCCACAACCTTCAAAACCTAATCCCTTTGGATTTGGCACCCAATCTGGAAACCAGTTTCAGCACACAAACTTGCAGACACAAAAGACAAATCCTTTTGGTTTTGGTATTCAAAACTCCCAATCCAGAGGACCCGGTGAATTTGGATCCAAACAGAATCAATTCAAGGTTCTTTTCCTTTAATTTTAGCTCTTAAAAGTATTTCCTTATCTGGATATATTGTGCTTTGTTGATATTATAGTAGATGAAATTGAGTTCCTTTTTCAGTAATACATCATTTGTGTATAATGTTTTAGTATAGCTTACGGCTTTATTAACTGACTTATATTGGGTATTGTTTCTTTTATCTTGATTAGCCTTTTGAAAACAAGTGGACTCGTTTCTCCCCCTTAAATGCGAACAGCTCCTCTGCATTGCGGCAACCTGATAATCAGCCTGTTGCAGCCTCTCACAAGTGAGAATTAAAATTGGCAGTGTTATGTTTCTTTTTCAGCTTGCTGATTTGGCATTTGTTGCTTTTTTCAGTGAATGAGTAGAGTGGAGCTAATGATTCTTTGGTTTAATGTATATGCAGGTGCACAGACCCTGAGTCCTGCAAACATCAAATTGTTGAAGACTTCGAACAAGAGAGACCCTCATGGAAGCTTACTTGCTATGGTCACTCTAAGAAGTATGCTATCACCAACTATGGCTGGATAACCGACCATAATCTGATCTTAAACTTTCTTCAAATGATGATTAAGAGCAGTGTAATTTGATTAAGCAAACTAATGAAAGTGGCATTAAGAAAATTGTTTGGAGCCCAGTCTCGATTTTACGAAAGTTGGCAGACTTGAGTGTCAGTTTTATTGGTTATTTCTACAATTTGGACTATAATGTTCTCTTTCTTTTCTACTAGTCTCTGTATTTCATATACTCATAAGATAGACAACACATCAAGAAATATTGGTAGGATTGACTCAAGGGAAAACATTGCTTCTTTCTAGTTCTGGTTTCATTGTTCAAGAGATCCATCACATTAAAAGGCTAGCTTGTGTAAAAATTCTCTTTTCTATATTTTTAAATGCTATTTTGAAGTTATATTGAGAAGTATAGTCACTTTCACATCTGTAAGGGTCAAATCTATTTTAAAATATCTTTTTGTCAATTGTCAGTACAGAGGCTTAAAAAATGATAAAGATCCTCTTGTCCACTTCAGGTTATTGATGTTTGATCAACCTTGTCAAAAAATTCACTAGTTACTTCTTAGCCTATAGTTTTGTCAGTTATTTCTTCCACTGATAAAAATGATCTGGTAAAAAATGTATAAACGTATTAGAATGTACTACAATTTGATTTCAGTGAGTAGAATTGCTTGTAGAGAGAACCTCACAGCTCTCTGTGCTATTGAAATATTCTAAACTAAACTATTTTTCTTAGAAGGAAGGGGAAACATAAAACCTTTGATTGTTTCAATATATGAACTGTCTCCTAATAGCGCTATAGACTCTTGCATTTCTCATTTTCCCAGTTTCATTCTCTATATACCAGTCTTCTCTTTTTAATCTTGTTTTTCTCTATTAGCCTTGCGAATTCAGTGTTTTTCTGTAACTTGCTGATGTGTTTCTTCTCAGTGGCCCTTGTGACATTGTTGGTGATCTTAGTTACGAAGAGTTGCGGGCAGCTGCCTATGATGATGCTAAGCATGGGTTGAGCTTACAATCAATTGTAAGATAATTTACACACTTTTGTATTAATAGCAGCAGTGCTGCAGTGTAAGAAGTTGTAAATTATACTATACCATTTATACAAGATAAACTCATTTTTTCTTAAGGACTTAAGAAAGACAGTATGTTTGCTTGTGGTGTCATTGACAAGCATTACTTTCTCTTTGATAATTAAAATTCTATTAATTTCATGTCTATGTAAAAACCTAAATCCAGGAAGTCTAAAGAACTCAATCAATGGAACGACACTAAGAATACACAGTGTAAATCTTCTGCAAGGAATCAAACACATGGATAGATGCACAATCCTTGAAATTAGATTAGAGCAGAATCCTTGTATTCCTGTAGTTGAGTCTCCTTTGCCTGGTTGTTATAGATGACCAAGATCCTATCAATTGAGTTTGCAATACTTGCCCTTTCCGATTGTTTGCATCCTTATTTATACTTCTTCCGGACTTTCTCAGCGGCCTTTGACAATTTTTGAGATTTGTCATCATGAGACCTAGAAGACATCCCAAAATTTCTCCCCAACTTTAATTCTTCTCAAGTGCTAGTCATTGTCTCCTTCAATTGGTTTAGTGTTAAGTGGATTCTCAATATTTGTCTTTATGTGGACATTTCAGAACAGTTCTGATCCTGAATAACAAAAACCAGTCTATCCTCAGAAGTAAAGTATGCTTTTCTTTCTGTGCCATCTCCAACCATTTCCTGGTTTATGTGGTGTGGCTATCTCCTCTTTTACCATCATGCAATGAACATCCCGGTTCTGATCTGTTTGATCCTAATGCAGCGTTGGCTTTCAATGTAAATTTCCAAGTTTGTTGATCGACATATATTTTGCAGTTTTTTTTATTGCATCTTGGTATTTTAACAATTAAGCCAAAGGATTGATATTTTTTTTTGCTAACTATTAATTTGCTCTATCTTTTGTCAGGTTGAGAAAGAGAGGAACTTACTCAACTCTAAATTACTTGAGTTTGAAAGCCTTGTTCGTAGTCCTTACAAGGTCCCACAAAATTCTGCTCCTAGCCCTCAAAATCCTTTTCCTAGTGGCATACAAAGTGCCCCAGTAATTTCCCAAAGCAGTAATCCTCCTGCATTTACAAGTTTCAGTCAGTTCGGTGCATCACTTAATCCAGGGTATGGAATTAGGGAATGTCTCTCTATTTTGAATTGTTATTCTGCATTTGCTTTTTCTCAAGTATCTGCCTATTTATTTTATTTCTCAGAGCTACTGCTGTGGCTCCAAATAATTTATTTGGTCAATCAAACCCCTTCCAGAATAACAGTCAAACATCAAGCATGTTTCAGACTAATAACTTGCCATTTGGAACTTCAGGTGGGATTTTGAAATCTTCATTTGTGTTATGCAAATGGTTAGCTAGATATTGAGTGTTTCCTTTAACTCATATTTGTTCTAGGTTCTTTTGGCAGCCAATTTCCCCATCAGACAACCCTCTTTGGCTCTAGTTCTTCAGGCTTTGGTAACAGTTCTTTAAGTTTTGAAAAGAACCCGTTTTCCACTTCAGCAATCTCATCTCTGATCTCTGGCTCAGCTGGTAGCCAGAAGCCTGATCTTTTCACTGGGTCAAGTTCTGGTCCTAATGGAATAGGATCATCCATGAACATCCAGTTGAGGTAATTTAATCAAACAAGACAAGATCATATTAGAACTTGAATAGCTTGGTATTCAGATGTATAGTATGAGCTTGATATTTTCTAAATTACTCTGATAAACAAGAGAATGTTACTGGTGAAAAATGTGTAGCTGCCAACTTACTTTTAAAGAAGTATATACATAAATCAGTGGACCTTCGCGGGAAGGCATGCCACACTTACATTGCCTGTTTGAGTATAAGCATATAGTGTTTTAATAGGCAGATCACTTATGCCATGCATTGCATACACTTCAGGATATATATATAGAGTTGAATGACATAAAATATGGTTTTTATTAAATATATGGTATCAGTTATTTAGATTTCTATTATATCTGGTATTTGGCTAGAACCAGTTATGTAATATAATTAGCGGCACAAACTGTAGCACTTTTAGCCTGTAGTTGAAAGAATATAATGGAAATAAATATGCATTCTTGGTTTAATAAGAGTTTTAAGATAACTTTAGTTTAACCACCTTTCTTTATCAAATTTTCAGAGGAAAAACAGGGTCTCTAAAACTTCTGTTAAATACAGATGCTTGTTAACTGTTGAGTTGGTAAATGGAATGGTAATATCCAATTTTGTAGTTGTTCCATTAGCATGCAACATGATTTTATTCACGGTTGAACTTAGTAGCTGTATAGCAGCTGGTCTGGAAAGCCACAGTAGGCTCAATTTGAGTTCAATTCTGAAAGTTAGTTTATTGATTTGTCAGAAACTTACTGCTTTGTGTGTATATGTTTTTCTTTTATTACTATTACAAAGGAGAGAGGAGGTTGGTCATCCTGAGACTTTGAGTCTGATTCCTGTGGGGAGTAACACACTGATCAATCCAACAAAAATGTTCTTCTTTGACTAGGTTGATTTGTGTGGTGGACAAACTGTCCTAGCATGAATAGTTGACTGCCAGCTGATATACATTTTATAATAATTAAGTGCTTTTGGGCTTTTAAAGAGAAAAGATAGTTTAGATCCTAAATTGACAAGGATAAAGTACTAACAATAGTAAATAGTTTTAGTATCTTTAACTTTTACATACTTTATTTTGGAATTATATTAATGGAAATCTTCTGCAGGTCTGACACACCAAGTGAGAGCAATGGTGGAGATAACAGTATTTGGATGAAAGAGGAATGGAGCATTGGAGAGGTAAAAAAACAAAATGATGCTCAATATACTAGCAGCAAGTTTCCTTGGTCTCAGAGAGAGAGAGAGAGAGAGATACAACGAAACAGGCATGCCTTCGGGAATTTGAATTATCAAAATGATTTGTGCGTAGGATTGATTGTTTATTTAGATGGAATATCACCTGGCCTAAATATAAATACGAGCTCAAAATTGGCAATTCATACACGAACTTCATAAATTCATATTGGCCTTTGAAGCAATGATGTGTGCGGCGGGGAGGAAAGAATTACCATGGCTTTGAGTAGCTTGAGTTTCAACATTCACTGTCTTTCCCTTTGTTCAGATTCCAGAAGAAGCACCTCCAGACAGATATTGCAGATGATTTCTATTTTGTACATAATCCTGGCGAGCTGTTCGTGGACGGTTAGAAGGGGCTGGAGTTCACTCTTTGCTGCATGAAACATGGAATTCAGGCTCTCTCTACTCCACTCTCTTTGATGCCTGAGAAACTATAGGATGTCAAATTGGTTCGCGTGCTTGCTGTTCTCATCATGTTCATTGGATGGTTTCAGCTGATTAGGAACGCGATCATATGTCTCATTGTTATCTTTCGCCTCTGATTTTCTTGGTGGATGGTTATGGAATGCCCGTTGGTGTGCTAATTACAAGCCCAATAGAGAGAAATGAGGGTCATAGTAGCTAAAGATTGGCCTGCCAGATGAGAACTTATCTTAGAGGCTTCGTTCAAGTTGATTCAATTGCTGCCTCGCAGGTTCTTTCATGTACTAAAAGAATAGGTTTTTATGTTCTCTCTGCCTACCCTCCCATTCAAAAGTGGTGCAATTTTGTTTTGATATAAGTTAATCTTTTTTTTTTTAAACTATTGTAATGCTAGTTGTACATTTTAAATTGTATTTAAACTGAAAAAGTCAATAAAATAAATATTCTGATAATGTCATTTTGAGAATGAAGTTGGTGAGAAAAAGTTGTTGAAAAATAAATTTCCATATTTTACAGAAAATTACTTGAAGAAAAATTTTTAGTTGAACTCAAATTTTATCATTAAAGTTATTAAGTGGTAATTTATCCGAGCTTGAATTAAAAAGAAATCAGTCCCATCAAGATTCACTGAAATTACAATCATTTTTATTTTCGTAATTCCTTCATCCACAAATAAGTGATTTAAGCTTTTTTTTTATTTGTTTAAAAATAACTGTTTATTTTTTAAATATAATGTGTATGTAATTCTTTTTTAAAATTTTATTCTTATATTAATTTTTCATTATTTAATAAATATTATAATTACCCATAATAAATTTATTTTAACTAATAATAATAACACATTCTCTTATAAAACAAGTCAAAAATCTACCTAGTTATACTATTCTTTATTAGAATTGAAGTGGTGTGATACAATTAATAAGATGAGATTTTGTTCAAATTAAAAGAAAGATAAAATTGACATTTTAATTCTCTTTACTATAAATTTTTATAATTTTTTAATATGTATAGTTTTCACATAATAGTTTTACTAATTTGATTACTTATTTGTGACTTCTTAAATTATAAGTAAAAATTTTTTTTTCCCACTAAACGACAATTCTAGGAGGGACTGAAGTTTGAATGATTTTAATTCCAACCTGGGCGTACCTCTGGCTGTCGTCCATTTTGGGATTAGGGCAAACTCCAACTTTTATGCTATTTAAAATTCTCTAAGAACGTTTTTTTCGTTTTTCTGTTTTTGAGAAGATAGGGTAGAGTTATACTGTTTAAGTTTAAGCAGAATTATAATATAATCAATTTAAATCTAAATTTGGATTTGATTCGAATTTTAGATTAAAGTTTAAACTCGCTTTGAAATTTAATTATTCTTTTTATTTCACTGAAATGGACCTATTTACTATGATATTTTGAACTGTTCTAAAAATAAATATTTTTTTTAAAATGAAAATTTTTAATATATTATATATTATAAAATAAGTAATATATCTTTCACGTATTATATTTATATATTTAGATTTTATATAAAAATATTATTAAATACATATATTTCTTATTTTTTATAATATAATATTATTATTATTTTTTTTAATTTTACATTAAATGACGTGTTAAGTCAAATGCTATCACTTTATTCCGGACAAAATGAGTAATTAATAAATTTAAAAGTTTGAAATTATGTCTAAATTCGAATTGTTTAAAAAAATATTTAAAATGTTTAAAGACAAAATATTTTATATAAATATTGGACTATATATAAAATAATATTAATTAATTAATTAATTATTATTATATATAATTGAATTTTTTTTAACTCAACTCAATAAAAAATATAAATCTAATATTCAAATTTAATATCAAATCTGAACCACACTCAAAACATTTATGTACAATCTACGATAGAAGACGGGGAAATCAAAACTTTACATTAGTTTATTATCATTGTATTCAATATTTACATTGAGCCCTCAGCTATATTCTCAATTTAGTTGCTACAAAGTTGGCTTAATTTTACATTTAGTCTCTAAACCTTTTTTCTACTGTCATAGTTAGTTCCTAAATTTTATTTGTAATTTTTTAAATTCTCAATTATTTTTTATTTGACATACTTGGTTCTTCTATCAAAATTTCAGTTAGTCAACGCCAAGTTAACGTAACTAGTTTGAGTTTTACTACATTCATAAAGGTATTTTCGGTATATAAATTTTTTCGATTACCATAATTGATCCTTATACTTTATTTTTAACTTTTTAGATCTTTTATTATTTTTCAATTACCATATTTGGTCCATATATTTTATTTTTTAATTTTTTAGATCCTTTATCATTTTTCACGCAATATACTTAGTTATCTCGTTCAATTTCTCGTCAATCACAACTATTTGTTCATTGGTATTAGCAGAATTATAAGGAAATAAAAAATTATTTGGCCATTCCCTCTATCTTTTGAAAATTTTTATATGTATTAATTTAGTTGATAAAAATATTTTTCATCAATAGAGTTGTTATAAATTTTATTTATATTTTTTCTCTTCTAATGTATTAAAAAAGTCTACTTTGTTAAAATATCTATTAAAGAATGAAAAACAAGATTTATTAATATTATTTTCTCACAAAAGAGTAAATCTCGTGATATTTATAATTTATTGCATTAAAACTTTCACAAGAAGTAGTGAATATCTATTATTTAAAAATAAATATTTCTATACATATAATATTTATGGATCATTACATTTAAACTACATCATAAATATTACATCTTATTATATTTTTTAAAAAATAAAAATTTTAAATTATATAATTTACTATTATCAAATTTATGTGAGATATTTTTATTATTTAAAACTTACCTGAAGAGTCAATAGAGTTATTTTCAGAAAACAGTCTTAACAAGAATAGTAGCATCTTTCATTTGTACCGTTAAATCTTTAAAAAATGGCCATATGCCAATAGACCTTCCCAAAGGTGGAAATGAAGGGTGGAGGGAATATCTATTATGGTATGCTAATACCAATAACGTAATTTTACTAAAATCTGATGTAAAAATAATAGTAATTGAGTTGCCCTGTACGACTTATCCTTCAAAATTTTTGAATCTAAACACCGTCAAATCATCTATCAACTAACTAACCGGAAGCAAACAAACAAAGTATCCAGTCATTCTCTCTATGTCCGTGCAACATCCTATTTTTCCTCCCTCTCTAGTCTTTCTCTCTCCACATTTTTGCCAAACGCTATCAATCTCTCTCTAAAACTTTAGTTGTATAAAGTTATCGTAAATTGAACGGAATGACCAAGTATATCGTTTAAAAAAGAATAAAGGATCTAAAAAAATAAAATATAGAGACCAAACATAGTAGTAAAAAAATAATAAATTAAAAAAATTAAAAATAAAGTATTATGACCGTCGAAATAATTTATATATTAAAAATACACATATGAATGTGGTAAAGTCAAATCAATTAAGTTGACTAACAAAAATTTTGATAGAAGAATCAAATAGGTCAAACGAACAATAATTAAGAATTTAAAAAATTAAAAATAAAATTTAAAAACTAATCATAAGAGTAGAAAAAAGTTTTGGGACTAAATATGAAATTAAGCCCTACAAAGTTTATTCATTAGTTTTATAGCTCGACATTCTTCACGCCTCAATCAAAATTAACTGAACTATCTCAAGAAAGCTCAAGCTTATTTATTTATTTTGGTTTTATCATGAACATGACTCGACTATAATTTTTTTTTTCTTTACGAGCAATATCGATTACAAAAAGCCAATGGTAGAAATTGCATTAATTATGAGAAGAAATAGAAATTAAAGAAAACAAGTGATCAATTCCTTTATTAAATTAATGATTCAGACATCTCAAATTTTTATTACTGAAATAAAAGCACACTAATTGTTATAGTTTTAAAATTAGAGCGAAAAACAAATAAATTTTTTCATCAAAAACAAAAAATTCTAAAAAAATAAAATTGGCAAATCCTATTATTTTCTTTGAAAAACAGGCTAATAATAAAAATGAAACAAAAAAATCAAAATAGATAAATCATGACTCAATGGAAAAATAATTCCAAAGACACGAAGGTATGATTGTTAAAGTCATGTTTGTCTGGCCAACCTGTCCCAAGCAAGAAAATTCAATCCCATCAAGAACCCTCCCCTTTACTACTACTATTATTATTATTATTCTAATATAATAATTCACGGATTAATGAAGGGAAAAAAAACGAAAAAACGAGGACAATAATAATCGGAAACGCGTTTTTGAAAGTTCCTCCACGGACGCGACGACAATAGAATATGGGGAAAAGATTCGAACCGATGCCTCAAAGTCTTAGGACATCGTGCAGATTGTGTAATTGTGGGACCCTATCCTTCTGTCAACTAACTCTGTTCACCGTATCTCCTGCCTTTTGAATGGCACGGTCAAATAATAGGCTGGTCGGAGTAGTTACTAGATTTTAATACTCCTTTCTGAAATTCACTTGCGACCAAATTTTATACAAAGATTAAAAATATAATATAATACTAATAATAATTTACACACACTAATTTAAATATTTATATCATTTTAAGAAAACAAATACTAAATGTTATTGCTAGAAATTATAATTATAATTTTAAAATTAAAAAATTAATTAATATGATAATTTAATAAAATAACAAACGATATTCTTAATTTTATAAAATAGTACATAATTATTGATTAAATTTTTTTAAAAATTAAAAAAGTAAAATAATAAAATGTAGACATATACAAATAATTTATAATAGAAATATCTTTTTTTACTATGTATAAAATATTTTTCTTTAAAAATATAGCATTAAAATGCTAATAAATAAGTTAATTTTACATAGAAAGATTAATTATACTCCTTTAGTCCTATAATATAAATTATTAAAAATTATTTTTACTATTTCAAATTATAAATTGTTAAGAACTTTTTAAGGAGGTCTTAAAATTATTTTTATATTATTTATTATTCTCAGTTTCTCTATTTCTCTCTTATCTCTTTTTTTATTTCCAAAACATTTAAATAGGAATATTTTAGAAAGAAAAAAAATATAAAATTATTTTATTTTTATAAATTTTAATATATATATAATTAAATTAAATAATTTATATTACGAGACAAGAAGATTAATTATTCATCTTTCGGTTTTTGCTGGGAAGATCTTGTAACAGTGTTTCTAACCAATGACTATTAGACTTTTTTTTTGGGCTAGATAATGACTGTTAGACTTAGATAAACCAACTTTTCAACTGCTTAAGTAAAACATACTATCCCTGACCAATTTTAACAAAGCATCTGTGTGCTCTTTAATGATGACAAAAGATTTGTCAGCATCACTCTTCTTTACGTATGCAATGAATAAATTTGTCGTGATAGTGAAACGTGAGAAGGTGGACAAATCCCAACTGTACTTTAGGGCAACGCTTGAGGGCATGATGTTACGTTTTGAGGCCCCAAAATTTTTAGTAAAATTAAATTTTTTATTATTAAAAACTATCGGAGAAAATAGTATAAATAACAGTTCAAATTAATATTAGTATAATTTTTTATTATTAAATTTTAATAATAGTATAAATAGTGGAGAAAATAGTATAAATAATAATGTGAGGTTGGGGGTATCACAAAACCATTCCAATGACTAAGTTAAATATGTGATGATGAGGAGGTTAATTAAGACTGTAATTACTACTACTTATAGATGACTGCAAGATGACCCGCCAACTTCCAATGTGAAATTCTTAACATTCCCTTCCACTATATGTATTTTACTTATTTTAGTTTAAATTATGGATAGTAATTGTAACTTTTTTAGTAGGTCATTTTCTTGACTTGGAGTTTGAGTTTGGATGTCACTAGGGCATAGCTCAACTGATCATGAACCTCTTGGTAGGTTTATGTTGTAAATTGATAGTCGGAGAGTTTGAATTCCAACCTTACTAATCCTCAAAGTTGAGGCATATTTAATAAGCTCGTACTGTGATTGATAGTTAGTCAAGAATTCGAATTTCACCATTGACGATCCTTCCCGTTGAGGCATATCTCAAATATACTTGGTCTTGTGCTGTGGGTTATAAAAAAAATGTCTACCCAAATTATTTTAGAAATAAAATAACTGTAGTAGCAAGTTGAGAATCAGGAGTTTAGATATATGACCACACATCTATACCATCTATATTCTATCGCATTTTCAAGAAAACTAAAGCTAAACATATCGGGATATTTCAAGGTATTTTTGTATTTATATTGATTAAAGGGTAAAATATGTCAATCACTTTTAAATTTTCATAAATTTTAAAACGTATAGTTTTAACTTTCAAAATTTTGAAACACTTAAAAAATAATCATTTTATCAATTAAATGACCTGTTTTATGAGTATTTTTGTCCATTTATAACTCTCACGATGTGGCGCTAAATTTCTTTTTAATTCTTACAAATTAACTTATGTATATTACACAAAAAAAAAAGATTATTTACGACTTGAATGTCTCTCACTTTTCTTTTCATTTTTTTTTATAATTCACTTCTCCTTTCAAATCTATTCCTTATTTCCATAGAGATATAAAGAAAATTACTATCCATTCAGAATTGAATTTGTATTTTTTACTATCCATCGAGAATTAAATTTGATTTTTTTCTTTTTTTCCCTCATCTTTATGCCTGGATTTTGTTTATTAAAAAGTAAAATTTGTTATTTTTGTTGCATAGTTAGATTCTGCAATCTATCTCTTAAGTACTTAATTATTTAAATTGATAGAAGAATTATTTTTTCGATATTTTAAATGTTTGATTGTTAAAATTATATATTTTAAAGTTCGAGAATGAAAATCAAAATTTAAGGAAGTTCAAGATTAATTAGCATATTTTATTTTTAATTATATGAGAATGATCTGTTAAATTATTTTATCAATAGTGAATTGTACATAAAATGTGCCCACATTAATTATGAGAGAAGGCCTTTTGACTTACTTCATAAATACACTTTTAAACCTTACCTACCTAAGTTGATTGGAGTAGAAATGGTCACAAAAAACCTGGCTATATGCATACATTCATCCCGAGTTCAACTGCTAGAGAGAAGTGGCTTTCTTCTAAGGCAGTCGCCAGAAAAGTTAAAAGGCAAATATAGCCTTTGCTGTCCAAAATATCATTAAGAATGTTAATAAAACACTATAGAAAATCCATGGGAAATTACCACTGCAATAAAAAACCTTATTTATCCCCTTTTCCTATTATCAAAAGGATAAGCTAATTAATAATTTGTAGCAAGTACGTGAAATTAAGGGTGTAAATGAATCGATTATTTATCGAATATGTTTGAATTCGATTCGATAAAGGTTCGGCTCGAATTCAAAATATCAAGTTCAAGTTTGAATATAAATCTTATATTTATACTTGAATTTTAAACGAATCAAATTCAAATATATAAGTATTATGCTCAAATGCTCACGAACATATTCGATTAATTAATTAATAATTTAATTAATTTATAATATATTATATTATAAATTATTTATTTAAATTCGAATTCGAATTTATTATAATCGAATTTTGAATCGAACTCGAACTTTAAAATATTTTAAATGAATCAGACTCGAATCAAGATTTGATATTCAAATCGAACTTAAATTTAAATTCGAGTCTTATATAAAAATAATAAAATTCTACTCAATTATTTTAAAATTTGATTTGATTCGAATACACGTATGCATCTCATCTTTTATCTATGAGTATTTGTACTATCTATTCATAAGCATATCTGTAATACAGGGACGAAGTTAGTGGGACGGGGGTGGTGCCTCCCTTTAAAATTTTCTAAAATTTTATAATTTATCTTAAAAATTTTATAAAAAAATTTATATTTCATTATTTAAATTTTTTTAAAAAAATTATAATATTATCCTTTTGATATATCCTTTCATATAACTTATTCCGCAACTTCAAATTTTTAGTTCCATCTTTATTATAATAAATATTTTTGTATAAAAACTTTAATCACAGTATCGTTTATCAAAATTTTGATACTACAATCACACATTTTTGTGTAAGAAAAATAAATAAAATAAAAAATGAATCCAAATCGTACTATGCAAAGGGAATGTAGAAGGAGGCCTGGGAGAGAAAGGATGAAAAAGCTGAACAGAAAAGAAAAAGGTGTGTTGGACATAACTGGAAAGGCCAAAGAGGGAAAAGGTTGAAAGATTTGAAATACGCGGACAAACTCATTAGCTGGGGAGCAATGTTTCAAGTCTAAGACAGTTGCGCACACACCCTCTTAGGTTTTTTTTCTAATCAAAATATTGCAAACTTTTAATCAAATAATAAAAATATTTAATCGTTTATAAACATAGAACTCGTTAATATTTTATTAATAAAAATAAGTTAAAATTATTACTGTTGTCGATAACTTAAAATAATCAGTGTTATCGATATTTTTTATATTTTTTACAAACATCATCAATTAGATCAAAATTTACTTATTATTATTTTTTCTAAAAAACGAAAATCAATTTAAGCCAATCTCTTCTTGATTATACAATAAAATAGATAAGAATGTGTAATTAATTGTTTATTTTTTAAATATGATATAAATATAAATATAAATAAAATTAAAAATTTATCATCTAATAAAAAATATTTTTAATCAACCGAACAATCACTTATCACACGATTTTGGATAAGTAACGTGCATATTTCTCAACTGTAGTAGTGATTGGCATGATCAATCATCTCCGCCTTTCACTCACCAACAAATTTCAATTTCTAGCTGTGCTACACCTATTTTGTCACCCCTTTTTTAATCATACCACAACGTGCTAACATGTAATTATTGGAACAATTTTTTGTCAAGAAATAAATCAATTCATTCTTTTTTTTAAGAAAAAAATCACACTGCCATTTTCATTTATCTTCTAACGTTGCTTTCTCAGTTGTTTAATTCAATACAGCATTTGCAGACCTCTCTCTCTCTGGCAGAGCCAACACAGACAACTGTCTTTCTCTCCTCAATTTTTTAAAATCAAAATTTAACTGCCAATAATAATAATAATAATCAGATTCAACGGTACAAAGATCAACTTAAACACAGTATGAACATCTTTAAACTTGCAAAATAATAATAATTTTTTTAAATATTCATCCCTCCCGATAAGAAAAAATAATAAAAATTTCTTGTGAGTTTATAAAAGAATTACTTTTGGAGGAATAGATGAAGATGACCAGTGGCTAACTGGCTCTTTCTTTGCTGCTCCTTCATTCATATATTTCAGAACATACACATACACAGAAAGGCCTCAGAAGCCATTATTGGTTAGGCAGCTGTACTCTGTGCTTCTCTGTCTTCCTCCTCTTTTCCATATCCTTCCATCTCTGAATGTGCTCACACTTCCTTGCATTGGCATCTCTATCCTCTCCTTGATCAGAAAACAAAAGGGCAATGCCAATGAATCGGCCGCCTCGGTTCTTGGTTCTGAGTCTCATCTTGATCTTCTTGGTTTCCCAGATCTGTTCTGCAGCAGAAGATATTGATCTTGATGATCTTGCCACCATTAAAGATGATCTCAAGAAGTTCAAGTTTGAAAACCCGAATCTTCGGCAAGCTTACATTGCTCTTCAAGCATGGAAGTTAGCCATCTTTTCTGATCCCTCTAACTTCACAGCAAACTGGACAGGTCCAGATGTGTGTTCCTATGGTGGGGTGTTTTGTGCTCCATCTCCTTCCAATGCCTCAATGAGAGTTGTGGCTGGCATTGATCTAAACCACGCTGACATTGCCGGCTACCTCCCACCTGAGCTCGGCCTCCTCACCGATCTAGCCCTTTTTCATATCAACTCCAACAGGTTTTGTGGTGTGGTTCCAGAAACGTTCAAGAAGATGAAGCTTCTCCATGAATTAGACGTTAGTAACAACAGGTTTGTCGGAGGGTTCCCGAAGGTGGTCTTCTCATTACCTTCACTCAAATACTTGGACTTGAGGTTCAATGACTTTGAAGGGCCAGTTCCAAACAAGCTGTTTGACAGGCCTCTTGATGCCCTCTTCCTCAACGACAACCGATTCCGCTTCGGCATCCCGGACAATCTAGGTAACTCTCCGGTATCTGTACTAGTTTTTGCTAACAACAATTTGGGAGGCTGCATTCCAGGCAACATTGGCAAAATGGCTAAGACTTTGAATGAGATTATACTTCTCAATGACAACCTCACTGGTTGTCTTCCTATGGAGATTGGTTTGTTGAATAAGCTCACAGTGTTTGATGTGAGCTTCAACAAGCTCCACGGGCCGCTGCCGTCTTCCGTCGGCCAAATGAGAAACCTAGAACAGCTAGATGTTGCCCACAACCGCCTCACGGGTGTGATTCCAGACAGCATTTGCAAGCTTCCCAGGTTGCAAAACTTCACCTATTCCTTCAACTATTTCACTGGAGAAGCACCATCTTGTGTTGCTAGACGAAGAGGAAGAATTACTGATGGAAAAGAGAATTGTATTGCCGGAAAGAGCAATCAGAGGTCGGCCAAAGAGTGCTCTTCCGATGAGGCGAAGCCGTTTGATTGTAGCAAATCAAAGTGTGGCAGTGCAGGTAGTAGTTCTGGAATGAAGCCAGGGAATAAGAAGAAACCAGTGGGTGGTTCTGCGCCTCCGGCACCCAAGCCAGCACGCGGTCCTAGGCCGTTTATCAAGCGGCCATCGCCACCTCCTCCGACTTCCAAGTCTTCACCTTCTGAGAGATCACATCCTCCACCGCCGCCAGTGTCATCTCCTCCCAAAGAATCTTTCGGTGCACCCCCACCACCAACTTCAGAGTCTTCACCATCTATGAGATCACATCCTCCACCACCCCCTACTCACCAAGTTTCTCCAGGAACTCATTTACCACCACCTCCTCCTCCAACACCGGTTTATGAGCCTGTGCATTCACCATCACCACCACCCCCACCAAGTCCTTCTCCACCATCACCGCGGCCCCCGTCACCTCCTCCACCAGCTCCAGAATATTATCATCCACCTACCGAGCATAATACTCCCCCGCCGCCTCCAGTTGAGAGCTACCCACCTACGTATCAAACTAAATCACCTCCTCCGCCAGTTTACACTCCAACACCAACTTATTACACCCCACCTCCACCTCCTCCTCCTCCACCTACTCCGGAATATCATCATACTCCAGCTCCATCACCGGTGGAGTATTCGCCGAAGCCATCACATCCTCCACCACCATCAAACTGTAATGAACCTAACCCACCACCACCTCCATCTAGTGAGCATCACTGGCAGTCACCACCATCACCACCACCTCCATATGTGTATCCATCACCCCCACCCTCACCACCCTCACCATCACCTCCCCCACCATATGTGTATGCATCACCACCTCCCCCATCACCGTCACCCCCTCCACCATACGTTTATTCATCACCGCCTCCCCCATCGCCATCACCACCTCCTCCATACGTGTATGCATCCCCACCACCGCCACCGTCATCATCATCACCTACTCCTTATGTGTATGCATCTCCACCACCTCCACCTCCCCCTCCTTGCGAGCAACCAGCACCGCCACCACCATCATTGTCACCTCCTCCACCACCCAAGTTGGACATTCCTCTTCCTCCCATAACAGGAGTCTCTTATGCATCTCCACCACCACCAGCTATCCCATACTACTGAACAATCCACGATTAAGGTATCCATTCCAGTCCTTATTCAGTCAAGATTCAAATTATTTCCCTTTTATATATACAAATATGTATGAAGAGTGACCAAGCTTTTCTTGAATTTCTGCAGAAAAAGATTGCAGCGTGGGCAAGAAGGGATTCAAATGCATGCATACAGAGTCGCAAAATAACAATTTTTGGAGGGCTGCTTTCTTTCTTGAGCAATAATTTACTATATACTCTTAGATTACCTGAATTTTTTGGCTATTCTTTTTTCTTTCTTCTTCTCTATTAATGTTTTGTTCCCAGAAATTTTCATGGGGTGGGATAGCAAGATGGCTAGGGAAATTTATTTGAAGTTTGTGTGGTATGTAAAATAGAGGACAGCAGGATTTCAATGGGGTTAAACATTGTATTATTTATCATACAAATGTTTGTTGTGTATAATCAAATTCATTTACTTCATCATTTATTTATTCATAATTATTGGAGTCTTATTTGCTTTGTGAGGCTGTGAATCCTTGAAATTCTTGTAGTATTTGGAAGCTGGACAATGAGGGCTTCCCTGCTGTATCATACGGATCGAATTAATTGTCAGATTTGGGGGGAAAAAGCAAGAGTTAAATACTTTTTTAATTATATACATTGAGATTACTATTTAATTATTCTGTTAATGACCCGAATAAATAGGTTTTTTATAATGATCAGAGATAATATGAATAAGTTGAAATTGAGACAATATGTTGTGATTTGTAAAGTATTCTCTCCGTCTCATTTTTATTTATTTATTTTAATTAAGATTTTTTTAAATTTATTTGTTTTATTAACAAATCAAAACTATATAAATTGTGTTATGAATATATTAGTGGAAGTTTCACTAATTATGGATTTATGTGAACTATTAGGGAATTAGTGGAAGCTCCACTAATTATGAATTTTTATGGATATCCACCATTTAGTGGAGACACCACTAATTAAGATTAATTAAGAGCTTTATAAATAGAGCTATTCTCTAAGTTTGAAATGCACTATCATTTTGTAAAAGGAATTGTGAAAATTGTGAGAGAAAAGAAAGAGAGAAGTTTGAAGAAATTCTTGTGTACAGAATAACTAGAATTTTTTTAGTTTGTAAATTTTATTATAACACTACCTTCTTAGTATGTAGTGTATAGATTTTATTCTAACACTACTCATATTGTATAAAACGTTATCAGCACGAGTCTCTACCGTTATCAAAGTTAGAAGACAAGTATGTATTTATTGATCTCTATGGCTAACTTTACTAAACTTGAATTTGTAACCCTTGATATTTCTAGAAAAAATTATATGTCATGGGTTCTCGATACAGAAATGTATCTAAATACTGAAAAAAATGATTTGACCACGTGAAGATAGTAGTATTATCAAGTACACGGTATAAATGATTGCACCTGAAGTTGCAAGATTTTAAAACCGTGAATGAAGATAGCTCCGCGATGTATAAAATTATATCTCAGTTAAAATTATGCGGAAAAAAAAAATATATTGGAGAAGACATTCTCTACCTTTCATGCCTCGAATATTATCTTGCAGCAACAATATCGAGAAAAAGGATATACACAGATTTACTTACTACCATTCTCATTGCAAAGAAAAATAATGAGTTATTATTGAGAAATCATGAAGCCAGACCAACTGGCTCAACAATACTCCCAAAAGTGAATGTTGTTGGCTCCAACAGAAGTCATCGTTATAGTCATAGTTGTGGCAGTGGTCGTGGTTATGGTCATGGACACACTTGATATTTCCTTTAGCACAGAGAAATACTGCCACCTGAAGTGGAACGGAGATGTTTCCATTAATAATAAGTATCACATCTTTGAGATGTTACATTCGGATGTCAATATATATTCCTGCTAACAGTTCAGAAAAAAAATCTATCTTGTCTTGATCATAAGTCTAGTGTTCATTTGTATTTTCTTCATTCATCTCATTGGTGTTCACATAAACTTGAAGATGCATGCTTGTAGTTGCTCTTTTTCAATAGAGCTGACAAATTTAGGATGAATGTTTGTAGTTGTTCTTTTTCCATATTTGCATTAGAGGAAGACAAACAGGTAGCAATTATGGATTTCAGTTCCTCTTCTTCGGCATCCTCCTCCTCTTCCTTCTCCTTTAGGCTAGCATCTAGACTAGCAGTAGAATTAGCCGTGAAGTTACTACGCAATGAGTCTTGAGATTTTCTCATCCTCTTAAGCTTCTTATTATATTTGGCCTTGAAGCATGCTTGTCTCAATTTCTGTGTTTGGTCCTTCAACAGCGTATCAGGATTTTCTTCCATCAACTTCTTCTCACGTTCCAGTATCTCAATGGCTTCTCTTAACTTCTTCTCAACCATATGTCCTCCTTCGTCTTTATCTCGCTCCTGTAAATCAAAGTGATATCATCGGTGGAGATACATTTATTTCAATCATTATTTACTTATAAATCTTTTATAATTTCATACTTGCAAATTATAAGTGTGTGTGTGAGAGAATCTGAACATTCTTGATTAGGGTCTCCAAGCTCATCAACTTCCTATGAGGCCATCGACGAATTCCCAACCCCCTACATCTGTTTTTGAGAGGGGTTAAGCCAATATTCAATTTTTTGGCCGCGCTATTGATTGGCAGGTAAAAGTATTGCGAAATAATTTCTTTTGATAATGTCTTAGAGCTATTGCCCTTCTCTTCTCTCTATCTCCTAATTCTCTTCTTCTCCATAGGAATTTCGTCTGCAATAATATCTTAAATTTCGATATTATGCATTTCATGGGTTCTTACTCCGAATTTGTTGCCAAGACCACTAATTATTTCTCCTAGGAAAGGAAAATACATCAAAATCTTCTACGTTAGACCTGAAATTAGGCGGAAGCGGTTGGTTTGGAAAGGAAAACACATCAAATTTTTCTGCGTTAGAGCTGAAATTAGGCGGAAGCGTTGACTTGGAAAAGAAAACACATCAAAATCTTCTGCGTTAGAAATCAAGTCAAAATTTGACCATGTCTCAAATGTGAGATAGATATATATATATATATATATATATATATATATATATCTACGAGGAAGAAGAAGAGGTAGATAATAGGTGGAGGGACGGAGGAGAAGAAAAGATAAGGAGAAAAGGGAAAAGATGGTATCGGGAAGAGTGAAAAAAAAAAGGAGATTTTTATAATAGATTTCTTGGCATTTCCTACTTGTCATCATGTTCTTACATTTCTTTTTCTTTTCCCTTATTCTCTTGTGAAATCATTATTTTCTAAATTAGGAGGAGAACAGAAACAGTATAAGAAAAATCTTGATTGGACAACATCATTAAATTATCTTGATCCGCGTATAAGCGCGTGTGAACTTGAAGTGCAAAAGATAATTCATTTGTAAAGTATTGTAAATCAAATGCCACACGCTTTTGTTGACTCCAGAAGAGTAACAAAATCGCATATTCCAGTTATAAATGCTCCTATTCGAATTGAAGTTCCAGCAGAACTAAAGATTATACCTATAGCTGCTGAGTCAAAAGCATGCTAGAAGTATGGCCGACCTCTTGGTTCTAACGATAAAAATCCTCGAAATAAGAGAGGATTAAATGATCCACACGATCATATTAAAGAAAAAAATGATAAAAACCAAAAGAAAATTGATGACAAAGAACCAAAAGTTGATAAAAGTAATACTGAAATTTCCATCAATTATACCACTTCCGGTAGAAGTTGGAATCAGATAGAAACAATTATTGATAATATGTTTGCATATAATATATCTTTTAATGTTATACAGGATAATGATGATCCTAAACCAATATCAGTTGATGAATATCGGCATAGAAAAGATTGGCTACAATGAAAAAATGCGATTCAATCGGAGTTAAATGCACTAACATAACGTGAAGTCTTCGGACCTGCAGTCTGAACACCGGAATGTGTGAAACCTGTTGACTACAAATGGATATTTGTGTGAAAGCGCAATAAAATAATGAAATCGTACGATAAAAAAGCACGGTTAGTAGTTCAAAATTTTTTACAAAGATCAGGTATGGATTATGATAAAACTTATTTTCCTGTTATTGATGCTATTACACTCCGATATCTTATCAGTTTGGCAGTATATGAAAAGATAGATATGCGCCTATTAGATTTTGTCACTACTTATTTGTATGAAAATTTAAAAAATGATGTTTACATAAAAATCCCTGAAGGATTTTGCATACCCGAAGCATATAAACATTATCCTCATGAAAATTACTTCATCAAGTTGCAGAAATTATTATATGGCCTGAAGCAATCTTGGCGCATGTGGTTCAATAATCTTAGTGAATATTTATTGAAAGCGGGATTTAAAAATGACTAGATATATCTATGTGTTTTTATTAAGAAATCTAATTCTAAATTTGTGATATATGTTGATGATATTAATCTTATTGGAACTCCTGAAGAGTTCCAAGAAACAATTGATTATTCGACATTAAGGATATTGATAAAATTACATTTTACCTTGGTTTACAAATTGAACATTTGACAAGTTTCATCAATCAACATATATAGCAAAAATTCTAAAAAGATTTTACATGGATAAAGCACATCCATTGAGTATTCCAATGATTGTCCGGTCATTAGATGTGAAGAAAGATTCTGACCTCAAAAAGATGATGAAGAACTCCTTAGTCCTGAAGTACCATATCTCAGTGCAATTGGTGCATTGATGTATCTTACTAACAATACACGACATGATATTGCCTTTACTGTCAATTTATTAACAAGATTTAGTTCTTCACCAACACGACGATATTGGAATGGAATTAAACAAGTCATTCGATATCTCCAAGTAGCTATTTCTTCAAATCATGTTGAAAGTATAACCATTCATGAAGCAAGTAGAGAATGTGTATGGTTACAATCAATAATTCATGATATCCGAGAAAGTTGTGGATTATCATCTATCAGAGATATTCCAACTCCTCTTTATGAAAACAATGCAGCTTGCATAACTCAATTACGAGGAGGATATATTAAAGAAAATAAGACAAAACATATTTTACCAAAATTCTTATATACTCATAAACTTCAAAAGAAAAGTGAAATTGATGTGTTACAAATTCGGTCATGTGATAGAGCTCTATAAATAGTGGAAGATGATGTATTCCACTAATTAAGAGCTCTATAAATAGAACTATTCTCTAAGTTTGAAATGCATTATCATTTTGTAAAAAGAATTATGAAAATTGTGAGAGAAAAGAAAGAGAGAAGTTTGAAGAAATTCTTGTGTAAAGAATAGGTAGAGTTTTTTAGTGTGTAGTATGTAAATTTTATTCTAATATTACATTTTTAGTGTGTAGTGCGTAGATTTTATTCTAACACTACCTAAATTTTATAACAAATTGTTATTTTTTTCACAAATACTCTCTTTTAATACCGTGCGTATTGTGCCATTGTAATAAAAAATGGAAATAAATCAAACATGTTTACAACATATAAAATTTTAGAATTTGATTACTCTTTAATAAAGAGAAAATTTTTTAATTGTTATTTTTTTATAAATACTTTTTTTAATATAGTGAGTATTATGCACTTATAATAGAAAATGGAAGTAAATCAAATATATTTACAATATATAAAATTTTAGAATTTGATTATTCCTTAATAAAGAGAGAAATTCTTTGAGGGTGAAATAGGAAATATTGATTAATTAATCAAAAAATTTTATTTTTCTTAAAACTTGTGAATCAATTAAAATAAACAAATAAAAATAGATGGGGAGTAATTGTTTATTCATAGTTCATGTGAATTCAGTACATTCATCTATAGGAAAAATATTACTCATTTCGTCCTTATTTATTCGTCACAGTTAATTATTTCACATAATTTAAGAAAAATTAGTTAATATCTTAAATTCATACAACTTTGTTTATACATTTCAAAAGTACCATTAGATTTAATATTCTCTATAACTATTTTTTTTACTTTGTTTGCTCAACTCTCTTTATAGTTATTACACTTTCATATTTTAAAACTATTTAATAAAAAAATATAATAGTAAAATTAATATTAATGGTACTTAAATTTTTTTTAATGTAACAGATAAAAAAAATATCAAAATTTTTTTTAATTATAATAGATAAATAGAGATAAAGAGAGTACTACTTGAATATTGTCCAACGGCTTTATATTTAGCAATTAAACTGTAGTACGATTGTTGCATAGTTACGTCCCTCGTCTTAATTGCAAGTCCTTGAACTCCTCATTATGTTATTAAAGTAAGTTTACTTTTTACTGAGGAAGGGGAGAGAAAGTCAATGGAAAGCCAGAGTAATCGCAATGACTAGATTGGCAGTTTTAGTTATAAGAAAAAATAATATTTTTTCTATCTTATAAAATAAATTGTTTAATTTAATTTTATATATATTAAAATTTTTAAAAATAAGATAATTTTATATTTTTTATTCTTATTTAAATATCTTAAAAATAAGAAAGAAGAGGAGAGAGAAAGAAAGAAAATAATAAATAAGAATAAAAATATAAAAATAATTTTAAAATCTTCTTAAAAAGTTCCTAACGACTTTTGAGACAACAAAAATAATCTTTAATAACTTATATTATAAAATGAAAAAAATATTATCATTTATTAATATATTTTTTATTTTTTATTCGTGTTACTGTACATTAAAATTTTGAAATTAATGTCAATGCTAAAAATTGTGAATTAGTGCAATATACCCACCTAAGCTTATATTAAAGAAGACTGATTTTGATTTTGCATCTTTGTTTTCTTATGACAACTTTAGATTAGGATGTTATGTAAGAGTATTATTTCATGTCTGGGATGACAATTTTTGCATCAAGTCTTGATATTCAACTATTTGCAACATCTACCCCTGGGTCTGCCATAGCAGGTGTGTGAAAATAACTAGATGGAGAAGTCTACATCAAATTTGCAGGGTAAATATAGAATATGAAGTATTCAAATCTCCAAATTTACACAACATCGCAAAGAAACGTATTCATATTTCCAATCCAAACAAAAGCAACTAAAGGACTAACAAAGTGTGTTATTTCTAGCCTATGGATATACAATCCACATCATCCCAAAGAAATCATCACATTTACAAAGTAAAAGAATAGACAAAACCAAAAATGTTATCTCAGAGAGCGATACATACACATGCAAGCATATGGAGAAAGCTTTGTTGAGCATAAGTAAGACATCCTTCATCGGCAAAACTAAAACTAGTCTATGTTCTCAAATTTTCTGCTAAAGAAACGCCATGACCATGAGCACAATACCATCTTCCCTTCCTCAACTCTCAACGAATAAAAAGAGGTGGTTAAGGCCAGGAAGGTAAACAACAGGAGAAATAACGTGTGAGAAACAACAATGCACAAGTAAAATAATGACGGTGACACCCTATTTTGTCATCCCTTCTCTTCCTTTTCCTGTTCTTGCAGAGCATCAACCAAAGCGGATGACAATGCAAGATATATCATCCTTGCTCTTTCTCACTAATGCCTCTGTGGTTAAACGTTTAGCTGCCACTAGAGGATCTTTGATTGATTTCACCATATCAACTGCCTCTTGATTCTTCATCACCTACAGGAGATACCTCTTCAGATTGAAATAGATCACAAGTTGAATATTTAAGCATCATCCAATTTTACCACGACAGAATTAGGCACTTTCAAATGACTGAACATGGGAAACACCTACCATTGAGACAACCATCAACAATACTAAATTACATGCTCATTCTTACCCTTAAAAATAAATTCCCCTTCAAATGATATAAGATAATCAACTCTTCAATGTCACCATACACATGTATGATATGAGAATCAAGACCTAAACCGTAATATCATACAGGACCCTTTCCTCAAGTCTATTGATTTTTTTTTTTTAAAATAAACAAAGTAGAGATCATCAAGATGTTAAACAACTAACCTTCCATAGACCATCGCTAGCCAAAATAACAAACTCAATAGATGAATTAATAGGTACATGTCGAACATCAGGCTCAGAACTCAAGTGTGCTTTAAGGCTCTGATCTCCAAAAGCACGTGCAACTGCAAGTTGGCCGTTAACCCGAGGCACATCTCCTGCAAAAGTGATTATATGTTTTGATTGGAGTATGAAAAATGACTTTGTAGAATGACTTTGACAGTGCATATCAAACGTTTCAAATGGTGCAGATGTTGAGAAGAAAGATTTGTTAAATCAAACTACAATAGAACATGAGAAGTTACCAGGAAGAGTAGTCACAAATCCACCCCGTCTCTCAATTCTTTTTCGTTCAATGTGCACGTGTGGCTCATGATCCACAGTGAGTTGATTGGCAGCACCCCTCTCACAAACAACAGCTCTCGAATCCCCAATGTTAGCAATCCATAAGTCTTTACCATCAATAACTATAGCTGTTACAGCTGTTGAGCCACCAGGCCCCAATTGCATAGAGTTCTCCAAGATAAGGTTATCAGTGGAACGATATGCATTCTTAATTGAAATCTCAGGATGTTCCCAAAAATTGGGCTGTGCAAAAGTAAGGTTGTTTAATTACAACCAGAAAAAAAGAAGCATAGAAAGTATAGAACACTATTAACAACAGACAAGCTTAAATTCTACAAAACTAAGCTTCTCATATAATGGATAAAAACAACAAAAATCAGATACAAAGAATAAGAATAATCTGCCACAAAAGAAGGCATTGACACATTGTGATGAGAAGAACCAATATCTTAATATTCATAATCCCTATTCAAAAGCAATTGAAGGTTATATTCTAAGGAAAAGAAACAGTGACCCTTACAGCATAACAAATTATTGGGGGAAAAACTCCATTTCCTCCACCTCCCCATAAAACTAAAAAGATTTGCAACACAAGTTCAAAAGCCATAAATCCACATTCAAACTGATGAACTAACTCCTGTCTGTCACCATATTACAACTAGATATAGAGAGATCATTTCAATATTGCTTTCCAACAATAGAAAATGCATAAATACTAAAACAGTGCTTCAGTAACATGATCTCAACAAGACAGATGAGATTATCTGCAAAACTCATGGAATTTTGGTTCAGGAGGGAATAGGAGGATAAAAAAGAAGAAGAGAATGAAATTAAGAAACAAAGAATGGAAAGGGGAGAATAAGGCTGTATGAAGTGAAACTGGATCACAACTCCTACAGTACTCAGAAAATAATTATACATTCATTCCCACTCCAACAGTATCTTCATCAACCTAAGTCATCTTTTCTTTTTGGAAATTCATCTTCATGATTTCCAAACAAGGATGTTCACATTACTTAAATTCCAATCAATGCTTAATCTGAGTCAAGCCCATCCTATTGGTGTCAAATTTACATATATGTTGACCTAGGATCTTCTTAAAATCTCCACTTCTAAAGGAAATGAATAGATAGTATACCCAACATGCAAAGCGAATATTAGCAAATATTGAATTCAAGTGAATAGCAATTATTGTGAAAGATAAAACTCATATTAGCAATCTATAAAATACTAATTACAAACGTAAAAAGACAAGGAAAACAAGGAAAAAAAAATACATTTACATGCATGTATAGATATTACCTGATCAAGTATGTTGTTGAAGAGATTATCTCTCAAATAACTTGGGAC
Organism: Voacanga thouarsii; assembly: GCA_026120185.1. Lineage (NCBI taxonomy): Eukaryota > Viridiplantae > Streptophyta > Magnoliopsida > Gentianales > Apocynaceae > Voacanga > Voacanga thouarsii. Next base: position 2,130,832 of record JANUWF010001543.1, on the reverse strand, counting down.
ACGATCACCAAGATGGCCATCAAATATTGCAAACAAGCCAAGTTCATGACCACTCTTCTTCCTGTACTCAGCAACATGGTAATCTTCCATATCATGGCCTGATTGTCCTTTTACCAAGTGAAATCCATGTGCTACTTTATTTGATAATTTAGAATTACTCTTTCCTCTACCCGTGTCTGATGAAGACACATCAAGACAAGCAGCTCTCTAGTGAACGGAGACAAAGATATCAAAAAATAATTATAGCATCAAATACACACTAGTAAGGTGAATATTGACAGAAATGTTTACCACCAAATAGTCAGAGATTAGAAATATCACCACCTACTAGTTTATTTTCCTGCCATTCCACAAAATAAAATTTCTTATTTAACATTTTGCCTGGCATGGCCAAACTCAATTAATCTTCTATGAGACAAGTTCAATTATTAAAAAAAACAGAGATAGCTCCTGTAGAATGTACAAACTTGAACATTAAAGTAGGTAAAAAAAAAAAAAAGAATCCTTACACTTTGCTAATAAAACATTTTCCCCCCTTAAACATGGTCTCCCTAGTGTTAGAGCAAGATGTAGAGAGATGCCATTTGTTTCCTGTATAACCTTATTCGTAGCGACTTCGAAAATTGAAACTACCATTGTTATCAACTACTAGAGACTCAACTAGACCCTGAAAGTAAGAACTGATTCTAAAGCCTAGGTTCATCTGCCAGATAACATATCTGAAGCGTGCAATAAGATAATGAAATTATAAGGAAATATCCCGGGAGAAAACCGATCACCGCAGAACTAAAGCACCAGGAAACTTTGGAAGTATGAAATTCTAGCGTCAAACTGAGTCATCACCAACCCAATAAGTAAAGGAATCACCAAAAAAAAATTAAAAAGTCAATAATATCTAAGGAAGAGGAACACAGAGGCAGAGTAATAGTTTCAGGGAGGAAATCACATGCTCCCAGATTGATGGAAGCAGAAATTAAACATTCATATATCCAAGACTTCCAATTCAAACAAAAAGAAAAAAAAAATTCAAGCAATAATTCTAAAACCCTTCAAATAAACCAATCAAGCACATATCTTGAAGAAAACAAATTTAAACTTAACATATTAAAATTAGAGGGGAAAAAAGCCAAAAAACAGAGGTACCTTGATCTTGTTAAGCAAAGATCCAGGGCCGGCTGCTACTGACCGGTTCTTCTCCATAGCTCAACTCTATATGCATAGAAAACAAAGCCTGTATTCCTCAACTTGTTCGATCAAAACTCTAACTTGATGATCAGCAGCAAAGAAGATTGACTTACTAAAAATCAGAAATTTTCTATCAGAAGACAAATTTTTTTGGTGGGTTTTTGTCAATCAAAGTCGAGAAGATTGATGAATTGATAGGAATTGAACCCTCCTGGCTTGGCTGTCCTAGGAAGAAGAAGAAAGAAGTTGCCTGTCGGGAGGAGGAGAAGGAGAAGGAGGGAGGACTGGTTAACAGTGTCTTAGGCTTGGAGAAACTGCAACGGAGTTTCGTATTTTGAATTAATATTGTGGTTATCTGGTACAAGAATTTAGATAAATTCTGTTTAGAATTGAATTAACTGTGAGGAGTTTGGATTAGACTAAGAAAGAGGGCGCGCAGGAATTCGTTGACAAATATATCAGTCCACAGGGGAATTTGTGAATCTTGCGGCGTTTAAAGAGTCAAACGCCCAAGAAAACTGCCGTCCAGCTTTCGTTTTTTTTTTTTTTTTAAATGACATTTGATGTAAGTGCCAAGTGGTGGCCGGTGGACAGGAGCCGCGAGCAAGCTGTCATGTTTTTTCTTTTCCGTAGATTTGATTTTGAATTTAAATTTGTATTTGATTTAAATTTTATATTAAAATTTATATATGTATAGATATATGATATAGATATTAGGGCTAAATACACTATACATCCTTACATTTACTTTTTTTTTATATTGAATGTTAGACGTACTTAATTAGAAAATTACACTCTCAAACATTTAATTGCTTTAATAACTCCCTTAACCCTCTAATTTATCTCCATTAAAGGATTAAAAAAAGGTTAATAATCCTTGATTTTTTCATATTTTGAATTTTACTCTCTTTATTTAAATATTTTGATTTGTACTTTCTACCCCTTTAAAAATGCCTTAATCATTCCCTTCTATCCAATATGAATGTTAAATCAAGTTAACGCCCATTTTTGTGACAAATTTTGGGGCATTTTTAGAAACGCAGAGGTGATTTAAAAAAAAGGGGAGAGCGGGGAGGAGTGTAGATGAATTTTACCCCCTCAACTTTACTCAACTAGCACCTTACCTCCATTAACACTCAATTGCTTTAATAACCCCCTTGAACTTTCAACTAGTTCAAATCACTTCAATTAAACATGCAAAGACATTTCTATCCTTTAGTAAATATTTTAAATCCATTTCTCCATTTTTTTTTTTTTTTTGGTTGGTTCCCCCCTGGCAGTTATAAAATGGGCGAAAAAAACTTGTGAGTTACACAGCCCAGCCTGTTTACATTGCCTATAGTTCATACTTTTCTTTTCTCGCAGGACGGTCTCTTCTATTTTTATTCCTTTTTTTTTTTTTTGGAGGGGTCATTTTTTAGAATTTGTGAGAAATAAACTTGGATGTGAATTTTATGTAGAAGAAAAATGTATTTAAGTTTAATTTAAAATAACATTTGATATTAAACATATGACACCACTGAATAAGGTTGTTCACGGGATTGGAGAATAATCGAACTGATCCGAATAATTGGACAAAAAAGAATCAGATTCGAAACTTTTGATTTTTTTCGAATCGAACTGTTTCAAAATTTTTTATATAATATCTATACCGAGAACTATTTTGAACCATATAAAAACCATTCTGAATTATACTGAATCGAGAAATCGAAATAAGAAGTCAAGTAAACATATATATATATATATATATATATATATATATTATTTAAAAAGAATGACAAAGGTAATTCTAATTATATATAATATATAATAGATTATATAATATATTAGATATATATTATACTATATTAGTATGTATATACAGATTATACAATATAATATTATATGGTAAATATAAATTATGTAAGTAGATTATATAGATTAATATATATATAATATATATATATGTATATAAATTATATAAGTAGATTATATAGATTAATATATAATAGATTGTATAGTATATTATATAGATTATATTATATATATATGTATATATAGATTATATAATATAATATTATATGATATCTATGGATTATATAGGTAGATTATATAGATTATTATATAAAGTGTCATCTAATTTATTTTAGTTTTATTTTATAATTTTATTTTAGATTAAAATTTAAAAATTATTAACATGTATTTTTCAAATTTGTAAATAACAGTATTTTTTGTGAAAAATATTCAAAAATATCTGAAAATTAAATTAGAATCGTCTTTGTTCTATTAAAACTGAAAATTTTGAATATCCGTTTTGTCTCGTTTCGAAAATAAAAATATCCGTCCCGTTCTATTTCAAAATTACCGTTCAAGACTGATACTAAAAATATGAAAAAATCGAAATTTTAAAATGGTATTAAAAATTCTTAAATCTCCGAACCGTAAACACTCCTACCGTTGAAGCCAACCAAGGTTTAGGTGTACATCATCGAGGATGAAGAAAAAAAAAAGGAAGAACAAAAAAAAGAACAAAAAAAAATTTGTTAATGACAAAAATAGTTTTCAACAATGCATTAGTGAGATAAATTTGACTTTTCCGTATTAGGTCAAAATGGTTTTTATTCAATTGGGAGAATTGGGTTGTTGAAGGGAATTATTAGGGCAGTTAAAAATAAATCAAAAACTTTTTTCTTTCTTTTTTTCCCCTTATCTTTTCTTCTTTGTTTCTCCTTCTTCCAAGACATACGGACAACGTCGGCATCCGCCCTCTGTCTCCTCCATCTTCCCCTTTCCTCTTTTCACCTTTGCCTTCACTATCACGCTGCGGATTCACCAGCCATCTCCCCCTCTCTTCGCCCTTTCATTGCCTTCACCGTAGCACTTCAGATATGTCCTCTGCCTCATTTCTCTCTTTCCCGATTCATCCTCCTCCTTCGCCTTCTGTCTTCCCTCTTTTTTCCCCCTTTCCTTCTCCCCTTCCATTGTTTTCACAATTGACGCTATAGCGCCAGTAGATCTGCAGCACCTTTGCCCTTTCCCCTTTCCTGCTCCTACAGTTTCTGCACACAACTCGACGAAATCTCTAGGAACTATTGGAATGCGGACCGTACGATCTCAAAGAGAGCTATGCAACAGTGGAAAGCATTTGGATTCCTTTCATGTGTGACCCTTCAAACAAAAGCAGAGCATATCCAAGAATGGCTACAACTTTTGATGGAAGTATCTTCTTTGCAAAAGAAAAAATGCTTCTTGTTATTCTTACTGAATATAGATATTGACGAATTCACTCTGATGGTAAAGTAGAGTTCTTTATTGACTTTCACCAGCATGTCGGATGGTAATTCTCCGCTCTCACGATGAGCGTCCAAGTTTAATTAGGTGTACTACCTATAGTGCTGAACTTAGTAAAGGGCCATGGACGGTTTATAGTGTTGAATTTATTGAGCTTTGTGAATGGCCATCGACGAAATGGCGGTGGTCGGTCGGCAGTGCTGGATCATGGGCTGACTGAACTTATTGAATGTACTATAAGCTGACAATGATCGATTTTGATTGATAGAATTTTACAGATTATATTCCTAATATTAGCAAGGGGTTATGAGACTTAAAGAATTATGGTAATTTAATTGCATCAAGTCTCATGAGCCTATAGATGAATAATATTTTTTTATAACAACTGAATTTTATAATAAGGTAATCACATTGAATTTAATGTGACTTAACCTTGTAGTGAAAAATGAGTTTTTTATTAATTTTTTTCCTTTTCAAATTTATTCCTCTTTCTATTTTTCTCAATTCCTATGAATGTATTTGGGTATGTTGAAAAGTGAGCGAATTCTTCATTCAATTTTTTTTTCTCTTCCTGATATTCCTATGAGTGTGTTTGGGTATGGAAAAAAGTGAGAGAAGTGGGAGTGATAATTAAGGACCAAGCCCCTGTCCCCCAAAAGTTTTTGAAATATTAAATTTTTATTAAAAAAACTCTTTTAAAATTTTATCTTTTGTTTTTTTTTTTTAAATTCTCTAAAAATTATAAAATTATTTTTTATATGATTTGCCTCAAGCTTCCTAATTCCAAATCTGAAAAGGATGAAGTGGTTGGTGTGGACTGTCGGGATTTTCAAAATCTATCCATTTCTAGATATTTTGTGGAAGAGAAAAAGGCAAATATGGTGGTGATGGTCGGAGGGCGGAAAGGGGGAGACGGAGAGGAGAAAGAAATGAGAAGGAGCGGAAAGAGAGGGAGCAGATGATATATCTAGCGCCGGTGTTGGCACCGATGTTGACACCATGGATTTGGGAAGCAGAAGAAAGAAAGTGGAAAAAAATGAAAAACAAAATGTTTGCAAAACTGAGACCTACCATATTTTATGAAAAATTTTAAAAGTTATTCTTTCTATGATTTTAAAAATATTTTTGAGTTTGAAACGTGAATATTATATGAGACTGTTATCATAACTTAACCTTCAAAATAGATAGAAAGGCAAGAACTAGTACGTTTTAAGAGTTAAAGAGGACAAAAATTAAAAGAGAGAAGTTAAATTTATATTTTTAAATTATAATTGTCTTGTATAGTTATTTTTATATTTTTACTCTTTCATTCTTAAATCATTAATTCTTAATTTCCAAACTATCTTTTTAATTAAAAAAAATAACTTTATTGACTTTTACATTCTTAAACCTTTAAAATCTCTTCTCCATTGTAAATTCTTTCAAACTCTACAACCCGTCAAGTCACAAATGGACAATATGTAAAGGAGCAGTTCTCGAAATCTCTTCAAATCCCTTAATTTTTCAAAAAAATTGGTTAGCAGAATCTCTCTCTCTCTCTTGAAGTAAGATAGTGAAAAGAGTAAAAAATATTAAAATATTATATTTTTTCATTAGATATTTTTTAATTAAAGAGGTATTTTAAGACTTAAAAAATTATAACTTGAGAATGAAAGAGTTAAAAAGATAATAATAACTATACAAAGTAATTATAATTTAGAATGTGAATTTAGATTCTAAGAGCATGAATTTAACTCCTCTCAAATTAAAATTCTGAAATAAAAAATCAAAATTAAAATTTAGAAAAGTTCAAGAATTATTACACTTCAAGTAAATGAAACCTATTTTGACTCAACAATAAATAGTCAAAATTGACCAATTAATGTGTAAGGAAAAAAAAAAACATTTTCCCTTTAAAAAAAAAAACAAAAAAATATTTCTCTTTTCTCTCCTCATTTTCCATTTTCCTTCTTATTCTTCATCCGCCAAGACCCCGACCCCTCCAAGCATGATTGGGTTGCCGCAATTGGAGCGGCGATGCCACCTGTTTTTTAATATCAACAAGCATTTTAACATATGCTATATGTTGTGAATTATTAGTGAATTAGTGAAAACTCTACTAATCTCATTAGTAGATATGAATGTCCACCATTAAGAGTTAGTTGAGACACCACTAATACATATTAGTAGAAGATAATGAATTCCACTAATAAGAGCTCTATAAATAGAGCACTTCTTAAGCTTGAAATAGATATCATTTTGTAAGAGAATTGTTAGAGAAAATTGTGAGAGAAAAGAAAGAAGAGAAGTTTGAAGAAATTCTTGTACAAATAATAGTTAGAGATTTATTGTGTAGATTTTATTTTAACACTGTCAAAATTTCATAACACATTATTAGCACGAGTCTCTGCCGTTATAAAAGCAAGAAAACTAAAACACGAGTCTCTGTCGTTATAAAAGTTAGAAGACAGATACGCATTTATTGATCCCTATGGCTAACCTTACTAAACTCGAATTTGTAACCCTTGATATTTTTGGAAAAAATTATATGTCATGGGTTCTTGATGCAGAGCTGCATCTAAATGTTGAAGGCCTTAGTGAAACTATTCAAGAAAATAATAATGCATTTGCACAACAAAAGGCTAAAGCTTTAATTTTTATTCGTTGTCATCTAGACGAAAATTTGAAAATAGAATATCTTACCGAAAAAGATCCATATGTCCTGTGGGTAAATTTAAAAGAAAGATTTGACTACCTGAAGATGGTCGTACTACCAACTGTAAGGTATGAATGGTTGCACCTGAAGTTACAAGATTTTAAAACCGTGAATGAATATAGTTTCATGATGTATAAAATTATATCTCAATTAAAATTATGCAGAGAAAAAATTACTGATGAAGATATGTTGGAGAAGACATTCTCTACTTTTCATGCCTCGATATTGTCCTACAACAACAATATCAAGAAAAAGAGTATACAAAATTTACAGATTTAATTACTAATTTCTTCATTGTAGAGAAAAATAATGAGTTATTATTGCGAAATCATGAAGCCAGACTAACTGACTCAACAACACTCCCAGAAGTGAATGTTGTTAGCTCTAACAGAAGCCATAGTTGTAATTGTAGTTGTGGTCGTGGCTGTGGTTATGGTCGTGGATATGATTTATATTTCCCATATCACAGTAATAATCAAATTATGAGAAATACTGGCCATCTGAAGTAAGAAAGAAAAGATAATAAGGGAAAAGAAAATGAAATACAAGAAAATTATGAGGATAAGTATTATACATGTGGTATGAAAGGTCATTGGTCATGTAACTGTCGTACGATCAAGCATTTAGTGGAATTATATCAAGCTTCACTGAAAAAGAAAAATAAAAATGTTGAAGCAAAATTTTCTCAACATCCAGTGAATGATGTTGAGGATGATGATATTGATCCAGAAGATTTTAATATCACCATTACCCATATGGATGTATCTGATTTTTTCAAACACCCAGACGATAGGATAGACCATTTAATTGGTGATGACAGTGTCCAAAAAAATTAATGCTTCACCCTAATATTTTTGAATTTTTATTATATTCTAATAATATTTATGTTTGCATATACATATTTTTGTTCAGATAGCTGTTGTTAATGATGATGTATGTATTATTGATAGTGGAACTATATACACCATACTAAAAAATGAAAAATATTTTTCTTATCTCAAAATGAGATAAATAAATATTTATAATATAAACGGTAGTACAAATGTGATTGAAGGCTTCGGAAGAACTAGTATATTGTTGCTTGAAGGAACAACAATTACTATTGATAAGGCACTATTTTCCTCAAAATTTAGAAGAAATTTATTGAGTTTTAAAAATATTTGCAGAAATAGGTTTTATATTGAAACAAATGAGGAAAATTGTATTGAGCATCTTTATATTACTCAAATTAATTTAGGTAAGAAATCTGTATTAGAAAAACTACCGTCTTTTTCTACTGGCCTATATTTTACAAAAATATGTACAAGTAAAATTCATCATCTAGTAAATCAGAAATTTATTGATCCTACTACTTTTAGTATTTGACATGACCGGCTGGGTTATTCGGAATCTACCATGATGAGAAGAATAATTGAGAATACACATGGTCATCCATTAAAAAAATAAAAAGATATTGACATCAGAAAAATTTTCATGTACTATATGTTCTCTAGAAAAATTAATTATTAGACCATCACCAGTAAAAGTAGGAGTTGAAAGTCCTACATTTTTTGAACGAATTCACGGAGATATTTGTGGACTTATTCATTTACTATGTGGACCGTTCAAATATTTTATGGTTTTAATTTATGCATCATCTCGATGGTCACATGTGTGTTTATTATCTATTCGCAACCTGGCGTTTGCAAAATTATTTGCTCAAATAATTAAATTACGAACACAATTTTCTGACCATCAAATTAAAAATATCCATTTGGATAATATTAGTGAATTTTCATCACTTGCTTTTGATGTATATTGCATGTCAATTGAGATTAATATTAAACATCTTGTAGCTCATATTCATGCACAAAATGTTATTGCTCAATCTTTTATTAAAAGATTACAATTAATTACTAGACCATTATTAATGAAACAAATATCTCAACATCTACCTGGGGACATACTATTTTACATGCTACAACATTTGTACGTATAAGGCCAACTAGTTATCATAAATTCTCTCCTTTGCAATTGACTTTTGATTCAAAACTAAATATTACTCATTTAAGAATTTTTGAGTGTGTTGTATATGTTCCAATTGCACTAAACTAACGTACAAAGATGGGTCCTCAAAGAAGAAATGGGATATACGTTGGATATAATTTTTTCTCTATTATCAGGTATGTTGAACTCCTAACAAGAGATGTGTTCACAGCAAGATTTGCTGATTGTCATTTTGATGAATCATTATTCCCTAAATTAGGGAGGAACATAAACAGTATAAAAAAGATCTTGCTTGGACCATATCATTAAATCATCTTGATCCGCGTACAAGCACGTGTGAACTTGAAGTTCAAAAGATAATTCATTTGCAAAGCATTGCAAATCAAATGCTAGACGCTTTTGTTGACTCCAGAAAAGTAACAAAATCGCATATTCCAACTATAAATGCTCTTATTCAAATTGAAATTTTAGCAAAATAAAAGATTATACCTATAACTGTTGAGTCAAAAACACGCCAGAAGTGTGGCCGACCTCTTGGTTCTAAAGATAAAAAGTTAAAAAAAAAAAAGATGATTAAATAATTCAGATAATCATATTAAAGAAAAGAATGAAAAAGATTAAGAGGGAATTGATGACAAAGAGCGAAAAGTTGATGAAAGTAATATTGAAATTTCTATCAATTATACCACTTTCCGGTAAAAGTTAGAATCGGATAGAAACAATTATTGATAATATGTTTGCATACAATATATCTCTTGATGTTACACAGGATAATAATGATTCTGAACCAATATCAGTTGATGAATGTCGGCATAGAAAAGATGGCTACAATGGAAAGATACGATTCAATCGGAGTTAAATGCACTGGCAAAACGTGAAGTCTTCGGACCTGTAGTCTGAATACCGGAAGGTATAAAACCTGTTGGTTACAAATAGATATTTGTGCGAAAGCGTAATGAAAATAATGAAATCGTACGATATAAAGCATGATTAGTAGCCCAAGGTTTTTCACAAAGACCAAATATTGATTATGATAAAACTTATTTTTCTATTGTTGATGCTATTACACTATGATATTTTATCAGTTTGACAGTACATGAAAAGATAGATATGCGCCTATTAGATATTATCACTACTTACTTGTATGAAAATTTAGAAAATGATATTTACATGAAAATTCCTGAAGGATTTCGAATGCTCGAAACATATAAACATTATCCTCATGAAAATTACTCCATCAAGTTGCAGAAATCATTATATGGCCTGAAGCAATCTAAGCCCATGTGGTTCAATCGCCCTAGTGAATATTTATTGAAAGTAAGATTTAAAAATGATTAGGTATGTCCATGTGTTTTTATTAAGAAATTTGGTTCTAAATTTGTGATATTAGCTATGTATATTGATGATATTAATCTTATTGAAACTCTAGAAGAGCTCCAAGAAATAATTGATTATTTAAAAAGAGAATTCGAAATCAAGAATTTTGGTAAAATTAAATTTTGCCTTGGTTTACAAATTGAACATTTGAAAAGTGGAACATTTATTCATCAATCAACATATAAAACAAAAGTTCGAAAAAGATTTTACATAAACAAAGCACATCCATTGAGTATTCCAATGATCGTCCGGTTATTAGATGTAAATAAAGATCCTTTCCGACCCTAAGAAGATGATGAAGAACTCCTTGATTCTGAAGTACCATATCTCAGTACAATTGGTGCATTGGTGTATTTTGCTAATAATACACGATCTGATATTACCTTTGCTGTCAATTTATTAGCAAGGTTTAATTCTTTACCAACACGATGACATTGGAATGGAATTAAACAAGTCATTCGATATCTCCAATGTACAATTGATCTCGGATTATTTTATTCAAATAAAACTAGCTCAACATTAATAGGTTATGCAAATGTTGGCTATTTATCTTATCCATATAAAGCACGTTTTCAAACGAGTTATCGATTTACATGTGAAAATACTATTATATTATAGCGTTTTACAAAACAATCTATAGCAGCTACTTCTTTAAATCATACTGAAATTATAGCCATTTATGAAGCAAGTCGAAAATGTGTATGGTTAAGATCAGTGATTCATTATATCCGAGAAAGTTGTGAATTATCATCTATCAGAGATATTCCAACTCCTCTTTATGAAGATAATGCAACTTGCATAACTCAATTACGATGAGAATATATTAAAGGAGATCAGACAAAACATATTTCACCAAAATTCTTCTATACTCATGAACTCCAAAAGAAAAGTAAAATTGATGTGCTACAAATTCGGTCATGTGACAACTTTGTAGATATTTTCATGAAGATTTTATCGACTACAACATTTGAGAAGTTGAGATGTAGAATCGGTATACGTCAATTCAAAGATTTAAAGGAATCATCTCATCAGGGGGAGTAATAAGTAGACATATAGAATAGTGTACTCTTTTTCCTTCACTAGATTTTTTTTTTCCACTAAGTTTTTATCTAGTAAGGTTTTAACGAGGCATATTCTTTATGTAATGGGCATCCAAGGAGGAGTGTTGTGAATTATTAGTGAATTAGTAGAAGCTTCACTAATTTAATTAGTGGATATGGATGTCCACCATTAAGAGTTAGTAGAGACACCACTAATACATATTAGTGGAAGATGATGAATTCCACTAATAAGAGCTTTATAAATAGAGCACTTTCCAAACTTGAAATAGATATCATTTTGTGAGAAAATTGTTAGAGAAAATTATGAGAGAAAAGAAAGAAGAGAAGTTTGAAGAAATTCTTGTGCAAATAATAATTAAAGATTTATTGTGTAGATTTTATTTTAACACTGTTAAAATTTCATAACACCATCCAATTTGTTTTTTCAGTATCCAAGCTCATTTTTTTCAAATCCCCCAAAAAAAAAAAAAAACATATATATATAACCCTATGGCAGCTTTGGGTGCTCTTCCAAATTCACCAAAAAGAAACCAAACCTTCATTAAACACTCCTAACATTGTAGAAAAAATTTAAATCTACTAATCAAATCTTCTAAAATTGCACTAAGAATCATATATCTAATCAATTTTGAAAATTATAAACCAAGCTAAATGTAGTTTTTCTACTCAATGAAATGGTTGAATAGTGGTTTTAATTGAGTCCTATTAATGAGTAGACATTAGCGGTAGGCTTGGATTGTTTTAAATTAAAATAATCTCAGTTAGCTATAAGTTTGAGGGGCTTTTTAAGTAGTTAAATGTGCAAGGTGGTAATGTACTAATCATGTAAAGTTTAAAGGGAAAAATGCATTTAAGCCAATATACAATAATCTAAAATTTATAATTCATGAAAACTGAAAATACTTACAAATTCCACAAAATTAAAATCAATTTGATTTAAGAAATTAGGGTACTCATGAACCATCACAGTAATACTTGAATACTCAACTTATAGTTCAAGAAATTTAAGTTTCAATATGCAAAAATAAAAGTAAAAAAATAGCAAAGTGGAAGTAAAAAGAATGTAATATAACTACATAAAAAGGAGAAAATTATCCTTAATGCATCTTGGATAGTAACATTACATGATGATGATGATTTTTTTTTTTTTTAATCTTAAAATGAATGTTTATATTTCTATTTTGAGTTGTATTAAGATTAAGGGTTGGTTTGATAATTTAATTGAGTATTTAAAATTAATTAATTAATTAAACATTTATTCAATTAAGTGTATTAGATAATGAATAATATTAAATACTTAATTAGTTCCCGATTTTGATAGGAGATTCTTAATATCACTTGATTTATTGAGACCTATTGCAATCCTCTTATAAATTTTAAATAAAATAAAAGTTATTTGAGTTTGAAATCTAAATATATTAAAGATTCATTTAATTATTATTGTTCTTTTCTATTTATAATAAAGGGCTAAAACAAAAAATGCCCTTAAAAAATGCATACTTTTATAATTATACCTATCACATTTAAAATTCACAAATAGTACCATTCTTAAATTTAAATTCTTTTAAATAGATCATTCTATCAAGAATTTAATAGGATACTCCACATTTGACCATTTAAAATGATATACTTGCAATATGCTCATCATGATTAAAGATAAATTGGTAATATCGACTTTTTTCTTCTCCAAATAATGAATGTTTTTTTGTGAGGATGAAAAAAATTACACCCTTTTTGTAAATCTCTCAGGAGTGATTTGATTATAATAAATCATTTCCACTAATGATTTTTATTATATAATCTTCAATGGTTATATATTTTGATTATATCTATTTTCATAAAAACCATATAACCATTGAAGATTACCAAAATTCCTTATACTAATGGTTTTTATTATAATTTTCAATGGTAATTCTAATAAAAACTATATAATCAAAATCCCTTCTATTAATAATTTTTATTATAATCTTCAATCTTTAAGAGATTTACAGAACTAGAGCAAATTTTTTCATTCTCACCAAGAAACGCATATTGTTTAGAGAAGACAAAAGTTGAGATTATCAATTTGTTTTTAATAATAAAGAGCATATTACAGTTACATCCTTTTAAATGGTCAAATGTAAAGCATCCCGTTAAATTCTTAACAGAATGATATATTGGTAAGGATTTAAATTTAAAAAGGGTAACATTACTGAATTTTAAATATGAGGAGTACATTTGAAAAAATTTAAATTTAAGAATTGTACTATTATTGAATATTAAATATGGGGGGGTATATTTAAAAAGATTTAAATTTAAAAAATACATTATTGCTAAATTTTAAATGTGAAGGGTATAGTTGTAAAAGTATGCATTTTTAAGGGCAATTTTGCCATTAACCCTATAATAAAATATAGTGTTAAAAAATTATAATTAATTTAATTTTTAGATTATAATTTCAAATTTCAATTTCAAAATTTAATATTGAAATATTCAAATTTTATTCTTCAAGCTTCAACTTTATCGAGACTAACATTTACTTCTTTAAAAAATATATAATCAGTCTAACTTAGAATAGAACAATCATCTATCATTTTGGGATAGAATAGTCATTGAAACTGTAATTCAGAGATGATGTTGAATTTTGAAAACTTTGAGAAAATAGATTAGTTGTAATTTAGGTCATTTCACATAGATTTGATTATTAAACTAGAAGATAACATATATAATTCAGTCAAAATCTACAAGGGTTTTTGTTCATAGAAAGGAGTGGTGGTTGGCATCTCCTATGACAATGAGAGAATAGCTTTTAGGTTAAGATATCAAGTTAATACAACCAACTTCGGTGCATATCTAACACTTAAAAAAAAAAAACATTGTACATTTTTTTCTCCTTCTTTCCCACTAGGATGTGACTGATTGAATATAACCACCCAGTAGATTTCTAACTCAAATTTTTATTTTTTATTAATTTTTCTTCATTTTTTTTTTCTTTTTCATTGATACTTAACTGACGGACTAGTGTCAGACCTTTAAATTTGGTATTGAGACATGCGAGATGGTGCCTAGATCACACACACACACACACACACACACACACACACACACACTACATTGAGACTAGTACATAGACACGATCAAGGCCAATAGTAGTTAGCTACAGGATATTAGGGCAAGACTTGGCAAATGATCCAATGGGCATGTTGGGACTTAGAATGCTCGAAAATAGCTATGAGGCTTAGATTATTTGGGCTCAAGGTTAGGTTCCAGACTAGCCTGAATGTGGACCATGGAATGCATGATTACGTAAGCTTGCACTTAGCCACACATGCATGGGCTAATACAAGTGTGCACAAGCCTAAGGCAATGAAGCAGACTTAATGATTGGTATGTGGCCACGAGTTTAGCCCACAAAGAGGTAACGATGTCTTAATCCTAGAAGGAATGTTATTTAATATTAAGTCCAAAACCTTATTCAAAAGAGACAGGGATAAGGTCCTTGATTGAATAATGAATATTTCCAAAATCTTAGGGGATAAGATCAAATGTAGCTGAGTCCAAGGAGGAGCTAGTTTCTGGACGGTTTGCAGATTACTCCAAGAAGGCCTATAAATAGTTAGTAGGATTCAATTGTATTTATATTCCTTTGTAATTATAGAGATAGGTTTCTTGAAAGTTACACGAGAGACAAGGCGAGGCTTTGTTTCTTAGAGTAGGTTGTGAGTACATGTAGCCAAAAGTTGGCATTATCTCTTGTATTCCTTATTCTTTGAGTAATATAAGTTCAAGATTATGTTGAGAGTTCCTATAATTATTTGTGTGTCCTTTTATCTCTTTTACTTGTGGTTTTATATTATACTATGTGTGAATTAGGTTAGTAGTTTAACCAGGTTAGACTAAGTTGTTGTTGGCACAAGGGTAAAAAAATTTAGATTTGAACTTAATCTTATGACAATTGTGGTATCAAAGTATAGTTCCTGAAGAGTAGTTCAATGGCAGAGCTTATAGAGAGAATTGCTCAGTTGAAGGTGACATTGGCCTCTCTGTTTGAAGCAATATGCTTACTAGACTTTAGAATCGAATCCTCATCCTTTGCCCAAAATAAAAATCAATTCCATACGCAAGTACTCAATATGGAAGAGTGACATAACTAGGCTCAACGTGCATAGTCATTGAAATTAGTAAAATTTAATGGTTTAGACACTCGAGTAGTAAACTTGACATAAATCATCAACACTTATGTGGAGTAGGTGTCAGACATGAAGAGTCCACTAACTCAGGCGGAGAACCGGAGCGATGAAGTTAACACCAATAGTAGTTCAAGTACATGCCCCAAAATGAAGGATATAAAAGTAGACTTAGCCTTGATTAAACACACTTTGGTTAACAAATCTGGTGATAGGAGAATGGGGTTGTCTAAACTAAATGTGTCAGAATTGAAAGTGTTAGTAGGTGCGAAGTAGCAAAGAGTGGGAAAATTTCCTATGGGAAATGGAGCAATACTTCCTAGATATTTATATTTTAGATAGTGAGAAAGTAACCATTTCTAACTTGTATTTAGTTGCAGATGCTAAACTATGATGGCACACACGCATAATAGATGAGCACTTATACAAGATCGAGTCTTGAGAGGAGTTCAAGGTAGATTTTGTTAGGGATATGCCCTAAAGTCAATTTGTACTTATACTATTGTCATTATGTTTTATATAATAATATGAGGTTTTTCTTTCCATGAATAGTGCATTTTATTTTGTGGTCATCAAGTACATGACTTGATAGTAAAACCCTACAATGAATACAATGACTATTCTAAAACTGTCCCTGATCGATTATTATTATTGGAATAATAATAAATTAAGATTAGTATGTTTGTGACTTGATGGCTATATTTTACTGGTCATGGATATTTGTGATATCGAGTTAAAACATAAATAAATGTTAGAGAACATTGTATTGGACATGACCCACTGTGAGAGTACTTCATGGAACATGTCATAAGTACTTTCTAGCCATAATGATATTAAAAGTCCTTCGACCTAAATTCATCATAGTTTCCTACTTGATAAATTCTATATTTTGACGTTGTCTAAAGTTGTCTTTAATCAGATAATAAATTATACTACTGTTGGATATAGAATAAATCAATGAGAGAAATATGAATGATAGTGAAAGAATTTGTCCATCTCAATTATGGGAGAGATATCCATGGGCCCCTTGATAAGTTAGACTGTTAAAATATATGGCCGTACTCAAATATATCAATCTAAGATATTAATATCATTTGTTTGAACAGTCTACTATAAAATCAAGAAATAATTGATTAAACTTAATAAGGATGACATGCTCCGTGCCTTATCCTTAATCTGGATATCGTGTGACAAAAGGACTAAATATAAAATTATAATTTGGTTCAAAGAGATCATCGATCTTCATTTAACCTGGATAGTTATAATGTTTTGCTAGAAACCGCTTATAACTTGTGCGCCATTTAAATATGATTTGGGCTCACTGCCAATGTTAAATGAACTTATAGGGTCACACAATAAGCGAACTTGTTAGGTTATTTTTCTGATAACCAGATTTGATAAATTTGAAAATATGTCTAAGTTAATCGAATTTAGAAAATTTACCAGATACAATGAATTTGAAAATATATCCATATTCGATGTATCTGGATAGTGTCCAGATTATAAGAATCTGACTCGATAAATTAATTGTTTAAATAACCGAGATAATGACAGAATCTTATCATATCAATTTTAATTTAATTTGAATTTAAATTAAAATATGATAATATATTATTAGGGTTGGACTCTAAGAGTTCGGAGGTTTTTAAGAAAACCCTAGCCGTCTTTTCAAGGGTCTAATTCTATTGAGAACATTCTTGCCATTCTCTACTAAGAAAAAAAACCCTTTCAAAACCCTAGGTGCTAGCACTCCCCAGGTGACGAGTGAGTTCGCGGTGTGTATTCGATAGAGGACGTTCGCGCACTGTAGCGTCTGATGATCATTCGGGTTGCACGTGTAGTAGTAACATCGGAATCGAAGGATATCGATTTCACCAACCAAAGGTAATTCTGCAAACCTACGATCTTTTTAATCGTTTACTTGGATCCTCGGAAGGGATTCATGGATGTTTTTCGCGTTTAGGAGTCCACGAATCCTAACATATTTAAGGCAGTAGCTCGTGCCAACTAACATATTATGGTTGGCTCGGGAGTCATCAAGGAGCCTCAAACATACACTGGTTTTGCAAGGGATTATATAAAGGAGCTCAGCTCACTAATGTTGGATGTGAGAGAGATGTCTTAAGAAGACAAACTCTTCAATTGCATGACCGGATTGCAGAGTTGGGCATGGATGGAATTAGAATACCAAGGAGTTCAGAACTTGGCATAGGTGATGGCAGCTATAAATCATCTAATTAATTACAAGGTAATGCCTGGTCCCAAACAAGGTAAAAATATAGAGAAGGATAAGAAGGGTAAGGCCAAGAGAAAAGGAAAAATACCCCAAGGCAAAGACATAAAAAGGACAAGACAATAGGTCTAAGTCTAAGAAAGTTCCTAAAGATAGATGCTATACATATGGGGGGGGGGGGCTCATTTTACGGTAAAATGCCCCAAGAAAGGCACCAATAATATTAGAAAGCTAGTGTAGCACAAATTTAAGAAGGCAATGGAATGACTATGCTACATGTCAATCTATTACAATTGCTAAGTGCCTTATTTGTGGGAAAGGCCCCATAACATGGGCTGATATGCATTAAAGCTCAAGTTAATAGTAATGAGATGTTAGCTATATTGGACTTAAGCAAAATCTATATCTTTGTTACAGATTATGAGATGGTCCAGGCTTGATGTTGTTGAATGTTTAAGTTAATTAAAGAATTTAGAATCTAAACCACTGCATGGCATGGTAAATGTTGACTTCATGGCAGTTCTTTTCCTTAGGAATAAATTCTTAGTTGTGGTAAAAGCAGTTGTGATGCCATATATTGGAGGCGTGTTGATCATGGATGACATGCCCCCTTCTTTTATATAAGGAACCTACCTTGACAAAAGAAAATAACAAGTTAGAATGGTGTCTACTCTGTAGATAAAGTTCGGCTTGAAATATAGTGAGATAATACACTTGGTTGTTTTGTTAGAAATCAAAGAAGATGTCTATCAAAAAATCCCAAATGAGGTAACCGCAGTACTGGATGATTTTATAGATGTAATGCCAAAGGAGATACCTAAATACTTGCCCCTTAAACTTGCAACGAACCATAAGATCGAGTTCATCTTAGGTGCCATACCTCCAGCCCAAGCATCTTACTATATATCCTTAACTGAGCTAGTTGAATGAGGAAGCAGCTCAAGGAGTTGCTAAAAGCAAGGTGGATGGTCCCTTCAAAAGCCTCATATAGTGCCTCCATATTGTTCTAAAAAAAGGTGAATAGCTCAATATGACCCTATATAGATTATAGAGCCCTGAACAAACTCACCATCAAGAACAAGTGTCGCACTCCTAATGTTGCAGACTTGTTCAATAGATTAGTGACTAAGAGGTATTTAAAAAGATTGACCTAAGATCCAGCTATTGGCAAGTAAAGATTGCCTAAAAAGATGAGGCCAAAACCACTATGGGGATGAGATATGGGTTATATGAATATTGATAGGGATAAATTATACATATATTTTGTAGGTATTTATGATGTATTATGCTTGATTTTTAGGTTAAATGTCATTGATTCTCCTCACTTTGCTATGTTTTGTGTAAATTGAAGATTGAAACATATTTGTGATAAATTACACAAAATTCTGTGAAAAGAGGCTAAAAGCAGAGATATAAAACAACACAAACAAAGCCAAAGTAGAGAAGAACAAAACAGAGACAAAAATCAAGTAAAACAGAGCTGAATCGGCAGCGGTTCAGGCTTGTAAATCGGTTGTTGGCTCAATAAAAAAAGAAGAACGAATTCAACATAGTGAAACCACGACTGGCTTGCATATAAACCACGGCCGGTTTCAAAAAAACATATGAATAAAGCCGCGGACGACTATTAAGAAAGTCGCGACTGACTTTAATGAGAAAAAGGCGTCGGCTCGGGTTCAACAGGGCTTCATTGGCTTCAATCAAAAGAAAAAGAAAGTGGCTCGGATTCTTCAGTAGCTTCGTCAGCTTCAACAAAAGCAACAAGAAATTGTTTTTGAAGGCTCTAAGTGTAAACAAAGAGGAAATGACTTTGCAGCTTTAGTGGCTCAACAAAAGAATAGGATATGGCTTCAAAGTAAAATAACTGGTTTGAAGAAAAGTAAAGAAGGAATAAGAGACAAGAAGTCTCCAGCTATCACAATTAATTCAAGTCGATGGACTATGTAGAATTTTAGAAACATATTGGAAACTACTTCTTTTGCATTTTGGAATTTTAGGAAGCTTATATGCTTATAAATAGAGGCTTTTAAGCTAGAAAAAGGTGTGTGCACAATATGGAAAATTAGAACAATATTAAAAATGCACCATGTAATATTTTCTTGGAGATTATGTTGAAGGAAAGGATCATTGTTGAGAGGGGAGTTTATTGAAGCTTAGAGGAATTAACTTGTCTATGAGTATTCTTCTAACTTTTCCTTTAAGAATGTATTCTTAATTATTTTATAGTGTTTTTGAGAAATTGAACTCAAAAATATGGTTTATGTTTATGCTATCTTTTATAATTGATTTCATGACATGTTTATAATAGTTGGTTACTTGAGCATATTGTCTTGTTGGATTAATTGATTTTTTTAATTAACTTGAGAGAAATGTTAGAAGAGTGGTATCAACTAATTGATTCAATACTAGTAATCTCTTAATTAACTCGAAAGAGAGGTTAAGGGTAAAGACTAAGTAACTAAAGAGCGATTAATTTCACTTGGAGATAGGGTTGTTGATTTTGTCCATGTTAGAAAAATATGTTATTGTCACCTAGAGATAGAGGTTTTGATTTTTTTTTTTTTTTTTGGGTTAGGTTAATAATGTTACTTAGAGATAGGGATATTATTTTCTTGATAAATTATTGGGATAATGTGTTTAATACATCTTTGTGTGAAATTAGTGAAGTAGAGACATCCATTGATTTTACCTTAGATAGGAAAATCATAACTCAAGAGAGTGTGGGTTTAATAATTTTTATCCTTTGTGCTAGAATTGTTGTTGAATTAATCATGAATCTTACATAATATCTTGCCATGTCTTGAAGTCTTATTATAAAAAATACATTCTTTTATTCCTTCTCCTATTCCATAATTTTCCTTGAAATTATTTGTCTTGTATTAATTATGTCTTTGTGAATTTTATTAGTTAAATAAAAGATGAAGAGTAATTAGTATGTACTTGTTCTTTAATGATCGATAGTTATTAATTCCCTATACTATACTTTTTGATAGGTATACTTGCTCATATGTATGATTTGGGTTAAAGTTTTAATTAAAATTTGATTGGAAACAAATTTAAAAATGAATGATTTTATCTACCCAAATCTGACGCATCAAATTTCTTATCATGCCATTTGGTCTCACCAATGCCCCTACCAGCTTTTGCAGTCTGATAAATAATACCGTCTACAACTTCTTGAGTGAGTTCGTAATGGTGTACTTGAATGTCATCGTTATGTACAACTGAACTTTAGAAGAGCACATAGTTCTCTAAGAAGGGTGTTCTATAGGTTAAAAGAACACAAACAATACGTTAAGAAGGAAAAATGTAAGTTTGAGTGAACGAAGATTACTTTTTTAGGCACGTGATTAACCAATGACAAATCAAGATGGATCCTAAAAAAGTAAAAACAGTATTGAATTGATCTATGCAAAAGAAAGTGACCGAATTACAATCATTCTTAGAGTTAACTAACTATTATAGGCAGTTTATTGAAGGTTACCCCAGAATGGCTACCCCTTTAACAGACTTGTTGAAGAAGAATTGGATATAGGGTTGGGATGCTAAGTGTGACTAAGGCATTCCAAAAATTAAAGTTAGCCATTACTTCAGAACTAGTATTGAAGCTACTAGACTTCAATCTCTCATTTGCTTTTATAGATTTATGTTGGCCTGATTTTAAAGAAATCTTATTTTGATTAATGACAGCTCTGATGATGGTACCTATCTAGGCTTGAAGGTGTAGGGAAGCCAAAGGCTGAAGTTGCACCCATACGAGTGATGAAAAGAAGTAGTGGTGTAGGTTTTAAGCATAATTTCTATCAGATTGATGACAAGTCCATAGAATTCTATAGTGATTAATAAACCTTGGGATGGGATGAATAAGGTTTATGACAAATAAATGCAATTTAAAATTTTTTTTGATGTTTTTTTTGATAAATGACAAATAAAGTGTGAGTTCAAAAATGTAGACTTGAATGTGCTACTAAAAAACTTTCAAAACTTCTCTAAATAATGAAAAGAAGATATATAATTAAGATGGGTAGATAAAGTAACAATAACAATTTCACCTAACTACATAAAAATCTTTGATCAAATCAATGAATGTAAAGAGGAATATAAAGCTTTTAAGTCAGATAAACAGCAAAAACGTAGGTATAAATATCATATTAGTTTTGCAACTGTAGGAGTGCAGATATGAATCTTTTAAAACACCACTAAAGGGCGAGAATATGGTCTGTTTTAAAGATGGGCAGTTAAGGCATTAAAGACAGACTTTCTATAGAACACAAAGGTCTTTAAAACTAATCAACAATTGCAGATATTGAGATAAAGTTCTTTGATCTAATGACCAGTAAAAATGCAGTGATAAAATGTAGATGAAATGCAAAAGAAAAAACCCAAGGATTTATAGTAGTTCGATCTTCAACTGATCTACATCCACTACCTTAAGTACCCACTTAAGGATTTCAACACAATCACTAAAACTTTTTTTTTCCCCCAAATTAATGATGGTAGGCTACACCAATCTTACACAAGATAATCACTAACCTTGGTTTTATACTCAACCTCTTAAATACAACAATCAAGGCTCACCCTAATTAGGTTTTACTTCCTTAACTTTGATACAAGTTAGAATGAAAGAAAGTTTACAAAAATAGTTCACAGATTTTAGCAAATTGCGAATAAATGAGAACCAACACCTTTTACCTTTTGAAGCAATTCTATTTCACTTTGAAACACAATGAAAATGGATATTTTTATTTTCTAAAATGTAAGAGTGTTTTCAAGAGAGATAGTACAAAAATCTGCTTCAAAATTGAGTTTTGAAAGCTTTTATAGAAGTGTAAAGTAAGACAACAACGGCTAGTTTTTCGCTGTAAGATTTTTCAGAATTTAGAACTCAAGGATTGGACGAAGGTGCGTCCAAAAGGTGAATCCAAAAAACACTTTTCTAGACAAACATTTTGACACTATTACAGAGTTTTAGATGAAGTTTTTGAATACAGAACCATCCAAACTACTCGTCCAAACATTTGAAAGCTTATTTTTTGAAATCATTTTATTGATGTGCTTAAAAGTAGAAATAAATTAAATCATAAGTTTATATTTTTGGCACATGTTTCTATTCTATCTTTTGTATATGACATGGCTTTGTTTGGTTGATATGTTTGACCTTCTACTGGATGATAAATTGAGAAATTTATAAACAATAATTCACAATGGAATCAAATTGCATGGTTAAATTTGATTATAACAAATAAAAGCAAAAAAGATAAGGATGCTGAATTAGAGTGTATATTCTTACTATTCTATAGTTAGGTATGAAAGAATCGTGGTAAAATCAAAGTTAAAAGAAAACAAAAAAAATAGGAATTTAAAAATTTTTATCTTTTTTTCTAGGAGCAACTGTAGAATGCTTACGTAGAGGTTTAATGGATTGTTAACTTACAATCGTTCTCTTTTTAGAATCCGGCTTGAATCACGCTAACCTTCTACTTAACACATCAATGCCTAACCTTTCAGTCTTTCGAAAGATGACCTTACCTGTTCCTAGCTAATGAAAGCAAAGGGCTTAGAACTATGGTCTTTCCTTGACTCACTGCTATAGAACAGTATCAAGAAATATTATCTCTCAAACTTCTATCAAAAAGAAGCCAAGAGAAAGTTACACTCAGCGGAAAACAAGTTTTCTTTGAGAAGAGAGAGAGAGAGAGAGAGAGAGAGAGAGAGATATGGAACTTACGAAAGAGAGATGCCAAGAGTGAAAAGAGAAGTTCTCTAATAATTTTCTAATCCATATATATCTATCAATTGGTTATCTGGGATAATTTAAATCCCAACCAAAACAATATCTCTATATAAGTGGCAACTAGCTAGGGCTTCCTAATGCCCTAGTCGGCCAACCCTAGCCTCGGCCTAGGCTAGAGATTTTTTCTTAGACCTTCGGTCTAGGCTATTGGGTTAGGTTTAATTTATTTATTTAATCTTAGATCAAAACAAGCTCAAAATTAATAATTAAATAACTCAATTGGACCAGGCCTATTTCTCAAATCTTTTCCTACTTTAGACTTAGACTAACTATAGTTATTCAATCTAAACTCAAACCTTGAACAATTAATTAACCAATTAACTAGGCCATTAGTTCTGTGATATCCCGTATTTTTGGTACTTTGGCTAATGACCACTTTTTATAAAGTGAGTATTTTAACGTGAGTTCAAAATAAGAAATGATTAATATAATGAGATGAATATTTTGGTGCGATACAAATATTCAGAGATACCGTTGGAATTTTGAGATTATTCTACCCGTACTTTTGTACTTCAATTAATGTTTACTTTGTATAGAGTAAGAATTTGGGTATAAACTCAAAACAAAAGTCAATCGGTGCAATAAGATGAATGTTGTGGTGTAGGAAAATTCTTCAGGAATATTATTGGATTTTTTACCATGAATTATGGAAAACTGAGGGATAATTTAAAAATTCTAAGATACACCATTACGTTCAGTTTAACGCGTAGATCGCATTGGTCAAATAGAATATTTTACCAATTGGGACGGATAGTGACTTTATTATATGTATTCCTGAATAAATATAATGAGTTCCTGAAGAATTAAAGCTAATTTTGGACAAGTGTCACAATTCAATTAGTTAAACAAATTAGATGGCATCAATAATTGAAGTATAAGACATGTGTTGGACTCTCATTGGTTATGGAAATCCTAGTCATCACTTGTGCCACCTAAGTGTGAA
Organism: Voacanga thouarsii; assembly: GCA_026120185.1. Lineage (NCBI taxonomy): Eukaryota > Viridiplantae > Streptophyta > Magnoliopsida > Gentianales > Apocynaceae > Voacanga > Voacanga thouarsii. Next base: position 2,106,122 of record JANUWF010001543.1, on the reverse strand, counting down.
CTAGGTTGCTTGTACAATTAATGCACTTGGTGATAATATTTGGACCAATCCAAAACCACCAAGCAAGCTTGTAGCATTTAATGCCATTTTGACTTAGAAATTAAAATCTTTATAAATAAGAGGAAAGGTGGCCGGTTAGGCCATTATATTTCAGCTATGAACAAGTGAGTATAAGAACTAAACAAAAGAAAACAAGAGGAGAGAAAGAGCACTTGACCAAGAGCTAAGGAAAAGAAAAGGGAGGAAGAAAGCTTGGGGATTTTCAGCCTAGAAATCAACAAGTACAAGGTAGATCATTTACCTTCATGAATTAAAGTTGTTAAGTGAGTTATGAGGATTATTTTGGGTATAAATATTTCATAATATTTTGAATGAACTATGAAGAATGGTTAGTGAAATTTCTTGTATAAAGCTGATTTTGGATTCATACTATGTGGTGGATGGATTTGCAAGTTGGTGGTTGTGTTTTGTGTGATGTTTGAATGAGATTTGAAGGTGTTAAAATACGGTGGTCATGGCTGATTATGTAAAAGAAAGAAATGAGGAAAGAAATGAAGTGATATTATGTTATTTGTCAAAAATAAATGAAAGAATTCTATATTTGCACAAGCTGCCGATTTTGTTATGGTTTGGGTTGTGAAAAAACAGCTTTGATTATGACTGAAAATTGTGTGAATAAATGATGTTTAAGAGAGAAATGGAATGAATTAAATGATAATTATATGCTTTAGAGAAGGAATAACAAAGATATATTATGTTTTGCTGGAAAATGGATTTAATTCCAAAAAATTCTCGACTGTTTCATGTCCAATAAATCTATCTCCTTTCTAGATTTGAACACAGCAAGCCTATTAAGATTAAAGTTAAGGATTTTAGGAATGTTTCGGCACAAGTTTGAAGTCATTTGGACTTGTGGATAGAAAGTTATGATAAAAATATCAAAGAGTGCCAAAAATGTGATGGGATTTAAAGTCTTGAGACTTTGTCACAAAAACTGAATGAAATGGAGAAAGAAAAAGGTACTCCATGAATTGGAAATTATAAAGGAATGTCCTACGGAGATTTTGAAACTAGTTGGACATCATTTGAATTTATGGATTGGAAATTATGGCAAAAATAGGAAGACATGCCATTAAAGATAAAATGCAAAAATTGTTGAGCTACTAAATTATGTTTGTTTTAGTGAGTTCAATGAAGTAAATAGGCTCATAAGACTAAGTGAATGTCCTATGATTACATAGAATACAAGAATGAAGAAGGATTATGTAAAGGAAATATTACTCCTTCAATTACTTTAAGTAATTATGTGCTCTTGTGAGAATACAAATGTAAGAAATGGATAATACTTTTGTTAATGCATTTGTTGGTGATGCATTAATTTGAAAGATTGAAATACTAAGAAAGAGTGAATCACTCTTGTGATGTAGACACAAATACTACGAGGATTTTGTGAAGTCTCGAGAATGACAAATCACGAAGAAGTAGCGTTAATCACGGTGAGTCCCCATTAAAGTGTTTTATATGTATATGCTAGTGAACTCTTTATTCTAGTAAAGAATGAAATGAAAGTTCATTTGGTTTCTCTAAGGAAAATGTGGTTTTCTGATATGGAAATGACTTTATGTCATACTAAGGTTTATGAAAAATGGATTTTTTTTTTCATTCAAAAATATTTAACCTTAATAGTTAAGTTTTTCAAAGAAATGTCGATAAACCTTAATGCTTTTCTGAATCAACTTTGGTTTCCCTGGCCAAAATTGTAGTTTTTCAGAACAAGTGAAATTTTATTTCATACTGTGATTTAACCGGGAAAATAGAATTTTGTGGTTTTAAATACCATTTAATAGTATTTTCCCTAAAGTATGAAAAGGTGAATGAAGATCAGTGATTTCTTTGAACCAAACCATAATTTTATATTTAGTCTTTTTTGTCACACGATATCCAGATTAAGTATAAGGCACGAAGTATGTTATCCTTATTAAACTTAATCAGTTATTTCTTGATTTCATAATAGGCTGTTCAAACAAATGATATCAATATATTAGATTGATATATTTGAGCACGGTCATACATTTTAATAGTCTAACTTATTAAGGGGCCAATGGATATCTCTCCCATAATTGAGAGGGACAAATTCCTTCACTGTCAATCATATTCCTCTTCTTGATTTATTCTATATCCAACAGTAGTCTAATTTATTGTCTGGTTAAAGACAACGTCAAAATATAGAATTTATCAAGTAGGAAACTATGATGAATTTAGGTCGAAGAACTTTTAATATCATTATGGCTAGAAAATACTTATGACATATTCTATGTAGTACTCTCACAGTGGGTCATGTCCAATACAATATTCTCTACCATATATTTATGTTTTGACTTGATATCACAAATATCCATGACCAGTAAAATATAGCCATCAAGTCACAAATATACTACTCTTAATTTATTATTGTTTCAATAATAATAATCGATCATAGACAGTTTTAGAATAGTCATTGTATTCATTATTGGGTTTTACTATCAAGTCACGTACTTAATGATCACAAAACAAAATATACTATTCATGAAAAGGAAAACCTCATATTATTATATAAAACATAACGACAATAATATAAGTACAAATTGATTCTAGGGCATATCCCTAACAAGAACCTCACCTATAGTACATCAAAGTACATACTTCTAGATTCGTTAGACCACTAACCCATATTCAAGCTATAAGGTATAAGTCCACACTGTAATAGTAGTAGTAGTAGTATATGTTTCTCTCAACTTAGTACTTTTAGAAACTACTATTATGGATCTAATTCTATGTATTCTAAATTCGATTATACTATGAAGTGAGAAGACTACTCACTAGTTAAAAGTAAGTCATTCCCTACCTAAAATTCATATCATAATAACTTGTTATGACGAGGTTCTCATTCTTATCAATCAGTTAAGAATAGTTAGTTTATGTGCTAGATAATCCTTAATCCATCCTTTAGTGTGAAATACCTCTATTCACACAGATCAATTAGTTAATACAATGGGTCGTTTTTTAGTAAAATTGTGCATTACAAATTAAAGTAAAAAATACAAACTTTATTCAAAATAAAACTTTTAGTTATTAATTCAAATTTACATTAGTTACATAGTTATTGAGGACATACATTCTAACACGGTAGCACAACAATAAGGATTTTATTTGCTTCTTTAGTAGTAACTATCAACATCTTCTATGCAATTTATCATTTTCTCCTTATATTATTTTTGGATTGAGTTTCATATAGAGGAGAACAAATATTAAGTTTGCTACTTGTAATATTGAAGAATGAGTTTCAAATCTACTGTGTAGAAGGATAGGCTTCTCCAATAGAAGCTGGCTAGGGAAACACCGCTGTATACAACTAGAAGCCATGTGAGTGTACTTCAAGAACCTTATGCTAGAGATGTAGAGAAGTTAAATCTTCTACTTTCAAAAAATGTAAGAATATTATGTATTTATTTGGACATTAAATTTAAAATATTAACTCAAATATATATTTTTTAAATCACGAAATTATTTTTTTTTCATTTTTTCTTTTCTGGGGCAAATAAACACTCAATTACTTAGACTTTGGTTTAACCTTATACTGCTTCTAGATTTATCTATATACATAAACAGAATCATACTATAATATTTCACTTCAAATTAAATTAGTAGAGCCAATTAGATAAGGCAACTCCCAAAGTGAAACTCATCCTTTTATTTAACTTTTATACATCCTAAACAATCATGCTTTTTCTCTATCTCTAGTTATCATATCAAATTAACTAAATTTCTCCTCATTGTATATTTCTAGTTCCCATAATTTGGTTTTGAGAAGTATTTATTGTTTAGTAGCATATATGCATAATAGAACATTTTGATTTTTGGCTGTAAGAAGTCTAATAGTAAAACTACCTTTATATAGGACAACAAGAATCTTTATGCAAAAGTAGATACTTTTTAGAAAGAAAGAGAGTGACAAAGAATGTTTTTTGTTACTTAGATGACATAAATAGATATTTATTTATGTTGCAAGTTTTTTTTTTCTAAGCCTTAGATGACAAATGTCTCTAAGTAACTAGCTTTACTACTAGACTACATTGAGTGGGTGTAGAGTAATTTAGATTCCAAGTTAGAATATGCTACTACTAGATTAGTATTGGGTGGGTGTAGAGTAATCTAGATTCTAAGTTAGAATAGGAAAAACAATTGTTTGAATTGGTTAATTCATTTTAAACCTTGTAATTGACGATAGAGGCTTCAAACTATGGCTTAAACATTAGGTCTAGCCATTGTGAATTTAAATAGGTGTAATGTATAAAAGATAGGTTCAATTCTATTGCTATATGCTCAACACCCTTCTCTTTTTCGTTGGTCCTAATACTAGACATTGTTTCTTTAGAGCATATTCAAATAGTTATGCTTTTGACAACCAAAATGAATGGGATTCTTATCAATAAGAATTTGAGCAAAGTAGAACTAAAATTTTACACTATCATGATGAAGAACATGGCTTCTCATCTAGATATAACTATTAAAGGGATAAGAGAAGAAGGTTGCATCCTTTTTTAAGACTCTGAATTTTGTATAAAGAGGGTTAGCAATTAAACGTCTACTGTTTTGATTGTATTCACATTCTTTCTACTACTTTTAACAGTTTAACTTTAAAGATGGACGAGGCTTAAAGATGTGTAGAAGGTGATAGGTGTGATAAGTTTGTTAAACTATGAGTAATTTTCTCACAAAAATTAATTTCAAAATTTGAAAACAAAGTAAAAAAATGTTAGAAATAAAAAGAATAATTACAACACAAAGTTTAAAAATATATATGAAGCCAATTACATTGGTTTATATTTTTTTTGTAAATACTTTATTAATAATAGATTTTTTTTTGGACTTATAAAAAATAGGCTAAAATCATCTTATAAGAACACCTCTTAAGAACACCATTTAACGAGGTAAACATGACAAGAGTTGTATATTGGAAATTATTAGATATACTTGGGATAATTAATATACATTTATATAATTTATTAAATTAAATATTTACAAAATTATATTCAATTATTAGACAAAATATCCGTGCAAAATGCGGAGTTGCTGATATGTGCTAATTTTCTCATCATTTATGGGTCATATGTGCTGTAGTTATGAAGGATACTATGTGTAATTGACTACTTACCTCCACTTTTTCACCTTCTTTTGTGTAGGATTTGTGGAATGAAGAGATTATCAAGAATGAAGGTGAAAAGTCCTAGAAATTATAAAAATAAAGAAGCTAAGCAGCACTGCCTAGTTCATAGGGAGCAATGCCGCCTGAGGATGCTTGAGAAAGTTCCAAAGAGCAAGCGACAAAATTAGAGGTGAATGAAGTAGTGCCGCCTGATGAAGAAAATTTGACACCATTGGCAACCCGAGAAGAAGCAGTGCCAGTTGAGAAAAAGCGAGTGGTGCTGGTTGCAATCACAAAGTAGCGTAATTTCAGTCCAAGTAGGGTTGCTTAGTTCACACTAGGCAGGACCGCTTGGTCCGCAGAATCATACCCTATTCTGATTGCAGCTGCAAAATTCTAGGATTTAAAAGAATACAAAAAGAAAGAGACAAAAACCCTAGAAGAGGCTGGAGAAGCTGACACTAGAGAGATAAAATAGAGAAAAAGCCAACGCAAGAGAATGCTGAGAGGCTAGTCATAAGAAGAATATTAGAGAAGAAAAGAATATTGTTCAAGAAGGAATTGCAAAAGAAGAAGAAGAAGAAAATCAACTTATCTATGAGTGTTCTTCTTATCTCTCTTTATATTTTCTTATTGACAATGATGTTTTGAATTTTTAATTTTATTTAAAAGGTTGAATGAAAAAATTATGATATCATAATTAATTGTCTTTTGATCAATCAGTTAGCAATTCTAATATTTGATTGCTTATGCATATGGTGTTAAATTGATTGTACCAATTCAATTGATTTAATATTTGTTCTTTTTTTATTAACTTAAGAGATGTTATTAAAGGAAAGAATTGGTAATCAATGATATAATAATATTACCGAGAAATAAGGGTATTAATTTCTCCCAGGATTACCTTTGGTAATTGAGGGTTAATTATACCTAATGCATCTTTTAATTAAATTAATGAGATAGAGATATTTGTTAGTTTTACTAAAGATAGGAAATATATAATTTGAAAAAGAGTGAAATTCATTATTGTAACCCGTATGGGTACTAGATTAATAACTTAATTATCTGAACTCTTCATTCATTATTTGTCTAGTTCTTGGGGATTCTATTTGAATGTGTGCTTACTATTCATTCTCTTTACTCCTTGATATTCTTGTGGCCAATCTTGTGTGGATTAGTTTTGTTCTCTATTTAGTAGTTTTAATTATATTATCTCTTTGAATTGATAAGATAAACAATAGAATTAGAGTCACTATTGGTATTTACTCCTTGAAGATCAATACTTCTTTATTATTCTATACGACCTTTGTGATGGGTGCATTTACCATATGCGTTTGATGTATAGTTATGGTGATTTGACATCTGAATTTTAAAACATGATTAGTTGTGAGCTGTTGATAATATATATTGTTTAGACACAACACATCATGTTTTTTACGTCGTTGCCAAGAAGCAATATTGGGAAAGTTTGAGTTTTATTAATTTAACCATTTGTATTTGTGAATATTTTTACTATTGTATATTAAGGTGCTTTGTGAATATTTTTATTGTTTGTATTTAACTATTTCGTTGTGTGTGTATGCGTGTGTAACACCCCACTACTTAGGCCCATTAGAGTTGGGGATGTCGCCCCGTTCACATGACAATAGGTCTTTATAACTAGGTCACATAAAATAAAATAAAAAAAAACACTTCAAAATTAAACTTATTACAACCCAACAATACATGAACAAATTAAAAAAAGATAATTATCTGCTACAATCTCTCAAAAGCAATACATAAGCAAAATAACAGAGAGTCTTCAAAATCATAGGCAACAATCTAGTTAATGACATTTACAGTAGGATCGACCTGAAAACATGGTATCAAAGGTGGTGAAATAAAAATCTTAGTAAGTCCGTGTGTACTTTGAGTGTTTCAGGTAAAACAGTCCATGTATGCAAATTGTAAAAGTTTTATAAGAGGAAGTGCTGATAAGCATTAAATAAATGTTAAAAATGAAGAGTGGTGTTTTGCTTTCCAAACATATTGGTGCACAATAAAAACAACCACCCAAAAAGATAGCCATGGCACCACACGTTAGGTACCATGACGATATAATGGTCAGAATGCCACACGTTGAGCATACTGACAAAATGTAGGTGTACGGCCTACCGGGTGAGATTCTCCTCTATCTCTACACCCAAACTTACCGGTTGTCCACTCCGAAAATACACAGTCCACTTGACTGAACTTGCTAGCTCGGACCGGTATGACCTACTGGATTGGCATCGTATCCAGGAAAGACTCACCCTTCAGAGGTGGCTACCTACTGAAAGACTTACCCTAACCCTTCAAAGACTAGTCCTAATAGTCTACCCTTATTGAGTACTCAATGTTGTTGTTGTCCCACTTGAGAGAAAATTGATCATATAATGATTTACTTGGAAATAGCAATTAAAGTTTATAAAATTCTTACCAAAGTTGGATTTTAGAAAGAGTTTAGCGTTTTGTATAAAATTGCTTGTTTAGTTTCAAATGGTTTGCTTGACTGAAATAAAAAGGAAAACTATCCTTAATTGCCTTTACAAAACAATTGTTTATACACATTACGTTTGGTTTGCCACATTAATTTTGGTCTTCAAATGACTTCATGCAGGAGCTTACCTGATCCTTTACTCTGTTGGAATTCAAAGATCTTCCAAGGTCAACCTAACCCCGCCTGGGGTAAACACAAGACATAAGATAACATTCGAACTATATCTGCCTTACATAAATAATTTCTAATTCAACTAATTACAACTATGACTAACATGACCATGATGTCTTAAGTTTTAATGCTAGTTGATAAAGTATTTTATAAAATAAATTTAGTTTGATAAGTTAAAACAACTAGAAGTTCTAAAATAAATACTAATAAGTTATAGTTTCAAATAATAAATTATGAGTATTATTGTTAATAAATAAATTAATATTAAATATTGAATAATACTAAATCTAAAATAATATTGGTAAATGGTAATATTTAAATAGTATTATTATAAATAAATAAATAATAAATTACACTTAATTTTTAATTAATAATTAATATATAATAAATAGTTAGTAATAATAAATATTAATAATAAATGAGTTATGTTTAACAAATAAATTTTAATATAAATAATATTTATGGATATAGGTAAAAAAATTTAGTTATGGTCCACAAGGTCATTAATTAATTATAATATTTTATTTATTATTATTATATATATTATTTTTTAATAAAAGATATTATTTACTTGACTAATAAAATATTAATATTTTAATTAATATTCCATTCCAAACCATCCTAGCAATTTCGATTTTCATAGAGAAAACTATAGTAGTAATTCTAATTAAAGTAATAAAATTTGTGAATAAAAATATCCTAGGATTAACAAGAAATAATCTTCCATCATGATTTCCCTATTGCTAGAAAAGATTCATGAACACATTCTCAAACATCAACTAATAGGCTAATCCATTCATGAACATATACTTAAATTAGCACATACTATCACATAGCTGATTCCCTACTAGGCATAATCATCAATCATGGGTTCAATGAAAAATAAGAACATAAAGCCCAAATCACTATTGGTGTCATAACATCTAATATGCTTTAAACATCCATACTCTCATTAAACATGATGAGCATATGTTGATTCAAAAGAAAAATCCATATAGCTTAGTCATATATATCAATCCTCATGTCCTAACTCCAACCCCTTCATCCACATGCATACACTCAATCCCCCATTCATATTCAATCTTCTTATTAATATTTAGGAGACGTGAATTCAGGAATAAAAAAGAGAGGATTTAAGAAGAAATATTTGATAGTTGATCACTTGTTGAAGACTAAAGAAGGTCCACACATTTGAGAGTCTTTAGGGGTCCAAAGGAAAAACTGCCATGGTTGATCAACCATTTCGGCCGAGAGAGAGAGAGAGCATTAGAACGGTATATCAAAAATTGAATAGAAAGGGAAGAACAGGAAGGTTGTTCTTGTTTTACCTTTTTGATGTTCTTGAAACCTTCAAGAAAAAAGCTGAATTTGATCCGTTCAAAAATTCTCTTTTGTGTAATTTTGTGTTATAAAGACCAGAAATGAAGTATAGGGATTAAGTAGAAGTGATCTGGAGTATTTGAGAGTGATTGGAGGTGTTTAGGGTAGGTTTAGACTTGAAGAAGTGTAGTGTGTGTTCTTAGTGTTTTGAGAGAGTTTTGAGAGAAAAGGGCTTGCAAAATTCTGGAATGCTGTTGGCCAAATGGTCTAGAGCAATTAGGAGTTTCGGTCTTTAGCAAGATGGAGAGAGAGTGATCAGATTTTTTTGAAATTCAAATGGAGGAAATTGATGAGTTATTTGAGGTAGAAGATTAGCTAATGGTAATTGATCAAGGAAGGTTTCTTTGCTCTTCAATGGTGCCGGTTGAACAAGCTAATCTTGTTGAAATAAATGAAGGTTGTTCAGGTTATATGGCTGGCCAAAATTTAGTCTATGATGGCAGAGAAAATTCTGGTTTGTTCATTTGATACAAGAGTATTTTAATAAAGTAAAATTCTGAAATTATTTTGAAGTTCAAAAGAGTTTTGGCTAGAGTAATCTTATGAGCTTTTTGAGGTGTGATTATGGAGTCCAAATACTCAAAGTAAGTGTGGAGGTCAATGGTGTTCAGTTCATGACTGAACAAGGTCCAATTTTTAGAGGTTTGAAAAGTGTTTTTTGGCCTTGGCATGGAGAGACAAAGCTAGGAATTTTCTGGTTTTCATTGTCTAAAAGTTTCGAAGGTTGATAATTTTTCTGGTGCAGAATTTTTGCATTTCCTTAGCTCGATTGCAGCTGGTTTTTTTAGGGTGTTTGAAGGTCTCTTAAGGGTGGTTTTCCAGCCTTCTTTCTGGAGAAAAACAGAGGATGTTCTAGCTGAATTGATGACAAAACACAACTTCAATTCCAGCTTCATAAGCTGTGAATTGTGCAGGATTTTTTTTTTTTTTTTTGTGCAGTTTGAACAGTCCAAAAATTGCACAGAATTTTCAACCTTCAAGCCACATGAAATGACCATTTTTCTGGCAACAAAAGGGTAGAATTATTGGGTGAATTTTTCAAAAGCTGTACTGCAAAATTTCTGAAAAATTTCCAAATTTTCCTTCACTAAACATATGAACAACATGAAGGTAGGATAATCATGAATAAAACTTAAGTGATGGAATTTGAACTCATGACCTTAGCGATTAATTCACAAAACTCTAACCACTTAACCACACTAACTCTTGTTCTTATTTTCTCATCCAAATATTCTTCTTATCTAAGCCTCAAGCCATCTTCCTATTTTGACCTCAAGTAAAATTACCTTTTTACCCTTCCTACCCAATAAGCATAAATAAGTCAATTAACCTATAAGCCGCAAGTCTAACGCACATAAAATCATTCAAAAAGTATATTTTTATACAGAATAATATGATATGCATCTCGACCCCCTTTACTCTAAGGTTGGCTTTAGGTGGGGTTTCACAGCGTGTGTATATATATATTAGTATATGTGTTTTCTTCATTTATATTATTTGTTATTTTGAAATTGTTAATAATATTTTTGTTCTTAAAAACTTTTAACAAGTCAATCTCTCTAGTTTATGACCTGAAAAATCTATAAGGAAGTCACTAAGCTTGACAGTGAGCTTGAAAGGACATTTCACAGGCTTATAAGGAAAAGAAAGTAGAGAGTTGAGCAAATCTGTATTTAGATAGAAAGGTTGAATCATCTCATTGATGATATGGAGATGAATATTGGTGGTATTGGTAATGGTAATGACAAAAGGAGAACAATGGCTTATTATACCTGGCCATTTATATCTAGGTTAGAGTCCAATATTACTAGGACAAGAGTTGAAGAGAACAATTTTGAAATCCCAATATTATTTAGATGATATAGGAATTAGTGCAATTTGATGGTCTACCTAATGAGGACCCAAATGCTCACATTGCAAATTTACTAGAGATTTGTTATACTTTCAAAGCTAATAGAGTGTCAGATGATGCCATTAAGTTGAGACTCTTCCTGTTTTCTCTAATAGATGAGCAAAGTCTTAGTTGAAATCACTTTCAGCAGGGTCCATCACGACTTGGAATGGGTTGGTAGAAAAATTCTCGACCAAGTACTTCCTACTAGCAAGAAATGCAAAGTTCTACAATAACATATTCTTTTTTCAACAGATGTAGATGGAAAGTTTGTATTGAAGGTTTAAAATGGCAAAAATCATCAAATCGAAAGCATGGTAACAAAACAAAAAATTTACCTCTATGATTAAATGGCCATCTTCGCACTAATATAGATGTCTGTACAAGGATGTTTGAAGCTATTGGATCACGTCCTTATAAACGTCGACTACGTTTTATTCATGCAAAGCCTTTGATCTTCCGAAATGGTACTCGTAGTACAACCGGTGAAGGCTTAAAGAAGTGGGTTTGATAAGCTTTTGGCCTCTGTGAATGTTTTCACTAGGTTTTTGTGAGTGCTTCACGGAATTCATTTTCTTCACCAAAATTGGGTTTGTTTACCAAATGAAAAACTAGAAAAACATTTGCATGATTTCCTCTTCATTTCCAATCCTTCATCGAAAGAAAGAACAACCGCACGAAAACAAAAAGCCTATGCTTTCATTATCCTTCACGCGAAACAATACGGGATCCATTCTGTATTTTTTTAAAAAAAATTAATTAAATAATTAATTAAAAAAATTTTGCCCATGATCTTATTCATTGTGTTAGATAAAATTATTTACTCTTTAACTTGAACACCCATAAATAATAAATCTCAATTATTTATTTTCTGGGCTTCATTAAATAGCCTAATAAATAATTAACAAGCCCAAATAGACCAATATAAAATATCAGGCCTTTTATTTAGTTTATAGCTAAATTAATTTTTTAATTATTCAATATGGGCTTCATTAAATAGCCTAGTAAATAATTAACAAGCCCAAATAGACCAATATAAAATATCAGGCCTTTTATTTAGTTTATAGCTAAATTAATTTTTTAATTATTCAATATGGGCCTTAGACCTTGAATAATTAATTAACCAAATAAATTAGATAAATATATATACTCTATCTCGAACCTTTTATTTTATTCTAGTCAATAATAAATTAGATTTTTAAATAAAATAAAATAAAATTCATAATTAGCAAAACCAATTCCTTAACCCAAATCTACCAGGACTTAAGGGTCATTCCGAGAACCAAAAGACACATCGCATTGGCTACTAAAATGACCAAAATACCCCTACTATATAAATAGTTATATTTTGCATTTTAAATATTTTCTAATATCACCATAAGAAAATATTGACCCCGAGGATAATGCTACGTTAGCAAAGTCTTCGACCTACATATGTAATGACTAAAATACCCCTCTATGCATCGTCATACATTTAGAGAGGAGGAGTGTTCTAATACCTTTCTAGTAGACATTTACCATCCTTAGACCTCTAGTCCAATGATCCACGACTCTTGGAATATTTTTACTTTTCAAGAAAGCTATCCTAAAGTAAACATCCAAGTCATGTTCCCCAGGGCCCTGGATAATTAAATCATTTGAATAGTCACAACGGGCAATATAGTGCAGAAGCTATCTTGTACAAGTCTGTCTTAACTAACTAATCACATATACCCAACATATAAGTCTATCGGCTCTACGAAAGAACCTCAACTACAGTATATCAAAGTATATACTTCTAACTTCGTCAGACCACCAACTCATACTAAAGTGGTAGAGTATTAGTCCACATTGTAGTAGTAATAATCGAGTTTCTTCTAAATAGTACTTTTAGAAACCACTATTACAGGTCTTGTTCTACATATTCAAGATACACTCATGCTATGATGTGAGTGGACTACTCACTGGCTAAAGGTAAGCCATTCCCCATTTGGAATTCATAACACAATAACCTAAACATGATGAGATTCTCATTATCATCAATCGATTAAGAACAAATATTTATGTGTTAAGTAATCCGTGATTCATACCTTACTATGAAAAACCACCATTCACATGGATCACTTACTTAAATACAATGGATCATTTTCAAACGAAAATCGTACACAAATAAAATGTAAATTCACAAGCAAATTTTGAAATACCGTATTGACATCCATTTGTTATATCTCATAGTCGAAATGACATGCAATGGTAAGGAGGATATTGATGGACTTAAGCATGGTTATCAGGAAAAAAGTTTCATCATAATCGATTCCCTCTTCTGAGTATACCCTTTTGCCACAAGCCTAACTTTGAAGGTTTCCACCTTCCTTTCCGCTCCCCTCTTCCTCTTGTATAATTATTTACACCCAATGGGTTTTATGCCTTCAAGTGAAGCTACAAGATCCCAAACATGATTGAAGTATATAGACTCAATCTCGACTTTCATTACTTCATGCCATAGATCTGCATCAGCATCAGCAATAGATTCCTCGTATCTAGTGGGATTTTGTTCCTGATAGTCAGAGACCAGCTTAAAAGCCTCTCATGTCCACCTTTCTTAAACTCTAGATACCCTCCCACTACGACGAAGCTCCGTTTGTACAGGTTCTTGAGGCTGTGCCTCTTCTTGTTCCATAACCGGGTCTAAAGAAGTTGATTCCGAAGATAATTTCTCCTTGAGTTCTAACCCTACTGAATCTTTAATGGAAGTACTTTAATCATCCTTCAAATATCTAGCATTAGTACTTACCAGTACTTTTTATTTTTTGAGATTATAAAAGTAACCTCCTTTTGTCTTTTTTGGATACCCAACAAAGTAGCATATTTCTGATCTTGGTTCTAATTTGTCTCCCTTGATCAATACATAAGTTGGACAGCCCCATATCCTGAGATGATTTAGACTTGGCTTATGCCTAGTCCACATCTCATAGGGTGTCTTAGGTACTGACTTGGAAGGCACCAAGTTCAGAATGTATGCCACTGTTTCCAAAGCATATCCCCAAAAAGAGATCGGAAGAGTAGCATGAGACATCATGTTCCGAACCATTTCCATTAATGTCCTAATCATTCTCTCAACTACTCCATTCTGCTGGGGTGTACCCAACATAAAAATTTGGGATACTATCCCATGATGTACCATGTAATCCTTAAACTCACCGAAAAGGTACTCTCCACCACGATCCGATCGTAAGATTTTGATCAGGTTACCTATTCGACGCTCCACTTCAATCTTAAATTCTTTGAACTTGTCAAAAGAGTTAGACTGGTGTCTCATCAAGTAGACATAACCAAATCTTGTACAATCATTCGTGAAAGTAATGAAGTACTCAAAACCCCCCTCTAACTTAAGTAGACAAAGGACCACATACATCAGTATGAACAAGACACAATATCTCCTTGGCTCTATCAGCCTTTTGAATAAACGACCTTTTGGTCATTTTGTCTATAAGGCAGGATTCACACTGAGGCCAACTTTCCAATCTTAATGAGCCTAAGGGCCCATCATGGATTAACTTCTGAATCCTGATTGAGTTAATATGACCCAACTTTAGATGCCAAAGATATGAGTCATTGATATTGGTCTTTCTTTTCTTACTTAAAGATTCAAATTGAGCGTTATTTATTTGATTGTTTGTAGGATTTAAAAAGAATAAGTTTTCATACATGTCCCCTGTACATAAAACTTCTCTATTTCTATTGATAGTAATACCAAAATTGAAAGAAACAGAATATCCATAATTTATTAGTTTTGCGACTAAAATCAAATTCTGTTTAAAACTGAGTACATATAAAATATCATTTAATAAAAATAAAATCAAACTCTCCCACTGCAAGAGCCCATACTCGTGCTCTATTTCCTACTCGTAGTTC
The DNA here is from genome assembly GCA_026120185.1 of Voacanga thouarsii. Taxonomy (NCBI): domain Eukaryota; kingdom Viridiplantae; phylum Streptophyta; class Magnoliopsida; order Gentianales; family Apocynaceae; genus Voacanga; species Voacanga thouarsii. The sequence continues at coordinate 2,091,083 of JANUWF010001543.1, read as the reverse complement.
ATGCTCGCCCTTCTAGAGTCTTCTTATCTTTCTAAAACCCTGCAAGGAGTTACAGATATGATTAGTGGCACTAGAATCAACAATCTAAATGGAAGTTGATCCAACCATTGAAATTGGCTCTAGATAGAGAACAATACCTGTAGGGTTTTTCTTGGCCTGAATTTTGGATACTCCTTTTCCAGTGTCCTTTCTGCCTGCATTTGAAGCATTTGTTTTTGGGCTTGTTGGGCTGGTTCTTGGGTTGGATTGGTGCATTTCCCTTCTTCTTCTTGAACTTCTTAAGTTTGGGCTCTATTCTGGAAGAAAAAGTCATAGCAATCATAGCCTTAAACTATGGTTTCATGGCCTTCTCTGCCACCTGGAGCTCTTTCATTAATTTGGTTAAACTTATTTTTAACTTATTCATGTTGTAGTTCAACTTGAATTGAGTAAAAAAGTTCGACAGAGATTCGAGAACCATATCCACTTGGCTTTCGGGGTCAATAACAGCCCCTAAGACTTCTGCTTCCTCTAAAGCAGCAATCATTTTAAGCATATACTCCCTGACTGATACTCCCTCAGCTATCTTAGTGTTTATGATCGTCCTAAGAGCTTCCTGCCTTGCGGGTCGGCTCTTATCTGGGAACATCGTGACTAATGATTGGCTAATGTCGTCTGCAGTGGTCATGTGTTCATATTTAGATTGGAACACATTAGACATGGAGGCCAACATGTAGTATCGAGCCATTTCATTAGCTTTCTTCCATACTTTCTCAGCCTCACGCTCCTCAACGGTAGAACCCTCCCCGATAACAAGGTAAGTTTCAAAGAGGACATACTTATACTCTTCAGCAGTGAGTATTATATCCAAGTTTCTTTTTCAGTCCACATAATTTGAGCCTGTTAACTTATTCTCACGGAGAATAACGGCAAAAAAACTAAAAGAACATCCACCAACGATTTCTAAAAATTCGAAAAAAAAAAAATCAATTTGTGAAAAACAAAATAAGTTGTGACTTTATCCTCATATTAAATCCGATAACAGTTAACCCTATCACTATTATCTTTAATATGATTGATTTAGCTCTTACAAAAACTGACATAACTTCTTGGAAAGATTAACAGTTTTCTAAGTTATACGTATTAACCATCACAAATTAATTTTCCTTCTAGGTAATGATTTAGAAGATAACTCCATCGTTGGATGACCGTTTCTTCTCATTTCCTATAGACATTCCTCACACTAGAACCTCCAACGTAGGTTGGCCAATCATAGCACGTGCCCCGAATTATTATTTACATCCATCCATTAGTTCTAAATCCTTGTTGTATCCCCATTCTATACGAGTTCACTCTTAGGGTGACACGAGGGGACCCACGATCTCTAATGAGGATCGTGATGAAAGCCGTGGGACTATTGGAACCCCTCTCCTACTTAATATTTTAAAATAAGGGTTTTTCTTGAAAAATATCTTTTGAAAATTTCAATTAAGTTTTCTTTTAACTCAAAATAAAATATCTAAACCCATAAAAATTTTTGTGTCAATGTTTATACCTTTTGAGAAATTTTTTCATGGATTAATTTTATTTAAGTTAATAAACTTAATAATTTCAAAATTTTCTAACAAAATTTTTGAGAGATTTTGATCTCAAGATTAATTTAACAAAAATAATTTTTCTTGTTAAAATTTAATTAAAATGGTTTTCTATTTTAATTCACAAAAATATCTAAATCCAAAATATTTTCTATGTCAAGGATAAAATCCTTTGAGAAAATATCCAAGAATTAATTTTTTTTCGAATTAAAATTAACCATTTGATTTAAGAAAAATATTTTTCTTTGTAAAAAATTCTCAAAGACTTTGGTTTTTGAGAAAACGCACACATTGGATACAAAAAGAAATAAACATGCTAGAAAACTGTAAACGTCAAGAGAGAGAACAACCGCATGAAACAGAAAGCTCATGCTTTCTATTATTCTTCACGTGAAACAACACGGGATCCATCACATGTTGTTGTTTTTTTTATTTTTTTAATTAATTAATTAATATTTTTTAAAATTTTATTTTACCCTTAATCTTATTCATGGGGCCACATAAAATTGTTTACTCTGAGGCTTGAACACCTATAAATAATAAATCTCAATTATTTATTTTCTGTGCTTCATTAAACAGTCCAATATATAATTAACAAACCCAAATAGACCAATATAAAATATTAGGACATTTATCTAGTTTATATCTAGATTAATTTTCTAATTATTTAATTTGGGCTTTAGACCCTGAATAATTAATTAACTAAATAAGTTAGATAAAATATATATACTCTCTCTCGGGCCTTTTATTTTATTATAATCTAATAATAAATTAGACTATTTAAATAAAATAAAATAAAACTCATAATTAACAAGACCAATTCCTTAACCCAAATCTATCAAGATTTAGCCATTTCGGGGACCAAAAGACACATTGCATTAGCTATTAAAATGACCAAAATACCCCTACTATATAAATAGCTATATTTTGCATTTTAAATATTTCTTAATATCACAATAAGAAAATATTGACCCCAATGATAATGATGTGTTAGTAAAGTCTTCAACCTACAGGTGTAATGAGTAAAATACCCCTCTATGCATCGCCGTATATTTAGAGAAGAGGAGTGTACTAACACCTCTCTAATAGATATCTACCATCCTTAGACTTTTAGTCCAATAATCCACGACTCCTAGAATGTTTTCACTTTTCAAGGGAGTTACCCTAACGTAAACATCCAAGTCATGTTCCCCAAGACCCTGGATAATTAGATTATTTGAACAATCACAATGGACGATATAACTCAAAAGCTATCTTGTACAAGTCTGTCTTAACTAACTAGTCAAATATACCCAACATACAAGTATATCGGCTCTACAAAAGAACCTCAACTACAGTATATCAAAGTATATACTTCTAACTTCGTCAGACCAACAACTCATATTCAAGCAGAAGAGTATTAGTCCACAATGTAGCAGTGATAGTCTAGGTTTCTTCTAAATAGTACTTTTAAAAACTACTATTACAAGTCCTGTTTTACGTATTTAAAATACATTCATGCTATGAAGTTAGTGGACTACTCACGTTATTCCTCATTTAGAATTCATAATACAATAATCTAAACATGATGAGCTTTCTATTCTCATCAATCGGTTAAGAACAAATATTTATGTATTAAGTAACATATGATCCATACTTTACTGTGAAAGACCACCATTCACATGGATCACTTACTTAAACACGATGGGTCCTTTCTAAATAAAAATAGTGCATAAATAAAATGTAAATTTATAAACAAATTTTAAAAATAAATTATTTTATTAATAAATTATATTAAAAAATTAGTCTAGAGGGCATATATTCCAACATGTATGACTTATATATTCCAACATGTATGACTTATAGGAAAGATAGAAGGAGTTGTTGTGGAATGCCCACAGCATAGCTTAGATCTTAGGTTTTAGATGCAGACATTCCATAGTAGTTTGAATTTTTCTTCGAAGTAGTTGATTGATGCTTCATCTGTTTGGACTACAGGTAGCAAGACCTCAGTAGAATTACAAGACTTGATTGAGAACATCTTCATGAATAACTATTTTTAGGGTAATCCAAGGCCTACTGCAAGAGCTCAAGGGATTCACAATATAGACATAGTGATAGCTCTAGAGGCAAAGCTATAGTCACCAATGAAGAAAATTGATAAGATGAACATAGCACCTCCTCAAGGATAAGTTATTAGTTGTGATTTTTGTGAGAGAGGACATCCCAATAATAAGTGCCAGCAAATGGGAGCATCCACATAGCAATCCTTGGAGTAGGTTGATTATTTGGGTAATGGAAGAAAAGGCAACAATCTTTGTGGGAATACATATAACCCAGGCTAGACGAACCATTCATATTTCTCCTGGAGTAATCCAAGACAAAAAAGACTAGCTCAATCAATAAGATTCCAAGCTAGACCTTGTTCAAGGCCTCCAAAGCCATAACAACCAGTAAAGCTTTGACTGGAGGACCTTGTCGCAAAGCTAGTGACTTCTACGGATTCATACTTTCGAGGAGTAGAGGCATCATTGAGAACCAAGAGATTTCGATTCATAATCCAGAGAACAAAATTAGGCAACTGACTAAGCTTATTAGCGAAAGACGAGCCAGGACACTCCTAGGGAACATTGAGAACAACCCACATTAGCAAGAGCATGGGCAACGATGGAATCTTATCTATTTTTTATCATGGTGTTGAACAATTCAATTGCTTTTGTATTTTATTCTGGAAGATTATGTTTTGGTTTTTTTTTTTTTTTGGATTTTAGTATTTGTGCAAGAAAATGACAATTATAGGTACAAAAAGTAACTGGTATCGTTCAACTCAACAGAAGTGGTGCCACTCAGTAATTAAATAGGGAGAAACAGAACCCAAGCAGATAAGCAGTGCAATTTGGTGTTGCGATCAGAGAAAAATAGCAGTGAAGCGGCACCATTCATCTCATTTCTAGTGGCACCACTCAGTTTGCTACTTCAGGAAAAAAAGGTAGCGGCATGTAATTGGAAGCCCTTAACCTAAGCATCACCTACCTTCTTCACATAACCCAAGCACTGCTTCCTTCCCAAGAGTACCCATCTTCTATTTTCTTCACAAATCGTCAAATTCCACAACTTTCCTTCAAACACTTCCAAGGGTGACTTATTTTTTTTCCACCTTCCCTTCTTAGAATTCCACTACAATTCTTTCGCAACCATTTGAAGTCCGCTGCAATTTATGTGCTTCTCATAATTTAAAGGCTAACTAGTTCTTCGAAGTCCAATGTTATGTCAGAAAGTAGTTTTCCAGTGGTGAGTTCTTCAATATTGATGAAATTTCTTAGTGGGCTTACTATATTTTATTAATTTGCCTTGGGAACTAATTTGCTTTGCTTGAATATATGATTTTAGATTGTTGAACAATTTGATAATGTGAGCCTCTGTTAAGTTGTGTTGAGTTGTGATTGTAGATTTGATATTAAATTGCGATTTTGATTATTCTGGTTCTTTTGTTGATTTCAAGTTGAATTATTGGCTTTTTGTGATTTCTATGATTTTTGGTATTTTTGATTGTTGGGTGTTGTGGTGGACTTTGTGATATTTTGAGTGCAGTTGGCATTTTGGAAGGTTGAGGTGTGTTATTATTGGTATTTGTGGTTGTGGAGGAGTTGATAGAATTAGTTGGGGTTATTGAGTTGTTTGATATTGTGGAGTATTAGCTCTACTTCCTTTATCTTCTCTATCTTAGAACCCTGCAAACATGCCTAAGAAGTTTGCTGCATCTAAACCCCCCAAGAGAGATAGAGGAGAATCTTTTTCTCGAGCCCCTCCTCCATCTGTAGAGGAACTGTCAGTACATCCTATATATTTCAAAAACCATACTATGCTGACTGGAACAACAAAAGGTCCAAGAATAAAGTCCTTGTTGAGAGAACCTTTCAGCCTATTCTTGAGTATACCCTTTAGATATCTAATGTGTTTAAAAAGATTGGTTGGGGACCAATCTTGAATTTGAAAGGCACTTTCTATCTAATTTTGGTCAAAGAGTTCTATGCTAACATGAGTGATAAAAAGCGAGTAGATCTTACAGTTATTGAGACTTCAGTGAAAGGAGTCCCTATTGATCTTACTAGGCAGCTATTGGCTAATATCTTGAGAGTACCTGATGAGGGACAATAAGTAGATGTTGACCTCTATAACAAGAAGATGATCTCTGAACTAGAATAGAATTTTACAGCTGCTTACAGGGAATTAAGTTTAGCTTACCACCTAATTGGTTTTTCTCGTGTCCTTCCTGCCAATAGTTTGTCCCCGCAAATGCACATAGTTGTTTATTTGCTTAGATTCAATGTTTGTCCTAGGGCAAGCACTATAAATGAAGCTCGTATTATTGATGTCTATAGTTTACACGAGATGCTTCATTCTTAACCTCTTCCCTTTGCTCCTTTGATACTCACTTCCATGGGTGAGGTGGTGATATCTAGCCGTACCACTAAAGTATTTTCTTTGCCTTTTATGATTATGCAGGTGTTTAAGTATTTCTAGATTGACACTAGCGGAGAAGTACTTGACAAGACCACATTTTGGGTGGTAGTTACCGAGCAAATGCTCAGTAACTATAGCTATAGATATCTAGAGAACGAATAGAGATGGAAAAGGTTGTTGGAGGTTTTGCACCAGCCTTCTCCAAAAGTGGAAATTCCTCAAAGGCAGAGGCCTTCTGTTGGAAGACCTACTGCCACGCTGTGGAATTTCAAGTAGAGGTGCTTGGGCATCTATCATTGCAAGTTGACCAAATTCATGCAACCTCAGCACAACATGATTAGTTGTTCGCGCAACATATGTAATATGTGCAAGCCCAGTCACAATTGATCGAGAAGTAGAGGGAGTTGATGGAACAAATGAGGATGACCCAGCAAGCAACCACACAAACCTTAGAGGAAATGAGGGTAGAGCAACAAGCACAAAAAGGGTACATCACCCACATTTGGGAATGGATTTTATAAGGAGGGCCAGGGCATTTCTAGATTTCTAGGTCTATGTATGTTTTTTGCAGTTTTCTTTGTTTCTTTAGTTTTTATTTTAGGTGTATGCTTTGCTCTTTTGACTTGCTTGTAGTTTTTCTTTGTTAACTGTTTGAGCTCTTTGCAGTTTGGGTTTGTACTTCTGAACATTGTATCTCTTTTGCATGGCACTTGGAAGCTTCTTCTGCTGTGGCCCTTTGAACTTTATGCCTCATATACTTGGAGAGTATTCCTTTCCTTTTTCCCTCTAATATTTTCAATCCCTTTAGCCGTGCATAGTTGTGTTTATTTCATCCATTGAAGATAATGCCCAGTTTAAGTGTGAGGGGATGTGAAATGCAAAACTTGTTCCAATTTGGGTTTCTTACTTTTTGGGCCAAATTTTTAAAAAATTTTTGCCGATTTTTTTCAAATATGGTAGAGTTATTATTATTATTATTATTATTATTATTATTATTATTATTATTATTATTATTATTATTATTATTATTATTATTATTATTATTTCTTTTGGCTTTAAAATTTGACTTGAGACTTATTTAGTTGAGTTTAATCTCCAATAAACTTGTATATTAAGTTAGATATGTGCTAAATATTAAAATTTTACGTTAACCTTTCTAATGTTTTAGTAGATTAAATAAAGTTTTATTTCTTGAGATTTGTGTGTAGATGCATGATGATGTGTAAGCAGGGAAAATAATGATTGATTTCTGTTTTATAGCTTTCTGAATTAGTCCTTATTTTGAGTTTAAGTAAATAGAACAAAGTAGGATAGAGCATAAAATATACTTACCCAAGAGAGAGAGAGAGAGAGAGAAAGAGAAGAAAAAGATTTGATTGATGGAAAAATAGTTTCTAGTCTGAGAGTAAGTTTCGTAAGATGAGATAGAATGCAAAACGCACTTATGGCTTAAAAAACAAGAGAGTCTCTATTTTGCTACCCACATTGTAGTAGTTTGAAAAGTATGAAACTTGAGTGGGTTTATTATTCTTGACTTACATGAATTATATTTTCAGAATTATATTGTCTACATTCTTTAATCAAAAGAAAGAGTGAATCTTATTGAATTGTCATGAACTTGTTTGACTTGATTTTGATAGCCTTAGTTATATTTGGCTTACTATATAAGTTTGTGTGAGATTGAATTGATTGGATAAGTGTTGAGTTAGATTCTAAGATGAATAAAAGGATAGTATCTCTGCTATATTTGAAAACTTGTTAGGTTGATGGTTCTTGCTTGAAAACAAGGAAAGGCTCAAGTGTGGGAGAGTAATATGTGCTAATTTTGTCACTATTTATGGGTCATATGTGCTATTTGTGAAGGATACTATGTGTATATGACTACTCATCCCCACCTTTTATTTTCTTGTCTATAGGATTTGTGAAATGAAGAGATGATCAGGAATGAAGGTGAAAAGGGTTGGAAACTGTTAAAAAAAAAAAGAAAAAGAAGTCAAGGGGCACTGCCTAGTTCATAGGAGCTGCGCCACCTGAGGATGCTTGACAAAGATTGAAGTTCTAGAGAGCAAGCAACGCTGCCAAAAGTCAATGAAGTGACGTTGCTTGATGAAAAAATTTTGACACCGCTTGTAATCCCAGAGGAAGCGCCGCCGCCCAAGATGAAGCGAGCAGTGCTACTTGCAGTCATAAAGTTGAGTAATTCCATTGCTTGGTTTGCAAAATCATACCCTGTTCTAATTTTAGTCGCAAAATTCTAGGATTTAAATGAGTATAAAAAAGGAGGAGACAAAAACCCTTGAGGAGGTTAGAGCGGGCAAGACTGGAGAGACAAAAAGGAGAAGCAACCAACACACAAGAACACTGAGAGGCTAAGCACAAGAAGAATCATGGAGAAGAAATAAGCATTATTCAAGAAGGAATCACAAAAGAAGAAGATCCATTTGTCTATGAATGTTTTTCTTATATCTCTTTGTATTTCTTATTGACAATGATATTTTGAATTCTTAATTGTATTCAAAGAATTGAATTCAAAATTTATGATATTTTATTAAATTGTCTTTTGATCAATTAATTACTAGTCTAGCATTTGATTGCTTGTGCGTACAGTGTTAAATTGATTGTACCGGTTCAATTCATTTAATGTTTGCTTTTCTTTGACTGACTTGAGGGATTACATTAAAGGAAAGAATTGGCAATTAATGAGATAGTAATATCACTTAGAAATAAAGATATTAATTTCTTCCAGGCTTGCCTTTGGTATTTGAGGGTTAATTGTATCTAAGGCACCCTTAGATCAAAATTAATGAGATAAAAATATCTGTTAATTTTACTTAATGGTAAGAAATCGATAACTTAAGAAATAGTAAAATTTAGTATTGTAATTCGTGGCAGTACTAAATTAATAACCTAATTATCTAATATCTTCATTCATTATTAGGTAAGAGACCCGAGCATTGCTTGGGATCAATAATTTTTTTAAACTATTATTATTATATAAATTATAATTTCTTATTTTTCATAAATTAATTGTTATAAAAGTTAAGTTGTTAAAATTAAATTGTTGTTAAAAATTATTCAATCAATATAAGGGGCGTACCGATCCTATATTCCTTGGGAGAATTTTTTCAAATTTAATTATTTTTATTATGTGTCCAACTATTTTCATATAATATAGAAATTCTAACTATTAGCCAATTATTTGTTTCCACGTTTTATATCATTGAAAGAAGTCATCAGCCTTATTTCAAAAACTTCTATTATTCAGATTTAATACCCTTTTCTAAAGTTTGCTCTGGTAAAATATAGAGAATAGTCTCGGCTAAAAATTTTGCTAAGAAAGAAAAATTTTCACCGGGAACCTTTAACTTGTTAATTGTGATAAGAGAATCAGATTCTAAATCCCTAATATCATGCGACATTACATAGCCTTTCTCCAACCATGGCCTCAAAACATCCATTACTTCTTCATGTACACCAACAGCATCATGGATAACAAAATAGGATTTCTTACCAAATAGCCTGATGTGATAAACTAATCATTCCCTTACTCTCTGTGGTCTCAAGTTTCTGTACAAAGATGACCAACAATATAAATAATCATATTTGGGTTTTGCATTAAATACTTCATAAAAATGCTAACCAACTCTGCCCCATCTATTGAAAAGCATATATCTTCCACCATCATCAAATTCTACAATTATTAGAAACAACAGGATGAATTAAAAAAGAGGTTATGTAAGTTGAACTTCTTGTGATAGATCAGAAAAAGAAAGATAGTAAATCTTATGGCAAAGTGACATTGCTCTTTGTGCAAAAATAAAATAGTAGAAAACTTACCCAACTTGAATACTATAGAACTTGTTATTATTGTCTCCTACATTTGTTTGGTTCAAGGCGGCATCATAAATATCATCACCCTATAAGTTGAGAAGTAGAAGAGGAGAAGAAAAATCATAAATTAAGTGGATTGGAAGAATTTAAGAAGAGAGAAATAAATCTAAAATTGAAGTGGCACATCCTGCAAAACATGGTACATCACCTTAATGTCGTCTGGAATCCACTGATCCAATACAACAACCCCTTTCTTTGTCGCTATAACCAAATTCTTCTTTTTGCTTCCTTTCTTCTTCTTCTAAGGAACCCAAATGCATTTTACATTTTACATAAGTTTAATAGGGATTTATAGAGTCTAACAAAAGGGTTCAACTATCAATATACATGAAAGACTATATACTATAGCTTTACCTTCAAGATTGTTGTCGTCGTCCAAGTAGTTGGATTTCTTTTTTGCGTCATTACAAAGCCTTTCAAGAAGTTCTTTCTTAGATCCAATCGTTAAAAAGAACGACCTCTCCACAAAGTTCTTAACACTCATTTTATGAAAAGATGATAAATGATAAATGCTAAACAACACTTTTTGGGATTTCCAAAAAGATGATAAGTGGGAAACTAAAAAGATAATTTTTATTTACATTAAATTATTCTGATTTTTTTTCAAATTATTAGAATATTTTTCTACCTTTTCTCCAGCAGCAAGGATTACTAATTAACCATCTTCAATAGGCTTTTTGCTACCTGAAACTGGAGCCTCCAAGAAATGACCACCGTTTGCTGTAATTGCCTAAAAGTAGGTGGAAAGGTGCAAAAGTCAAGAATCCACAAACCATATTAAACCTTTACCTATTTATTTTCTCACTTTCAATAGTCTCTTTAGACATAAATTCCCATCTTGAAAATGGTAAATATGAACAAAAAAAAAAAAAACATGATAATTAGCACTTTACTGATGCTATTCAATAGACAACACTGGGTATTATGATTCCCTCATACGTTTCTTCCCTTAAGAGTATAAAACAAAACTAAAATGCCATAACAATTCACTGGTTTCCCCATGTAAAGTTAGGGAGAAAAAAAATGATCAACGAATACATAAGAAAGTGTCCATACCTCATTGATCCTTGAAGATGTATCTGCATCCACAGTAAACTTTTATTTTCTCAAGAATGCCATCTTTGTCAAAAACCACCTGAAGAATATGCAAGAATAAATGTTGTTGAATAAGCCTAAGGCCAAAGTCATCTGTCCACCCATTTGAAGAAACCTCTAAGCACAAACTGGCTGGAAAAAGTTATGGGCACCATACTGAGGCTCTAAAGAGATTTTTTAGGCACGAGCATGAACATATGATGGTGATATTGTAAAAGAAAATTGTTTCAGGATCATCACCTGAAGTTCAACAAAAATACACATTCCATGAGGGTAATTTTGTTACAGATTGTTCATTTTTACTCCTCTAGCTATATACTGCAATAACTCTTATTGTGCATCAATAACTAAACCACAACATCAACTGATATGAACCTTCAATGAAAGGAAAAGTTCTCTGTGCATCTAGTCAAATTTATGGTTCCATTGAACAATCATCTGTCTCTCAAGCATACCAAACTCGCAATTTCTGTTGCAACATTGGATGAAGAATGGACAACATACTGTGTATTAGAAAGCAACAATTCAAATGAAAAAGGACAGCATGAGAATGTGGATCTTGATTACTTTGCTTAAAAACTATTATATTAGTTTCAATAGATATAATAAATCAATCACTAGACATTCTAACTCCAAGAATGCATAAAATAGTTATTTATAAAATGCTGCTACACACATGTACTTCACAAAATCATCGCACCTACAACAACTGTAAGTCTTTATATCAAGCCATGAACTTTAAAAGGGGAAAAAAGTGTATAAATTACGAAAGGACTGAAAACGGAAAATTTATGATTCTATACAATCAAATTCAATTAAGTCTATATTTTTTTTCCCAATAGCATTGACTTAAAACAATAATAAAAAAGAAGTTAGGCAGATTGTATGGATGATCTTCAAAGGCATCTATGTCACACATTGTGTGAGGGATATAGAGAGTTACCCTAAGCCTATTGCGTCTTCTTTTCCTTGTTTAGAGGCCTTGGAATCTTTCTCAATACTTTTTCATCTAGTTCCCTATACTGTGTCTGAATGACATAATGGGGGTACAATCAGCTTCTTATCAATTTCATCTTGATGCTTCTCATACAACAGTGGTAGTGATAGACTTATAAGAATTCTTGAGTAAATGGAAGAGCAGCTACATGAATGACAAATGTGATAGGAAGATAGGTTAGCTTCTAACTAAAAATATGTAATAGCAAAAGTACTCACCAATGTATAGCAAAGTAAGAAAGTTAAATAAACTACCAAGGTAAGAAACCACCCACAAGCTGGAAGCGACCTAACAAAAGCCACACACCATGACATGATTTAGAATACATTTACTTAGATGAAGACAAAATACAACATGAAATAAAAGTAATATCACACCTGAACAAAAAGTTTCACGTTTCCACCAATAGAAATGTCATGTGTAATCAATAGTATATCATGGATCCACAGTCGTAGTACATCAGTAGCCTTGATAAAAAATATATCAACTATGACATTGACTGTAGATATAAAATACTAAAAGTTTAGCACAATATTTGACCTAAACATTTCATGATTTGTTGAGTGAAATTATGCACTCACCAATCCTAGGATTGTTTAGAGCTGGTAGCTATAGAACTTTCCAAATTCACCACCTCCAAGCTTGGGAAGGTTGGTCAGAATTCCCTTTATGGCATTCTCAGAAGCTGAATCCAACATGTGGCAATCAGACACACAGTTTAATTGGTAATCATATAGAAAATGATTTAGTGAGATAGTTCTATTTCATAAATGTATCACAACTTTGAGCCACTAAAAACTACTTGTACAAAATGATTCAGGCCACAATAATAAAAGCTAAAGCTGCATAAACAAATAATTTGCATAATTAAGAACCACAAGTGAAATAATAATGTATTCTGTCATGAGGAGATTATTTCAAAACCAGAAAAAAGGAATCTTAAACCATCAAACTGTAGATTGAGCAGCCATATTCTCATGAATGCAGTACAATATGTCTTCTAAGGTCTCAGTTTTACCTTGAAGGGCAGGGGCCAATGGAAGACAGAACTCTCATTTTATTTTTGTTAATGGCCTTTTACCTTTTTCCTTCGGATTTATTTGGATAAATCAAAGAGGGGAACATTCCCATCAAGGGAATAAATTTCGAGGGGATAATCAAGGAATTAAACTCTTGCTGGCCTAAATAGAGCGATTTAAGCTAAAGCATTCTTTAGTGCAAACTCGAGAATAAATTAGAAAACAGAACCAAGACAAAACCAAAAGATCTACTTTTGAGAGAATATTCTGACATAAAACCAAATTACCTTTAGTATTAATACGATTCTTTGTCAAATGCCACAATCAATGCACACAGATTCATGGCAAATGCACTGAATCATGGAAAGAAAGGGGGAAAATTTGCTAATAATAGACAATAAATGAAAAAATATACCAAGTAAATGATCTAAAAACAACCTTACAAAAACTTATCTTTGAAGATAATCCCAATCAAGTATATCAAGAAACAAATTAAAGTTCTCTATCAAATTCAATCTTAATAGTTCACAGGCCCTAAAAAAACCCATAATCAAGCTGATCTAAATGGAAACCAAAAGAAAACCAAGACACATAAGAAGATAAATTCTAAATTTCTCTAAGGGAAAAAGGAAATCAATTTAGCTTTTAAACATTGAAATTAGAGCAAGATGATCACACAATCAAAACCCCATTTGTGATGGCACCTCCAGCAAAACCGTAGTTTCACCAAACCAGTGTAAAAATCCAATACGATGCATGTCTCCACTAAGCCCTTGGTAGCATCTAATCAACTCGATCCCCTCATCAACCGCCAACAGAATAAAACAGAGCAAATGTACAGTCCAAAATTCTCAAAAATACTAACCGAATACAAACTATTAAATTACCAAAAACACATATACCCAACATAATAACAAATTATGAGTCCACTTCCGGTCAGTCCAGTGAAAATAATTATGGATTACTTCAGAATATATTCTCTAATTGATAAACAAAATTAAGCGGAAGACATAGGTGGACATGGAAGAAAGAATCAAAAGCAAAAAGATGACAAATAGTGAAGAACAGAACCGTGTGATGCTGTTCATCAATAGAATCCAACTCTTTGTAATATTAGGTTTCAACAAAGTCATCTTGTTCATCTGTGCCAAACTCAATAAAAATTGCCTATACAAAGTCAGAGGGAGTAGATAAATCATGGGTAGCCTTTCGTAAAGAGAAGAAAGAAGGGAGAACTGTGTGGCACACCTGAGATTACGATTTAAGAGATTTAAGCATGTCTAGCTCTGAGACAAAGTAGTATTGATTAGGGATGTAGGTTGCTGGTGGGGTAGTTGAATCAGACTCGCTTTTGTTCGGCTTGGCTGGTCTATTAGGTGCTAAGGACTCGAACTGGGCTCTGACTTGGGTGGTGATTTCCAGCTGTTGATATGCATCAAGAACCTCTTCGCTCCGACTAGGTTTGGTGGTCAAAGTCGACGGTCTCACCATGATACCAGAGGGAGATGATTTTCAGGTGCTTGAGATTAAGACCGAAAATTCTTGAAGTGGGATTGTCTAAAGTCTATTGGGTTGTCTTCTAGAAGTTCAGGAAAGATGATAGGTTAGGAGGGATTTAGAAAGGCGTCATGAGAAAGTGGAGAAGGAAAGGGGCCGCGTATGTCAAACCTTCCAGTTGCGCTTGCCACGTGTCATGCTCTCAATCCATTTTAAAGTATAAATGGCAACACTATATATTTTCTCTTTGGCTTATATATATATATATATATATATATTTGTATAGCTCTTGGGGGATTTGATCTGAATATGTGTCTATTACTCATTCTTTTTACTCCTCGACATTCTTGTGGCTAATCTTATCTATTCATTAGTTTTAATTATATTATCTCTTTGAATTGATAGGCTACACAATAAAATTAGAGTCATTAGTGATACTTGCTCTTTAAAGATCGATACTTGTTGAAAACCCTATATTAACTTTGCAATGAGTGCACTTGCGATAATGTATTTGGTATATAATTTTGGTGATTTAATATTTTAATTTTAAAGCTTGGTTATTTGTGCACTTATTGATATTATATCGCGTCCAAACACAACACATCTAGTTTAAAAGTAAAAATTTATATCATGTATAGATGATATACCTTCTTATTATACAAATTAACATAATGAATATTATGAAAATAAAGATGGAAGACATAAACTATTATATCTCACATAGTTATATGATCCTATGGTGTTTGAAAATATAATTCACTTCTGACATGAAAAGAAACTTTGATATTTTACTCAGATATATATCAACCAATTGTATAGTGAGATTTTGTTTATATATAGATTTTATAAATTTGAAAATATTGGTGTTGTTTAAATAGATAGTTTTTAATACTACCAAAGCTAGAAAAATTAAAACAGTTTAAGGTATGTATATTTAGAGTCAAACTTTTTATATTTCATTTAAATGCAAATCATTTGTAACATGAGATTTCTATATTCACACATTAACTTTGGAGCTTTTTAAATACAAAAAGTATGAGGTATTAAATTTAATATTGAATGCCCCACTCTCAACCCTACTCTATCTTCCAGATAGAATAGAATAAATACATAGTTATTTTACGTTAAAAACTTCTTAGAAAGTTTCTTTTGGCAAACAAGAATTTTATTTATATATAATATGAGTATTGATTTGATGTGAATACGTCTATATTTACCTAAACTTTCCTTCTAAAAAAATTAGCATAAAACAAATATTTGAATAACTTATATCTAAAACCTGAAAAGAAGCTCTTTTGAAAAAAAAAAAGCAATATATTTCTTGGACATAAAATAACTTTTAAAATATCTTTCCTTTCCCTCCGTCTTCCCCATCTCAAAAAATATGAATATTAAAGAATTCAAAAAATGTTTTTTTTTTTAATTCAAAACATATTTGTTAGATATAATGCGTACAAGATGATATCATGTAAAATGCAACCCTCTACGAATCTTGGAACTCTTGAAAAAATTAAAATATATATATTGAAGATTTATGTTAAAGCCCTTAAAATATGTTTCTGTGTTTGTTACATGTTATATGAGGAACTAATTTATTTAAAAGTGTCCATTCCAAATCTCAGAACCTCCCCCAAAAAGAATTAAAATTTTTTATATTTTATTTTTAAAGTTTCAAATAAAGCTTCTTCTTCTCTTACTATGTCCTTTCAATTTACATGAAAAAATTCACAATCTTTTTTTTTTTTTTTTTGACAATGATCCACAATCATTTATAAAAATAAAAAAAATAAAAAAAATAAAGCTAAAGTATGATTACTCAAACTTTCAATTTTTTTTATCAAGAGAAAAAATTTTAAATTTTTTTTTAAATTCCCCCCCCCCTCCCCCAAAGATTAAAACGCAGAGAAGAAAGAAAAAAAAAAAGCCTTATACATATATGAACCTAATCTCTAAAATTAATGCAATAACACAACCTTCTTTATGCGACACAGTAAATTGGCAGTTTGGTGTGAAAGCATTTTAAAAAGCACAATATATGCCACTCATCCTTAAATATTTTTAACTTTTAATTTTTATCTTTATATTTTAAAATATATAATTTTAGCTCTCGAACTTTTGAAATACTTAAAAAATAATCCTTCCGATAATATAAGTCAAAACACAATACAAAATTTCTAAATTTTAACCCTCTTTCTCTTAATTTTTACTTCCAAAATATTATTCTTTAATTTTACTCTTGTTATTTTTTCTTTGAATTTCTTCATATTATTAACAACAATTTCAAAATCTAACTCCATGCCTCTTATGTGGCTCAATAATCTTGTTATTACTCTTTTGCACATCTTTAAATCCAATCATACAATAAAAATCATAAATTTCACCTATTAATAAACAAAATCCAAATATAAAGATGAAGAAAAAAAAAAGACAAAAACAAAATTCAATTCTTGATAGATAGCAAAGAAATTCAAATTCAATTCTTGTGGATAACAATTTTCTTAGTATCTAGGAATAATAATTCTGAAAGGAAAAGTGAATTATTAAAAAAAAAACAAAGATCTGAAAAAGGAAGTTAAAGATGCGTAAATCACAACGGTATTTTTCTATTATATACATAAGTTACTTTGTAAGAATTAGAGGGAAGCTTGGTACCACATTGTGAGAGTTATGAGTGGACAAAAATACTCATAAAATAAGTCATGTAGAAGCCATATGATGAACTTCTGTGAGTACTTAACAGTTTTAATTGACAGAAGAGTTATTTTTATGTATTTTAAATTTTCGAAAATAAAATCATACATTTTAAAGTTTAAAAATAAAAATCAAAATTTATAAAAATTAAGGATGACGGACATATTTTGCCTTTTTAAAAAACAAAACCAAGACCCCATAGATTTAACAAATAAGACTTATTAATGATAGGAAATTTAAATGAGGGTTAAGAAAACTTTCTTTTAGTATTTGAATATAAGAAATTAATGATATCTTTGATTTTATTTTTTTATATATGAAGATTTTTTGTATACGAAAAGGGACGCTTTACTGTATTTGGTGGAGGCATTTTTTCACAAAGGTTTCATATAATTGGAAAAAAATATACAACACTTGGGATAGGGTTTGAGAAGGAAATGAGCAACCGAAAAAGACCATAATTTGAAATGCCAAATTTATTCAAATTTGAAAATTTGTGCTTAGAAAATGGTCGAGAATTGGTTGAAAAAATGTGTACATGAAGATTATAATTTGAAATAGCAAAGCAATTCTTGCTCTTTTGTTCCTAGGCATAATTTGGTTTGTGGAAGTGGAGGTGACGGGGTACAAGTACTCCCCCTTCTTTTTATCAAGTACGAGCGGTAGAAGAGAGGAAAGGGGTAAGGAATAGAGAAAGGCCGAGCATGTCTTCTTCTTCTCCTCTCTAATAGTGGTCTTTACCCCACGATCGCCCTACTGCACTCTACAGCATTCAGTGTTTGATCATTCCACCGGCATAACCCACTGCTTCTGCTGCAACTATTTGTTCAAATCAAATTTCTACATTATTCTCCTAGCACGACAGCTATATACTTTTATAATTTTATTTCCAAGAGAAATAACCCAAAGGGTTTGAAACATTTCAACAATTCTAGAAAATGCCTAAAGAACTCAACGTATCCTATAGACCTTGCAGTTCCAAACCAACATATTCAATGTCATCATAAAAAACATATTTAGTACACAGCAGAGGCAATGATAGTGTCTGCCTCTATTGGAGTAGCCTGTCCCAGCCACATATAGACATTTGCCTATCTATACACCCGAACTATTTCTATCTATATACACCCGAACTCTCTCCCTATTTTTGCTTCCAGTTTAGTCATGTTAGGGAAGGAGGGTGGAGTAGAAGGCAGCGGTGACACCAATGCCATCATGGGAAGAAAGAAGCAAAAAAAGTTCAGTGAGAGAGGGGACCCCGCCGGGGAGTGGGGATGGTGAAGGTAATTTGAGAAACTAGCTCAAATTTGTGAAGAACGTTTGAATAATTGGCCGACACATGAGACAGCATTTGGTTCCTCTTGTTTTTAGTCCAAATTGGATGGGTTTTTTTTTTTCCCTCTCCCAATTGGGCACCCAATTGTTATACCCTATAGCTGAGGTACTTGGCTGACACATCCATCAAAGTTTAGGGTACTAAAATGGACTTAACCCTTCTATTTCCTAACAAACTACAAATACAAGCACTTTCCATTGACAAAATGCACCACAAGATGGACGTGTTAGAAATCTTACAAGCAAAAAGCCAACACAGGCTTTCCATGTTGGTTCTGTTCTCAAAACCTTAACCTAAACTATACTAAACAAAGTTTTAAATAAATTATAATTTTTGTTTTGGGCGGGGCTGGTAAAAAAAAAACACTATCGGCGGAAGTGAATATTTACAACCGCAGGTTGTAAAAATAATGTCTGCTGAACAGAAAGTACAAGAGGCAAGGAGGGATGGAAAAGAAATGAAGAGATCTTCTTCGTCCCACCGTCAGTGTTACCAGCTTCAGGTCCTAATTGAAGTCGAAGTCATCATATCGTCATTTAGCAAGTAAAGAGAAAGCAGTGAAACAACAAGATTCAAGAACAATGTCATTAATGAGATTTTTTACCTGGTTTGATCTTGAACTTCAGGATATTGGGCTGCCGCCTAGAAATGAATTTGATGGGATGGTCTGTAGACTGTCTATGTCGGTCAGTTGAGGAAATCAGCTGTAATGGGGTGCCTCAGAAGTTAGTCATCTAAGATAAAAGGGTCACAATAATGTGCAGCACCATGAAATTAAAAAAGAGAACACGAGTTCACAAAATTACACTACAAATGGCATCTGGAATAGAGGAGGCAGAATGAAAAGAGAAGAGCTGGAGGATAGGAGAGGAAAGCAAAGGTTTTGGACTGATAGTGGAACAGGACATTTTAAGAACACACAAGTATACAGGATATATTCATGCATGGAACTGAAAGGCTCTTTATAACCAAGAAATGCCAGAGAAGAGGGGTTTCTTAGGTTGTTCAGGAAAAAGAACTGTGTGTGTATTAGTTAAGTAAAACCTTTTGGCTCAGGGCCTTAAAAAAACCATTACTCTTTCCTGAGGAATGCTAAATAAGTAATTGGACTCATGCAGTTATCAATGAAACATAGGAAGCAAAGGACAACAAAAGAAATAATTAGATAACATATTCAAATTAGCTAATGATAGCCACAATATTTCAAATGACATCAGCCACATCTGATTCTCTGAAACCATGGCAGCTTCAGAAGAATGGTGTTCATGTTAAGGTGCAGATGAAAATATTAGATCATCTCTATCAAGAGAGCTAAATATGTAAATCATGTCAGCCAGGCAAGTTAAAGCCAGATTGGAATCAGAGTCAAACCTTTTCATCGTATCGAAAGAGAGATTGATCAAAGTATGGTGAAGGACTTTGAGACTGACAACTAAAGGGTAAAAAGGCTAACATTTTCCTCACAAACTGCAAAATCATAAAATAAATGCACTTTTATGAATTTGGATTGACCCATATTCCAAATGTGATATGGCAATAGCAAGTCTTCAGCAATTCACATGAATGATGACATTTTACCTGAGAAAAGCTGCTAGCTTTGTTCTTATTGGATCTCAGTTGCTCGAGGGCATGGATATTATTTGAATGAGTTGATATGAAATTCATATACAACGAATTCTTTCCTGACACATGAAAGTGGTCGCAGAACAGTTCAAACAATAAATAGAGCTCATCCGTAGAATTCTGCAGAAGATTGGATGTCATTTGGATGATACGGAAAAGTTTTAGCCCCAATAGCAGTTGGGGAAAAAACATTTTTTGAATTGTAAGGCACAGATACCTGATAAAATGCTACAATTTCAGTCGACTCCATGTTATATACAGCAAAAAATGCAGGATGGTTATCAGCATTACGTGATACCTGTAACCCCAAAGATATTCAATAAATACATCCATCTAAAATTTTTTGGGAAAATGTAAAGTCTTAGAGAATTACTCTGCAAGAGGAATTAAGCAATAGAAAATTAAGAGACTTTTCAGCTAGAATGAGCAGGAACCACAAGAAAATCAATAGCTAATCTCGAGGTAAGAAATGATGACCATTAGAAGTGACATTAAAAGTGTGAAACGTTCACATTAGCCAAAAAACAAAAGCATTTCCATAAATGGTATGTTAATGTCGCAATTCCAAAGCCCCCAAATATGATGCCATTGGAATTCAAGGTGCTTGCATAGTATTTCAATAATCATTTGCATTACAAACGACATAGATAAGATAAAAGTTTATTTCTACAACACCTTGAAAACTTGTATCGCCCAACCATTCTTTTCAAGAACAATATCTTGATCTACAATCCTACAGCACCCTCACAAAGCAATTCAGCAATTCAATAATCACTATAATTGTTCCATTCCTCATTCCACAACACAGTCCATTCTGATATTCTTAAACCTTTTTGTCTCAGTACTAAATCCATCTTTTGGTGATAAACACACAGAATCTTAGGAAAATCCCAGGAAAACAAAGGGCAAAAATTCCATTAACCTTGCCTGCCAAAATTCAATCTGGATTTTAATTCATACACAAAAATCCTGCGTAACTTCTACCGTCAGCACCAATCATCCAGAGTTTAAAAACTATATAATCATTATAGTCTTCAAAAGATGGGAAAAATCAAGCACATAAAAGTACTCCACCATTGAGAATATCATTGACATATAATAGCTCTTATGCTAACATATGAAAACATCACGCACCAAAATGCCAATACAAAATTGAACTAGTGATCTATCAATATGGCTGATGAAGCTAGACTACAATCTCAAGTACGTATGTTTCCATGTCATTGAAAAAAACAACTTAAAAATATAATGAAATAGAATATGCATTACAAGCATACTTGAGAAGGAAAAGGAAACATACAGAGTCATGATCTTTGCAATGTTAGGGTGTAATATTAGTTTCAGCAATCCATCAGAGCAATAACCCTTTTGTTTACAAAAAAGAAAAATAATAAATATGGGGCAGAGTTTTCTCCCAACGGAAACACGTCACTTGATAAGCATGTGGACAGAAGTTCCCCTTGCAAGAGGAATGGTCTCTGATCAGATAGGTTAAAAAAAAATGCTTTAAAAGGCAAAAGCTATGCAGAGGACACAGGCCGACAATCAAATAATAGCACAGCACTTTCACATTCCCACCTTATGCCAGTCTATCAGACCCAAGATGAAAATATTCCTCATATGCATTAGCCGCTCATGTGAGCAAGTTTAGACCAACAAATGAAAGGGGAAAAAAGACCAGAAATTTTTCCCCAAGAATGAAATTTATAGGTACATAGATATTTGAACAAGGCTAGGATAAAAAGAAATCTCACCCCACCATCAACGCTGCCAAACTTTATTAATAGGTGATGCCGGTCAAGGAATTGAACCTGCACTTGATAAGGACAAGAAGGCAAAGTAAGCATTTATTGTAACAATGCAAAAGGATGTCTCAAGAAGGTAAAAGTTAGAAAAGAACCAAACTTGAAACTATCATGCACATTTTATCAAGACCAAGGAGCCATATATCAATTTTCAGTGCAAAGCCTACCTTCCAGATAATCAAATCAACGTAATCTTGGAAATGGAAATAAAACTTCTTCTTCAGGCATTGCATTCTCTGATTAAACAAGAGAAAGGCACATTATGAAACCAGAATCGATAGTCAGATTCGATTTGTGAAAGTTCAAGCTTGCATAATCCAATTTATTATGTTAGACCACCTAAAATCACACATCTTGCAAGTTGAAATAATATTTAATTAAAAAATAAATCAAATAACTATTTTGAGGATGCAGGAAAATGACTAGTAAACAGAGAAGTGGTATCTTACTGATACATACAGCCATCACCTCAAATATATATCTACAAGCTATTCTATAAAAGCTGATGCAAAAAAATTTGTAACAATCAGCTACCTCAAGAAGCTGTAAGTACCTCCTCCTTGTTTGTGTATCACAAGTAAACTCTGATCCTTCCTCTCCCTCAATTACGAAGATTGGGATTCCAAATTTTGAGTTCTCCTAAGGGTTAAATAACAGGGTTTTAAAAAGCTTGCAACTTTTAGATAGCTAGACAAACTCCTCTAAGGCCATAACATTATCATCAAAAATAAAAAGAAAAGCAATTAGATAAGCTCCTTATAGTAAGGTTCTCCATTAATAAATAAAGCAGACCTGACTTTATCATTTTTAACTAATACAATAGTCTGCCAACAATGACCAGTGCCCCACAGCTAAACTGCAACAAATAAAAGTCAAAACAGAAGATCCAGACATTGATTGCACAACGAAAGAAAACCGGCAACTACTTTTCTTGTCTTCAATTAATCATAAAGTTCCAAATGTATATCCGTTCAGCCAACAAAAAAGACAAAAATAGTCCTTAAATTCTTTCATTTCAAAGCAAAGGGGAGTACTTCTCAAAAGTTGGCCGATTTGGTGATTGGTTGCAAGATCCTTTTTCTGGTTAGACTTGACATATTTGTTAGAATTCAACTGAACCGGTATTTAGTATTACAATTGCACCAGGTTGTACTTGTTTTGTTGGCTAACAATTGGGGACTTACTCTGAAGTTAGATTGGCCAGAACTACCTCCACAACAATGGATTCCAAAGTTGCTTTAGCAGTCTCTTCAAGTCACATGCTATTTCTAGTTTTCAAGTAAACTGTGCCTACAAGGAAAAGGATTTTTATCATTGAAGGAAGGTACAAGTACAGTGGGCATCCAATTTTAACTGGTCTAAAAATATTTATTAGCTATCCTGCTATTGAAATGCAAGAGATAAAGTGCTTCCGTTCAATAAGAGAGGGAAAAGTTCTGAAGATCAGAGTGAAATTTTAACATCCCAAAACATAAAACAACAGATTAAGGTGCACAAGTAACATTCTAATCAGCACGAAAAGAAGTGGATAAGAGAAATAAGAGAATGTGCAGAAAATCATTTGAAGTGCTAAAATGTGTGCAACCCTGTGCATGAGCCCGCAAGACACACACACACAAAAAAAAAGAAAAAAAAAAGCAAATGGAAAAATCTACTGCCAAGGAGAAAAGCATCTATGACCGTAAGAAGATTGTCAATTTTTAATGAAAGAGAACCTTTGAGGCAGCTTATGAAAAATGATCAACTGGCTACACCACCGGCAATTTACGGAAAAGGTCACCAATCAATAAGAGTATGCAAATCTTTTTGTCACAGAAATACCAGCTTGATAGTGATATAACTAACCAGGGCTGGATCAGATTCTTCATTCCATATCCCCTGAAATATGTAAGAAAGCAAGCGCTGTTTCATACCACTCAAGAAAGAAGTTTCATCTACAGTCTGATCATGATGCAAACCATTTGCAGCCACCTGATTCAATTTATGTTTGTCAGGATTTGCTATTGACTGCAATCAATAGTTGATTATAAGTGCAGAAGCCTAAAAACAAACAGGAAGAGCAAATAAAAGATAGAACATAATCTCACTTAAGTAAACAAGGTTAAGCACTTAGAGTAGCATCCAACAAATTGATGGATAGAGATGACGGCATCATCATGTGTCAAAATCTAATTCATACACGTCGATTGGCATTAAAATGAAATCCTTATAACAATGCCCATGATAAATAAGTTTGATTTCCATTTAAAGTTTTCACTTCAGATTACCTTGTCACTTCCCTCTCCACCCCCGCAAAATGTACATATATACATGGTTTATAAACTCCAATATAACCAACAACCCAGATATTGCCAACAACCTATTCTTTATCTGACAATGAAGAAAATTTTTCCTCAACACACCTTCTGGTAGAGCCATCTCATCGGATTTTAAACCAGAAAAATTCTTTTAAAAAAAGGTCCAATTTTTATGCTCTACATGCTGCCAAATATTGCTTCATAACACCAATGATAAATATTTCCAAATATTCAACCATATAAACAATAATTTTCTTACAATTCCTTCTTTCAAGACATAATACTTAGCATATATAGCTGCACACTTACTTAGGAATTATAGCTGTAATATTCCTGTAATTATTCCTATAATTTTCATGTATAGTTGACTTACCTTAAATAGGTCTAGGTATCTTGTATAAATACCTTGAGATATATGGAATAAACATAAGAGTGTTTTTCAGTCAATTATTATTTTGGTATCAGAGAAAAAGAAAATTTTTGCGCTGCCTTCTTTTGTTCAAACCCTAGCCGTCATCTAGCTGCAATTTTTTTTTTCTTGTGCTTCTTGCCCATCTCCAATTCCAGCCTAACCCTATACTCTAGTTATCATCTAATTTCAATCAATGTCTACTAAAACTAACAACGAAGAGATTCTTGATAGCAAGAAACTCTCGACGGTGACCATTCATGATACCTCTTCTCCAATCCATATTAAATTGGATGGTACTAATTATTGTGTTTGGTCAAAGATTTTAGAGATGCATATTGCTGGCAGGAAGAAGAAGGGTTATATTACTAGAAGAAAGGCTGCACCTACAGAAGATGATCCGGGCTATGATGAATGGGAAGCTGAAGATGCCCTTGTCAAGTCTTGGCTTATTAATTCCATGACTGATAATCTGATGTCACACTTTGTTCAGTGTGGGACATCTAAAGAAGTTTGAGATGCAGTTAAGAGGAGCTATCTTGATGTTTCTGACTCTTCCCAAGTCTGTGAACTGATGAAGAGGTCATTTCAATTGCGTCAAGGTGGTCGACCTCTTCGAGAATATTACGAGTTAAATTCAATTTTCATGGAGCTTGATTATTGTAGGCCCAATGACATGACATGTGCCGCTAATATTGAGAAACAAAGGAAGTGTATTGCAGAGGATCGCATCTATATGTTTCTTGCAGGTCTTTATCACAGTTTGGATCAAGTTAGTAGTCATGTTTTGGCTACCTCCCCTTTACCAAGCTTGGAAGAAGCCTACTCTTTAGTTCGTCGTGAAGTGTAGCGACAAGTAACCATGGGAACAGAGAATCATTCTGAGGCTTCAGCTCTAACGATCCAAAAGAGCACCTCTTAATTGACTCCTTCTATTCCTACTGCTTCCAATTCTCGCTTCTGCACTCATTGCAATAGTACCAGGCATACAGTAGATGTTTGTTGGAAGAAACATGGCTATCCAGAGTGGTATAAACTTAAACAAGCTGAGAAGAAAAATAAGAAATCTGCTCAGATTACTGTTACTAACACTTCTCCACCTTCTGCTTCTCATGTCTCTCAAGTGTCTTCTCAACAAGGTAATTCTAGTTTGACATATGTTTCTCTTGCTTCTAACACTTGGGTTATTGATTCAGGGGCCACTGACCATATGACTAGCAATTCTTCCATACTTGCCTCTTTAACGTCTTCACCTGTCAAGTCTGTACAGGTTGCTAATGGGACTTCTATGACAATTACAGGAGTTGGGAATGTCTCAATTTCTCCTACATTCTCAATGTCATCTGTCTTACTTGCATCTGATCTTTCTAATAGTCTTCTTTCCATTAGTAAGATTACCAAAAGTCTTAATTGTTCTGTAATATTTGATTCTACTCATTGTGTCTTTCAGGACAAACGTACAAAGATGACGATTGGCATTGGTAAGGAAAGAGGAATTCTTTATTACTTAAAGGGGGCTACGAAATTTAAATCTGAACCTAGCCATGGCTTTCAAGTAGAGAGAGAGTCATTTGATAGAGAGAAGATTCTTTTATGGCATTGTCGTTTAGGGCATCCATCTTTTTCTTATTTAGAGTGTTTATTTCCTAAATTGTTTCGCAATGTTGCTATATCTAGTTTAAGATGTGAACAATGCATTTATGCTAAAAACCATCGTGTTGCTTTCAAAACCAGTTTCAATAAGAGTTCTATTCCTTTTTCATGTGTTTATACTAATGTATGGAGTCCTTTTTCTTCTCCATCTACTTCAGGCCATAAATACGGTGTCTTTTATTAATGACTGCACTAGAGTGAGCTGGGTATATTTGATGAAATCTAAAAGTGATGTTATACAGGTGATTCCTCAATTTTACAAAATGATTGTCACACAGTTTCATACTCAGGTCCAAGTTTTTCATTCTGACAATGGTCGTGAGTTTGTAAATCAGTCTCTCACCAATTTCTTCCTAGAACATGGCATCCTCCACCAAACAACTTGTGCCTACACACCACAACAAAATGGTGTAGCAGAGCGTAAGAATCGTCATATTCTTGAGGTTGCTCGGGCTTTAAGCTTTACTATGCATGTTCCTAAACGGTTTTAGGCTGAGGCTGTTATGACTACTGTCTTTCTTATTAATCGAATGCCTGCTTGTATCATTAATTTTCAAACCCCTTTAAGGATGTTGTCACAATTTCACTCTATTCCTTCTGCTCTAAATATTTGTCGTAAGGTTTTTGGTTGTGTATGTTATGTTCATGTACACTCTATATATAGGGATAAGCTTGATCCATGTGCTCTTAAATGTGTTTTTCTTGGTTACTCTAATTCTCAAAAAGGCTATAAATATTTTCATCCTCCTACAGGTAAATATTATGTTTTCATGGATGTTCAGTTTTGTGAACAAGTATCTTATTTTTCTGGGGATGTATCTATGATTCCTCTTCAGGGGGAGTTAGTAGTAAGGAAGAGGAACGGTTATGGTTAGAAGAGAATAAGTTGTGGATGTCGAGTAAGGGGGAGAATTCAGCTATTGTGGAGAATAAGGAATCTTTAGATGATACTTGTTCTGTTGAGTTTGAGTCTGAATTTAAGGAGAAAAATGATGAAAGACCAGCTACTGTTGAGTTTGAGTCTGAATTTAAGGAGAAAAATGATGAAAGACCAGCTAGGTTATTTCAAAAAGGTTATACAAGAAGAAAACAAAATGCCACTGTTATGCCTCCTCCTGATTCTAATGCCCCTCTTGATGATACTACTATGTCATCGGATGACTCTTCTACTATTAACCCTGAGGTATGTGTTCCCTCTCCTACAACTTCAACTTTAGAGATAGATTCTAGTCTTGTAACATTAGAAAATGCTATTTTGAATCCACAAGTTATGGATCACGATCATGGCAGGAGATATCCCCCTCGTGAACGTAGAGAACCTGATAGGTTGGGTTTTTCCAAGTCATCTTTTAATGTCACTTATCCTATTTCTGATTTTATCGCTTATCATCGTTTGTCTAAGGCTCATCTAACTTTTGCTCTTCGGTTGTCTTCTGTGTCTATTCCTAGTCATTTTCAAGAAGCCCTTGGAGATCCTAAGTGGAAGGTTGCTATGGAAGAGGAAATGAAGGCTCTCCAGAAAAATTCTACCTGGGAGATGGTTAAGTTGCCACAGGAAAAGAAGACAATAGGATGCAAGTAGGTGTTTACAGTGAAATACAAGTCAGATGGTACAGTTGAAAGGTACAAGGCTAGACTGGTGGCCAAAGCTTACACTCAAACCTATAGGATTGACTATCATGAGACTTTTGCTCCTATGGCTAAAATGAACACCGTTCGAGTCATTCTATCTCTTGCAGTCAATCTAGACTGGCCATTAGGCCAGTTTGATGTAAAAAATACTTTTCTCCATGGTAATTTGATCAAGGAGGTGTATATGGATCCTCCTCCAGGATTTACACTAGGAGGAGATAAGGTGTGCAAGCTGAAAAAGGCATTGTATGGGTTGAAACAATCGCCAAGGGCATGGTTTGGCAAGTTGAGCTACTCGATGAAGGAGTATGGTTTTAAGCAAGCTTTGGCAGATCATACTCTGTTTTATAAGAGGGAGCATGATGATATTACCTTACTTATTGTTTATGTTGATGACATAATTGTTACAGGTAGTAATGCTAGTGAGATAGAGAAACTTCGAAGCTATTTGGCCAAGGAATTTGAGATGAAGGACTTGGGGGTTCCAAAATACTTCTTGTGTGTTGAAGTATCTCGGTCCAAGGAAGGACTTTTTCTCTCCTAACGGAAGTATATTTTAGATCTCTTAGCTGAAACTGGTAATTCTGCCTGTGAACCTGTAAATACTCCCATTGAGGTGAATCATGGTCCATCTATCTATCTTGATCAGGTTCCGACTAACAAGGAGAGATATCAGAGACTAGTGGGGAAGTTGATTTATCTAACCCACACTAGGCCTAATTTATCATATGCAGTTAGTGTTGTCAATCAGTTTATGCACAATCCAAGTGATCAACACATGAATGCAGTGAATCGTATTTTGGCTTATCTGAAGTCCTCCCCAGGTAAAGGTATTATGTTCTCCAAACATGGGCAATTGGATATTGTGGGTTACACAGACTCTGACTTTGCTGGCTCTAAATTAGATAGAAAGTCTACTTCAGGCTATGTGTCATTCGTTGGAGGAAATTTGGTGACTTGGAGGAGTAAGAAACAGAATGTGGTGTCATTGTCTAGTGCAGAAACTGAATACCGGGCTCTTCATCATGCAACCACAGAGCTTGCTTGGTTAAAAATTCTCTTAACAGAACTCGGGTTTGGTCCAAAGAAACCTATGGTACTTTATGTAGCTATTGAGATAGCTAACAATACGATTCAACATGATCGAACTAAGCACATTGAATTTCACAGGAATTATATTAAGGATAACCTGGATTCTGATATGATAGAGGTTCCTTATATTAAGAGTGCAGATCATCTGGCTGACATGATGACTCACGCTATTACTAGTGGCTCATTTTATGCATCATTATCCAAGTTGGGCATGTGTGATATCTATGCACCAACTTGAGGGGGAAACTTAGCATATATAGCTGCACACTTATTTAGGAATTATAGCTGTAATATTCCTGTAATTATTCCTATAATTTTCATGTATAGTTGACTTACCATAAATAGGTCTAGGTATCTTGTATAAATACCTTAAGATATATGGAATAAACATAAGAGTGTTTTTCAGTCAATTATTATTTATAATAATATGCTTCTTTTAGTTTCATATGCTCATATAGGTTCAAGAACTTTGTTATCCTACTTTAAACACTTTATATGTCTCTTTGATGCATTTGTGTATGATTTAAATTTAAGAAAACTAGTAGCATCACAAGGACCACTAAATGATAAACTGCAATAAAATGCTCAGAAACATATTTCAATAAGCTAATATTCTCAAACTTATAGAACTTTAGGTACCAATTTCTTTCTACATTACAAAGTGTATACTTCTAATACCCAAAAATTGTTATTGAGAAACAGCCTTTATAAAGAGATATGTAAAGTGGAATTTGAACATGTAGTTATCTTTATTGTTTGTCACAAGATGCATATATTTGAAGTAAATTACAAACCTTCCAAGGAAATGTATTCTTCTGAAAGACACATACTTGTGACAAATCTAAGCTTCATTATTTTAAGCGCATTGCAAGATCATGTTTAGTGTGCATATTTTGGTGGAGGGAATTAAATCAATCAGTAATATGGAACTCAGATTTTCAGTTTCATACACATCACAGAATCAATTCGATACTAGTTCCAATAAGTTTTTCTAATTTAATGCCTCGTAAATGTGAGGAAAACAGTTAAGAGTTTAACACAGAATTCTTCCTATAGTTAAGAATGTATTCCCAGATAATTATTAGAAGCTCGATCATATTTGTACATGAAAAAAGTGAAACTGAAAAACAAATTCAAAAGTATTTAGAGCTTCCTTGATATCATTTGTCAGGTAATATAATTCTTCAACGAGTTCTGTAGGACTTAATCAGCCTGATAACTTATCTAATAAAAATTAATCTTCACCATGGTTCTTCATCAATAATTAATATAAATCTTTGATATAATTTGTATATCCCCACCCCCATTAGCAAAGAAGCAATCCCAATTGACTTTCTTCAATTGAGAACAATAAATGTTTGATTTCCTTTTATTTAGCTACTTTATGGAGTAACAGCCACTTAAAGCAACTTGCCTGAGCACTGGAATTAAGGAAAAGTTCATCATCTTCACGACAAAACTCCCCAATTGTCCGCACATCAACAAGATTCCCAGAGTCTCGAATCTGGAGAATGTGTATTCTTTGATAGCGAAGTGAGACAACAGCAAGTAAATCATCATACAAGAAGACACCCATGCTGTTTGACAAATTAACGTAGTCATTGCAGAAAACCCTCTTATCAAGCAGACCTCCATCTTCCAATCTTAGTTAACAAAAAAAATAAAAAAAAAAAAGAATAATAAGGGGAAGAGAAAGAGGAAAAGGTTGAAATGGCTTGACGGAATAATATAAAAAATAAAATAAAATTCCATCAGTTCAAGAACTAGAAAATGGAATTAGTATCAAACCTTAATAGATGAAAAGTTATCCTTTCAACATAAGGGACACCTTGAACTGCCCCTCCAACAGCAGGTGCATCATGAATCTGTGCAGTTGAAGTAGCAAAGACTCCAAATTGATTAGTTTCCATGTAAAGGAAGAAATCCTTGCAAATAAGCTCACCAGCAGATGCAAGAGTAACAGAGTATAGCTGTGTGAAGAAACTCTCGAATTTCTTAGCTTTCAAAGGGAGATCATGAGTATTGCAATCTTCTTCTTTACAGGAAAATGACAGCCATGTCGGTCTATAAACAATCAGGTCCTGGTGATTTCTACTGAAACTTATAAGATACAGACCATCCTCGGTGAACTTGCGAAATGAATGATCAGGGCATTCCAAATCAAATATTGTGTAGCTAGGAACTATGTTCTCGTAAAATCGCCGGGCAGTATGAATCTGAAAGTATCAGTATAAAGCTATCACTACCACGTCCAACCAGAAAACATCTATGTAGATCAGGAAAACAATTGTTCGAAAGTAAAAAGTCAAAAAGAAATCATGAAAAAACCATTAATGTTACTTTCTTATAAAAATTTTCTAGTTCTCTTCATTTTTACACAGTTATCTGTGTAATTACATTCCTCACTTGAAGCCACTATAAATATATTGGAAGAGGTATCAATGTAAGTCGGACTACTGCTTTCCACACCAATTTTTAGACATTCTTGCCGTTGTGCTCTTGCGTAGCCAAAATTAGAAAAAAGCCTTCAGCAAGCTTTGAATGCAATCAAAATGTTTGAAATTTATAAGCATCTTTGCTGGGCTGAAGCTCGACAAATTAACTTGTTACTCATTGAATAGCATATAGATAAGCTTCAACTTAGACACCCAAAAAAAATGAAAAATCATCTGGTATCAGCTCAAAAAACATAGAATTTACGTAAAATGCAGCCTACAATTCAACTCAGCAGTGCAAAGCACCCTTGCACCTCTAAACTCAATTAACTGCTACAGCATCCAAAAAAAACAAATGAACTGAATTCACAATTTCCACCAAATAAAAACAAAAACCCAGAAAATTGAACGAATTTGAGAAGACAAGATATGCATAACATACGCTGGTACCAGGAGCAGGAGTACAAATCTGGCGCTGGAAAACCCTGGCAGTGACATTGTTGCTTCTAAACATCAGTGCAAATACAAATGGCGAATTAAGAATATAGAGTTCGTTTATCCCTTAATTACTCTTCAACCATGACGATTTTGGGAAACAAACGCCCAAAAACTTGAGTAATTTCATGAATAATCTTGAACCAAAGCCCGGTTTCACTTTGGAAACATTTTTCCTTAGTCCAGTTGGGGGTGTTTGCTTGAACTGTGAAGTTGGATAAGCTCAAAGGCATAGAGGGTCGCAGTTGTGTTCGCGTTGTGGCCGCAGAGTTGCGAAGTGCGCGTATAGTTGTGTGTGGAGGGAACAAAAAGCCAGCGAGTAGGAAAATATGGATATATCCAGATTAGGAAATAGCATTGTGGGTATTATCCGCTTCGAGGCATCCTGTAATAGTAACATTCATATTATAGAATTTTTCTTTATAATTTTTTTCTTTTTTAATATTTTATTACTAAAAACTTAATTAATAAATTAACAATATTAATCTAAATTCTTAATTTTCTCATTCTTTCTTCATCTCTTTCATATTAGCAACTCTTTTTCTACTCAATATCTGCTCAATCGAAAATCATAAATTTGATTAACAACTATTTTTCTTCTACTTCTTCAAAACTTTTTATCAATATTCTGTACTTGGGTAATCTAAAGGAGATAAAGAAAGAATGAGAAAGTTATTTAGATTCACATCGTTAATTTAGTAATTAAATTTTTAGTAATAAAATATTAAAAAATTAAAAAAAATTACAGAAAATGTTACAGGAAATATCACAAAGTATTCGAAACAAATATTATGTCTTATAACTGTAATATAAGTCTGTACAATTTTGTATCGATCGATCCAAATACTAAACGGCCCTTAGGTCATGCGAGTCTTAAGTTGGTAGGGGCCGATGACAAATACTTTAATACTTTTAGGTACCTACTATAAAAATCTTACATAAATAGATTTTAGGTGGCTATTTATTTATTTTTATTTTTATCAAAAAATAAATTTTTTATTATTTTATTTTTATTAATTAGAGAGATTAATAATACATATACATTAATGGAACTCATAACTTAAGTTAAATAAATAAATATTTTATATTATTATGTTACTCTTGTTAGTTAAAGAAATTAGTAGTAAATGGATTAGATAATGAATTAAACTTTATTTAATTATATCAAAATCCAAACAAATATCCATATTACAGCCATTATTTTTTTTCTATAAAAAATGACATGTATAGTTCACACTTCACAGTCCTATCGGGCCAGTCCTTTACCCTCTCTCTCCTTTTTTTTTTTTTTTAAAATTTTAGTTGATTTTTTCAATTAAATATAATAACTTACGTTACAAAGATTACTTATTCAAAATTTATAAATTATAAACTTTTACAAAAAAATGTATTTATATTTTATAATTTAAAACAACAGAAATATGTATAGAAAAAAAGCCACTCTTAAGTGATAGGTTTAAACTTCTATCAATTTTATTAATAACAAAATAATAATTACATGAGAGATAAATTTGCGTTAACCACTTAAAAATCAGAAGAATGATTAAAATTTAAATACAATAATAATATCTTAAAGTATTAACAAAAATAAACAATTATGTGAGAAATTTAGTTATTGCCTCCTTAATGCGTTTTACATTAACTTGCCTTACTCCTGAATCATTGTCAAATTCCAATATTTCATAGAGATACTTGATAATATTATAAAATCTAAGAATTTTCATTCGTGGATCTAAACATAATGATATCTTCATAATATTTCTTAAAATTTGATAATATATTACGCATTATTTTACAATAATCAGTGTACTCATAATACTATCTAAAAAATATGTACTACTTTAACAAGTATAAGAATGATCTGGTAAGTAATAGGATAATAAGATCTCGATATAAAGTTTGGTTGTTTCTTTAAAAGTAGATAAAAAATAAAATTATTAAAATGGGTTTAGTTGAATTCAAGTTGAAATTTATTACTATTACAAAATTCAATAAGTTGACTTTAGTAAAGTGTAAAATTTTTCAACATTTCAAAAGTTAAATTCTATCTAATTTTAAAATCTAGTCTAAATTTTTTGAAAGAAATACTTTATTCATTAAATAAAACCTTACAATTTTGAGTTTTAATAAAGAAAACAACATTTCTAATTATATAAGTAAGATTTTCAACTTGGTTATACCGTTTATGAATGCACAAATTAAACATATGATAAGCATACATATTATAAAATAAAATACCATATAATGTAGGCATCATGGTTTTTTTTTTTAATTGTCATAACATTGTCATTATTTCTAACATTATCCAAATAAATATAAATAATGTTATTCAATATCTTATCATCACGACATATTTGAGTAATCATTTTAGTAATACTGCTATCAGAATATGAATATTCAAATAATTTAAAATAAATATTTTTTTTCCACAAACCAATCATAATAAATCAAATGACATATTGTTGTGTGCTTGCGTGCGATATGGAAAGGGATATCATGCCCAAACAAATTTTAAATTTAAAATGTCAAAACCACTCACATGATACACATTTAAGCAAATGCACTTATCATGTAGAATAGAATAATAATGACAAGTATCAAAGAAATAAAAGGGATAAATACCATTATTCCTTCTTCTTCTATTATTTAGTCTAACAAACTAACAAAATGAGGTATATATAATAGACGGGTATAGAAAATCAACATAACCTCACAAGATTGTCCATGGGAATATCAAGGATCAAGAAAAAAGAGTAAAAGACATGTAATTGAGAAGAATCCCCCAAAATTAGCCAAGCATTAAATGCAAGCTCAAAATAATTAAATCTCAATTCTAATATTGATGCAGGTCACAATGCAAAAACTACTCTGTCTCTCGATTTATGGATTGTCTATTATTAACCAATCAAAAGGTATTTCTATCTCCCTAATTGAATCTAACCCTTAATTACCATACGTAAATCCGAAAGAACCCAATATCCATATCTCTAAGTAATACAAAAAACTTAATGATTACTAAGTTCTAATCTCTCAACCTCTCTCTCGAGTTAATTGAAGGAAAACAAATATTAAATCAATTAATTTGGAACTAAACTCTTAACATCATCTATTGAATTCATTAAAAGAAAGTAACACAAACAACCAATTCAATACTATAAGCCGAATTAATCACATATTAGAAATTGACAAGTGAAAATAAAGAGAAGAGAAATGGGGAAACCCATAGACAAGCCATTCTTTTTCTTCTTTTTCAATCTTCTCTTAATCAACACTCCAATTGTCTCCTAGATCTTCTTATTGTCTTTTGGTGTTTTCCAAAAACCTAGCTGCCACTTATGGTTCCATTATGTTCCTTTTATAGCCACCTTGACGCCCTAAAAATCACTACTAATTTATAATAGAAGCTTTGTTTATGGTTCGAGCAGCACCACTTAAGTGGACAAATCGATGCTACTTATCTCTTAATTTTCTTCTGTCTCGCGTAATCGAGCAATGTCGCTTAAGTTGATTCAGAGGGCATAGTTTTCTTCCAATATATCCAGTCTTCTTAGCTTCTCAAATTGAGCGACGCTGCTTATTGTGAATCTAGAAGCGCCGCTTATCTTCTAGCAGCTTCATCTCCTTTCTTTGTAATTTTCAACCTTTTTATCCTTTTTTTTAATCAAATCTTTCTTTATTAAATCCTATACAAAAAGAGATAAAAAGCCAAGTGTGAGTGGCCATTTAAACATAAAATCTTCACAATTATATCACAAATGGCATAAAAATATAGAAAAATTTAATACTAATCAATTCCCAACACCTAAGCATTTACTTATCTTCAATCAAACCACAATTATCAGTGATAAAACAATAGCTCACAAGCAAAATGAATAATTTAAGCGTACCATTGTAGGTGAATTAATAAGAATAAATCATCATATGTGCAAATAAGGTCTACATGGTAAAGATACTATTCCTTCCTTCACTTACGGCTAGTTTGATAAAATTGAAATTTGAATATTTAAGTACTAAATTCTGAAGTCTGAAGATTGAATTCTGAAATTTGAAGTCTGAATTAATTATAATTTATTTTTACACTATATTTTATTACAAATTAGATTGAATATAAAAGAATATTAATAATTATATTAATATTTAACATATTCAGACTTCAAACTCAAGTAACTTTCAAATCACTTAAAATTTATAACAAGATTTCAATATGTCTTAATCAATTAAGTGATAATAAAAATTTATTATCAAACGTATTTAATTAATTAAGTACTTAATATTAATTGTTATTAAATGCACCTAATAAATAAGTATTTAATTCATTCAATTTTAAGTGTTGAATTGGGTTATCAAATAGACCCTTAGAATTCATCCCAATATATATCTATCTAACCAAGTTAATCTCATGTAAACCCATAGATTAGGTTAGACACAACCAAGAATATCGAAATTAAGTTAAATACGTTTATCTTAATTAAATGTGATTCATTTTGCCTCTTAAGTCAAGAATACAAATAATGTGACTTATATAAGTTAGGATTACTCTGTTGGATTGTATGCCCTCTTAGATTAGGTTTCTATTGTAAAATCGAATATTTTAATAAAAGAATTTATTTTCAAAAATTGTTTGTGAATTTACTTTTTGTTTGTGCACAATTTTCATTTGGAACAGACCCATTGTGTTTAAATAAGTGGTCTTTCACAGTAAGGTATGGATCACGGGTTATTTAACACATAAACTTTTGTTCTTAACCTATTGATGAGACTTGGAATCTCATCATGTTTAGGTTATTATGTTATGAATTCCAAATGGGGAATGGCTTACCTTTAGCCAGTGAGTAGTCTACTCACTTCATGACATAAGCGTATTTCAAATACGTAGGACAGGACCTGTAGTAGTGGTTTCTAAAAGAACTATATGATAGAAACCTAGACTACTACCGCTACAGCATGAACTAGTACTCTACGACTTGAGTATTAGTTGGTGATCTGGCGAAGCTAGTAGCATATACTTTGATTTGCTATAGTTGAGGTTCTATCGTAGGGCCAATATACTTGCATGTTAGGTATGTGTGACTAGTTAGTTAAGACAGACTTGTACAAGATAGTTTCTACACTATATCGCCCCTTGTGGTTGTCTGAATGGTCTAAAATGTCCAGGGCCCTGAGAAACATGACTTGGATGTTTGCTTTAGAGTAGCTCCCTTGGAAAGCGGAAACACTCCAGAAAGTCGTGGATCATTGGACTAGAAGCCTAAGGATGGTAGATATCATTTAGAGGGGTGTTAGTACATTTCTTCCTCTCTAAATGTACGGCGATGTGTAGAGGGTATTTTAGTCATTTCACCTGTAGGTCGGAGACTTTGCTAACGCAGCATTGTCCTTGGGGTCAATATTTTCTTATGGTGATATTAGGAAATATTTAAAATGCAAAATACAGCTATTTTTATGACAAGGGTATTTTGGTCATTTTAGTAGCCAAGGCGGTGTGTCTTTTGGTTCCCAGTATAAACCGTGAGTTCTAATTAAATACGGGCTAAAGAATTGATTTTAAATTAAATGGAATTTATTTTATTTAAGTTGTCTGATTTAATTATTGGGTTAGAATAAAATAAATGTTCATGGAGAGAGAGAATTAATTAAATTAGTTTGGTGGGTTAATTAATTATTCAGGGCTTTGGCCCAGTTTGAATAATTAAAGATTAACCTGGGACTAAACTAATATAGGCTTAATTAATTGGACTGGTTTATTTGGGCTGAAAAATTAATTATTTATTAATTGGGCCATTTATTTGGTTTTAGTTAGAATAATTAATTAAGCCCAAAAAGGTTAAACTAAGAGTCAAATGGCCCAATCCAGTTTAACCTAGGGTTTTATTTAGGTTAAATAGGAGAAAAAAAACAACGTTGTTTTTCCAGTGCTTCCTCTCTGTGAAAAATACCAGACGTTTTTTCCTCTCCTTTTCCAGAAAATATTCTTTGGCCCCTAGGTTGTTTCACCAAAACGATATTAGGCAGGCCATATACTGGAAGATCGAAAGCTAGGCGTTTACCTACATGCAAAGACAAAGTAGAAGGCTTGCAGGAATTGCACCAGAAGTTTCCACGAGCGTGCCTACCCCAATTCCGCATATTCCAGTTCAGTTGATTTTGAGAACAAGAAGAAGAGGTAATGAGAAAATATTTTTTTTCCCTTTTTCTTCTCCGCACAGGAGTGCTGTGTTTTTGTTGTTCCTTGGTTGTCTTTTTGGCTATGTTTCGCTTGCAATTTTATCTTCAATTGGTATCAGAGCATGAAGATATTTGCACATATAGGAAGCCCGTATGCTAGTTAATAAAATCGGACAGTTATGTGTGATTAACTGTGATCCTTCGCTGGTTTTTTGGTATGGATAGATGGCTTGTTAAACCTCTCGGATGGAGGTATAGGTGAGATGTAATTCACTGTTTTTCCAAGAATAAATTGTGTAAACCCAATTTTAATGGGTATAGGCGGTTGTTGGTTTTTTGGTTTTATTGATTTTGGTTGAAATCGGAGGGCAAAAGCAAGCAAATCCATCACAGAAAAAAAACCAGAAGAAAACGCAGAAGAAGAATCGCACTGGAATTTCTGATGCAGAAGGTACTGTTCATAGGAGCCGAGCTGCCGACAGCAATCCGTGTACCAGGAGCAACGAAGGCGGCTTGACTCGGCTTGGAGGGTTCCGACTCGGCTGCTGCGGGTGAAAATTGAATTGCAAATTTGCAATTCAATTGCGAAATCCGGAATTCTTCTCGCGGGTCAGCACCGAGGTGGGTCGCGGGCTTGGATGGTCCATGAGGCGAACGTTTCGGTGCGGGGGGTGTTGTGGACCTCTGACCAGATTAGTTTTGTTCCTGTGCGGCGGGTGCAGTGAACCAATGGGAAATTTTTTTTTCCCCTTGTAATTTTCTTGCATTTTCTTTTTGTTTTGGGGTCCATGCCAGGCGAAGTTAATATTTTTGCAATATTTATATTCTTGAAATATATTTGCATGAAAAATATTAGTAAGGGATTTTAGGATTAAACAAAATAATTAATTAATTAATTAATGTGTTTAATTTTATTATTTGGGCACTTAGGTTTAAAAAAATAGAAAAGCATGAAAATGTTTACTGTTTTCTGGCATGCTATTTTTTTATGTATCTATGTACGCTTTTTCTCAAAGACCAAAGTCTTTGGGAACATTTTTGACAAGAAAAATATTTTTCTTCAAAAATTAAATGGTTATTTTAATTTATACAAAAATTAATCCTTGAACATTTTCTCAAATGATTTAATCCTTGACATAGAAAATATATTGGATTTAGATATTTTTGTAAATTAAAATGGAGAGCCATTTTGTTTTGTTTTGGACTAGAAAAATGATTTTGTCAAATAAACTTGAGACCAAAGTCTCTAGAAAGTTTTAATTGGAAAAATTTTGAAATCATTAAGTTTTAACCTAAATAAAATTAATTCATGGAGAAATCTCTCAAAGGATATAAGCCTTGACATAGAGATTTTAATGGATTTGGATATTTTATTTTTGAGTTAAGAAAAAATTAATGGAAATTTCAAAAGGATATTTTTCCAGAGAACCATTTATTTTAAAAGACTAAGTGGAAGAGGGGTTCCAACTGCCCCACGGCTTCTATCACGGTCCTCATTAGAGATCGTGGATCCCCTCGCATCACCCTGGGAGTGAACTCGAATAGGATGGGGATACCACAAGGATCTAGATCTAATGGAATGATGTAATTAATAACCTGGGGCACGTACTACGATCGGTTAGCCCACGTTGGAGGTTATAGTGCGAGGCATGTCCATAGGAAATGAGAGGAAACAGCCATCCCACGATGGAGTTATCCTCTAGATCATTACCTAGAAGGGAAATTAATTTGAGGTGGTTATTACACTTAGCTTAGGAAACTGTTAATCTTCCCAAGAAGCTATGTCAGTTTTCCTAAGAGCCAAATTATTTTCAGTGCACAAATTTTATTTTGTTTTCACAAACTTAATTCTTTCTTTTATTTTTTGATTTTCAGAAATGGTGGGAGGTTCTTTTAGTCCATTGGCCGTTATTCTTAGGGGGAATAAGTTAACGGGTCCAAACTATGTGGATTGGAAAAGGAACCTGGACATAATACTCACAACTGAGGAGTATAAGTATGCCCTTTACGAGACCTGCCCTGTTATCAGGGAAGGTTCTACTGCCAAAGAGCGAGAGGCTGAGAAGGCGTGGAAGAAGGCTGACGAAATGGCACGTTACTATATGTTAGCCTCCATGTCTAATGTGCTTCAGTCAAAATACGAGCACATGGCTTCTGCATATGACATCAGTCAATCATTGGCTACTATGTTAGCGGACAAGAGCCGGC
Source organism: Voacanga thouarsii (assembly GCA_026120185.1). Classification (NCBI taxonomy): domain Eukaryota; kingdom Viridiplantae; phylum Streptophyta; class Magnoliopsida; order Gentianales; family Apocynaceae; genus Voacanga; species Voacanga thouarsii. The sequence continues at coordinate 2,050,726 of JANUWF010001543.1, read as the reverse complement.
CCCCAAGGCAGGAGGCTCTTCGAACTATTGTTAACACTAAGATGGCTGAGGGAGCATCAGTCCGAGAGCATATACTCAAGATGATTGCTGCTTTCGAGGAGGCAGAAATCTTAGGGGCTGTCATTGACCCCGAGAGCCAAGTGGACATGGTTCTCGAATCTCTACCGGGCTCCTTCACTCAGTTCAAGTTAAACTATAACATGAACAAGTTGAACATGAGTTTAACTGAATTGATGAAGGAGCTCCAGATGGAGGAGAAGGTCATGAAGCAGCAGTCAAATGCCATGATTGCTAAGGCTTCTTCCTCAAGAACTGGGCCTAAACCCAGAAAGTTCAAAAGGAAGAAGGGGAATGCAACAGCCCAGCCCAAGAACCAACCCAAGGACAAACCAAATGGAAAATGCTTCAAATGTGGGAAGAAGAAACACTGGAAAAAGGAGTGTCCAGATCTTCAAACCAAGAAAAACCCCACATGTAATGTTTTCTATCTAGAGTCTATATCAATGGTAGGATCAACTTCCACTTGGATTGTTGATTCAGGAGCCACTGATCATATCTGTAACTCCTTGCAGGGGTTTAGAAAGATAAGAAGACTCAAGAAGGGCGAACATGGGCTTCGAGTGGGTAATGGAGCACAAGTCTGGGCCCTTACAGTGGGAGAGCTGGATCTTATTTTTTATTGTAATAAGATAGTGGTTTTAAAATATATTTTATATGTACCTAGTTTTCGTCAGAATTTGATTTCAGTTGCAAAACTTATTAATCAATGATATTCTGTATCTTTCCATTATGGTATTTCTATCAGTAGAGATGGAGAAACTTTATGTGCTGGGCACATGTATGAAAATCGGTTCTTTTTAAACCCTATTAACAACCAATCAAATAACGCTCAGTCTGAACCTTTAACTAAGAAGAGAAAGACCAATATCAATGATTCATACATTTGGCATCTAAGGTTGGGTCATATTAACTCAATTAGGATTCAGAGGCTAATCCATGATGGGTCTTTGGGCTCATTACGATTAGAAAGTTGGTCTCAGTGTGAATCTTGCCTGATGGGAAAGATGACCAAAAGGTCATTTACATCAAAAGCGGATAGAGCCAAGGAGGTGTTGAGTCTTGTTCACACTGATGTGTGTGGTCCGTTGTCTACACCAGCTAGAGGAGGTTTTGAGTACTTCATCACTTTCACGGATGATTGTATGAGGTATGGTTACATTTACCTGATGAGACGCAAGTCTGACTCTTTTGACAAGTTCAAGGAGTTTAAGGCTGAAGTGGAGCGTCGGACAGGTAAATTAATCAAAATCCTACGATCGGATCGTGGTGGAGAGTACCTCCTAGGTAAATTCAAGGACTACATGGTACATTATAAGATAGTATCCCAACTCTCTACGCCGGGAACACCCCAGCAGAACGGAATAGCTGAGAGAAGGAATAGGACATTGATGGAAATAGTCTGAAGCATGATGTCTCATGCTACTATTCCAGTGTCTTTTTGGGGATATGCCCTGGAGACAGTGGCATATATTCTGAACTTGGTGCCTTCCAAGTTAGTACCTAGGACTCCCTATGAGATGTGGACTGGGTGTAAGCCAAGTCTGAATCATCTCAGGATTTGGGGATGTCCAGCTTATATACTGGTCAAGGGAGACAAGTTGGAACCAAGATCAGAATTATGTTATTTTATTGGCTATCCAAAAGGGACAAAAGGAGGTTACTTTTATCATCCTAATGAGCAGAAGGTGCTAGTCAGTACTAATGCTAGATACTTAGAAAATGATCAAAGTACTTCCACTAAAGGTTCTATGAGATTGGAACTTGAGGAGAAGTTATCTACGGAATCAACTTTTTCTGACCCGATTCTGGAACAAGAAGAGGCACAGCCTCGAGTGCCTGTGCAAATGGAGCCTCGTCGTAGTGAGAGAGTGTCTAGAGTTCCGGATAGATGAACAGGAGAAGCCTTTGAGCTGGTCTCTGACCATCAGGAACAAGACCTCACTAGATACGAGGAGGCTATTGCTGATGTCGATGCAAATCTATGGCATGAAGCAATGAAAGCCGAGATTGAGTCTATGTACCTCAATCAGGTTTAGGATCTTGTAGCTTCACCTGAAAGGATAAAACCCATTGGGTGCAAGTGGGTATACAAGAGAAAGAGGGGAGTGGATGGGAAGGTGGAAACCTTCAAAGCTAGGCTTGTGGCGAAAGGGTATACTCAGAAAGAGGGAATCGACTATGAGGAAACCTTTTCCCCGGTAGCCATGCTTAAATCCATTCGTATCCTCCTTGCCATCCCATGTCACTATGACTACGAGATATGGCAAATGGATGTCAAGACGACATTCTTAAATGGCCATCTTAGCGAAGACATCTATATGTCACAATCGCAAAGCTTCATTGCTGAAGGTCAGGAACATATGGTTTGCAAGCTTAAGAAATCCATTTATGGACTTAAGTAGGCATCGAGAGTATGGAACATTCGTTTTGATGAGACTGTAAAGTCTTATGATTTTATTCAAAACGAAGATGAACTATGCGTGTACAAGAAACTTGAAGGCATTAATGTGGTTTTTCTTGTCCTGTATGTGAATGACATTCTACTCATTGAAAATGATGTAGGGACATTGTTATCTACAAAGGTTTAGCTGTCTAGTCAATTCAGTATGAAGGACTTGGGAGAAGCCAGCTACATTCTTGGGATTAGGCTTCTTAAAAATAGGAAGCAGAGAATGTTAGGGTTATCCCAAGCAACATACATTGACAAGATGCTGGCCAGGTATAGCATGGACTCATGCAATGGAGCTCTAATCCCTTGCAGACATGGGTTGTCATTTTCTTCGAAGGACTATCCTAAGTCTCAAGAAGAAAATGACAGAATGAGTAGGATTCCCTACGCTTCGGCTGTGGGAAGTCTCATGTATACCATGCTGTGTACTAGGCCAGATATTTGCTTTGCCGTGGGCTTAGTTAGCAGATATTAGTCAAACCCCGGGGAGATTCATTGGCAAGCTGTAAAGCATATTCTCAAGTACCTCAAGGGAACGAGAGATTATATGCTGATTTACAGGGCTGATGATTTGGTTCCTACAGGATACACAGACTCAGACTTCCAGGCGGATAAGGATGAGAGAAAATCCACCAGTGAATATGTCTTCACCTTGTCTGGAGGAGCAATTTCATGGAGGAGTATCAAGCAGTCTTGTATTGCTGACTTAACCATGGAAGTTGAGTATGTGGCAACTTCGAAGGCATCTAAGGAAGTAGTCTGGCTCCAGAAGCTTCTTTCAGAATTTGGAGTCGTACCATATATGGACAGGCCGATTGTGATGTATTGCGACAACACTGGAGCAGTATCGCAATCTAAGGAGCCTAGGAACCACAAGAAGGGGAAACACATCGAGAGAAAGTACCACCTAATCCGGGATTTCATCCAGAGATGGGAAGTCATGGTGGAACATATTGCCTCAGAAAACAATCTAGTAGATCCATTTACCAAGCCTTTGGCTGAGAGAGTCTTCAAGAGACACTTAGACACCATAGGAGTTGACACCTATGGACTTACCTAATCTTAGAGTGCAAGTGGAAGATTGTTAGATTGTATGCCCTCTTAGACTATGTTTCTATTGTAAAATCGAATATTTTAATAAAAGAATTTATTTTCAGAAATTGTTTGTGAATTTACTTTTTGTTTGTGCACAATTTTCATTTGGAACAGACCCATTGTGTTTAAATAAGTGGTCTTTCACAGTAAGGTATGGATCATGGGTTATTTAACACATAAACTTTTGTTCTTAACCTATTGATGAGACTTGGAATCTCATCATGTTTAGGTTATTATGTTATGAATTCCAAATGGGGAATGGCTTACCTTTAGCCAGTGGGTAGTCCACTCACTTCATGACATAAGCGTATTTCGAATACGTAGGACATGACCTATAGTAGTGGTTTCTAAAAGAACTATATGATAGAAACCTAGACTATTACCGCTACAGCGTGGACTAGTACTCTACGACTTAAGTATGAGTTGGTGGTCTGGCGAAGCTGGTAGCATATACTTTGATTTGCTATAGTTAAGGTTCTATCGCAGGGCCAATATACTTGCATGTTGGTATGTGTGACTAGTTAGTTAAGACAGACTTGTACAAGATAGTTTCTGCACTATATCGCCCCTTGTGGTTGTCTGAATGGTCTAAAATGTCCAGGGCCCTGAGAAACATGACTTGGATGTTTGCTTTAGAGTAGCTCCCTTGGAAAGCGGAAACACTCCAGAAAGTCGTGGATCATTGGACTAGAAGCCTAAAGATGGTAGATGTCATTTAGAGGAGTGTTAGTACACTTCTTCCTCTCTAAATGTACGGCGATGTGTAGAGGGTATTTTAGTCATTTCACCTGTAGGTCGGAGACTTTGCTAACGCAGCATTGTCCTTGGGGTCAATATTTCCTTATGGTGATATTAGGAAATATTTAAAATGCAAAATACAGCTATTTTTATGACAATGGTATTTTGGTCATTTTAGTAGCCAAGGCGGTGTGTCTTTTGGTTCCCAGTATAGACCGTGAGTCCTAATTAAATACGGGCTAAAGAACTGATTTTAAATTAAATAAAATTTATTTTATTTAAGTGGCCTGATTTAATTATTAGGTTAGAATAAAATAAAGGTCCATGGAGAGAGAGAATTAATTAAATTAGTTTGGTGGGTTAATTAATTATTCAGGGCTTTGGCCCAGTTTGAATAATTAAAGATTAACCTGGGACTAAACTAATATAGGCTTAATTAATTGGACTGGTTTATTTGGACTGAAAAATTAATTATTTATTAATTGGGTCATTTATTTGGTTTTAGTTAGAATAATTAATTAAGCCCAAAAAGGTTAAACTAAGAGTCAAATGGCCCAATCCAGTTTAACCTAGGGTTTTATTTAGGTTAACAGGAGGAAAAAAAACAACGTTGTTTTTCCAGTGCTTCCTCTCTGTGAAAAATACCAGACGTTTTTTCCTCTCCCTCTCCAGAAAATATTCTTTGGCCTCTAAGTTGTTTCACCAAAACGATATTAGGCAGGCCATATACTGGAAGATCGAAAGCTAGGCATTCATCTACATGTAAAGACGAAGTAGAAGGCTTGCAGGAATTGCACCAGAAGTTTCCATGAGCGTGCCTACCCCAGTTCCGCATATTCCAATTCAGCCGACTTTGAGAACAAGAAGAAGAGGTAATGAGAAAATATTTTATTTTCCCTTTTTCTTCTTCACACAGGAGTGCTGCGTTTTTGTTGTTCCTTGGCTGTTTTTTTGGCTATGTTTCGCTTACAATTTTATCTTCATACTCAACTTACTCTAGTCTCATAACTTACGAACATTGCAATAAAATTTGAAGCAAAGAAGTAGAAGCCTCTCATTCATCATTATTTTTTTTATAAAAAAGAAATACATATAATGATTGGGAATACTTATTTTTGCATTCTTTGCCTGTTTTCATTCTTTGCCTGTTCTTTTCACATGTTATTTTTTGCCAAAAGACTTACTCTTTGTAGTTTCGGACCTTTTTCTCCTCACTTCAGTAGGCATATTTTTACATCCTACCTCTTACCCCTGCTTGCTTTTGCAATGAATTACATAAGAAATGGAAATGCCACAAAACATAAGACAAGCCAAGAATCCACATACTTTATCACAACTTTCTCATCCATTCTCAAAGAAATAAGCTTCACAATATTTACAAAGTTATAAACAAAATTAACTCAAAGTCTCAAATTTTAGCCTATGTTATACTCAATATACAATTGTATATAAAACCAACTCTACTAGAAATGTCTTCAGTAGAATTCATAAGTAAAAAAATAAATAATAACTCCACCAAACTAACACAAATTAGAACATATATATAAAAAAGTCTTGAAAATCAACCCAAACATAAAATTTGTTTTTTTTAGCACCAAAAAAAAAAAAAAAAATCCAACAATGCCACAAAACTCCCAACATTTTAACATTCAACAACCTTCTCACAACAAGTTCAAGATATAAATATTGTATATCTTTCTCTCTCCTATACTTAAATTAGACATTATCCTTAATAGCCAACAAATAAACACAAATAAACTCCAGCCAAGAGGACTTAAACTAATAAAAGAGAGAAGGGTAAACAATACTCCCCGATTATTTGAGCATATCATCCATAAGGTTTTTGCTAAGTTCTCATCACGAGAAAAGCTTTGTTGTCCAAAGAAATATAGAATTAGCCACCAAAAACAAAATAAACAAAAGTGAAAATTCATAAAAATAAAATAATAAAAGAAATCACACAACAAATTGAAAGAAAACAACTACTAAAGAAAGCCTAAGAAAGCAAATAAGAAATAAAAGAAAAATAGTAAAAGTTTGGAAATTTCCTCCAGATCTTCATGGGGATGGTCATTCCCAAATGCGTGATAGAAGATCCTCATTCCTCAACTACCTCATCCATATATTCTTGAGTGTCTTCATGACATCAGCTTGGTTATTGTGGATTTGATTCACATCTACTCTTAATTGTTGTAGGGATGTACGGACTTCAATCTAAAATTTTGCAATAGTGGTAGGATGTCCAACAGTAAGCTAGGGATCCTGTAGGATCTCCACATCCGAGTGCTAATCATCAAGTCCCGGATATGCCCTCTCATTTGGTTTCATCCATTTCTTCTCCGTCTAATTGTACTTGTAACTGTAGCTACTAAGCACCAACTTAGTAATAATCTCTCGAGACGTGGTAGACTCAGAAACCTCATTGTCCATGCCAATCTAAAAATGTCTAAAGACCTACATAATAACCGAGAATGAGTCGAGAATGAAGCATGTTATGAGTCAAGAATGAAGCATGTTATGAGCTATGTAACATCTATAATCCTTGCTTCATTAATGCCACTTGCCTTATGATACATATTAAATCCTAAAAGATAAACTATGATCTGCATTTAAGGAGACAAGTTACTAGTACATAGAACTAAGAAAGAGTTAGAGAGCATTTGACCCAATCATAACTCCTGATAAACATCTATGAACTACCAAGTATGGTCAAACATAATATTCTTATTATACTGATCCACATGATAGGAATCGCCCAAGGCATGAAGGCCACTCAAAAGAAGACAAAGAGAAGTCCAAGCTACAACTCATGACAACTTGAGTGAGATCCATTTTCAAGAGGTTTTAACAGGAATTTAAGGTCAACCAAGCCAACAAATCAAGGGTTAAGAGATTAATAAAAGAGTGGATAATAAAAGGAAAGCTAAATGGAGTACAAAAAAGGTAACAATCCTTGTGGAAAGTCAACTAAACAAATGAACAAGGATTAAAGGGTAAAAGGGCACATGAAGGAATGCGACCTAAGGGAGCCTCAAATGGAAACAATCTTGGTTTCAAGACTATTTGGAAGATCAAGGGAACAACCAAGGCCACCTTAGAAGTCAAGAACAATGTTTGGGATGCAAAACATCAAGAAGAGAATGAAAGAGGATCGAGAACGGATCATGTTGCTAGTGTACGAAGGATTTCAACCGGAAGTTGTTCACGTAGAAACATCGCCTAGCAGTGCATACACGGTGTCGCCCCGTGTAACCTGACTAGACACCGATTGTGATCTATAAAAACTCTTCAAAATTTGACGCAAGTACTATTCCAATAGAACAGACCTGGCGTCGGCCCCAACAGCCAAAACCGACGTCGACTGTGGACTGGTAAAGTCAAGAAGTTTGTTCCAACTTTTTTTATATGAGTACTATTTTTTTAGATTAGACTTGGCGCCACCCCCAGGAGGCCTACCTGGTGCCGACCCTGTTCTGTAACCCGAACCCTTGATATTTTTCAACTATTTTGGGGTCATTTTGTAATATTTAAAAGCGTTTAGTTCAGGAACAGAACACCCTTCTATAATGCTTTGTATTAGGTTATGCTGGGTGACTATAAATACCCTATTGTGACTGTATAAATATAACTTTGGTATTTTTGGGAAGGAGAATTCAGATTTTCTCTCTTGGAAGAGAGTTCTTAAGAGTGATCCTCATGGGTGATTCCTATAAACATCAAGACTAAATCAAATGATTTAGTCCCACCTTTGATCTTGTTGTTGGAATATATGCTCTCTAGACTAATTTTATCTGATGTAATTATCGAATTTATTAATAAAAGAATTTATTTTCAAAATTTATTTGTGAATTTACATTTTATTTGTGCACAATTTTCGTTTGGAAAGGACCCATTGTGTTTAAGTAAGTAATCCATGTGAATGGTGGTCTTTCATAGTAAGTTATGGATTACGAGTTACTTAATATATAAATGTTTATTTTTAACCGATTGATGAGAATGAGAATCTCATAATATATAGGTTATTATGTTATGAATTTCAAATGGGAAATGGCTTACCTTTAGCCAGTGAGTAGTCCACTCACTTCATAACATGAACGTATTTCGAATATATAGAACAAGACTTATAATAGTGGTTTCTAAAAGTATTATTTAGAAGAAACCCAAACTATTACTGCTACAGCGTGGACTAATACTTTACCGCTTGAGTATGAGTTGGTGATCTGATAAGGTTAGAAGTATATATTTTGATATACTATAATTAGGGTTCTTTAGTAGAGTCGATATACTTGTATGTTGGGTATATATGACTAGTTAGTTAAGACAGACTTGTACAAAATAGCTTATGCGCTATATCGCCCATTGTGACTATTCAAATGATCTAATTATTCAGGGCCCTGGGGAACATGACTTGGATGTTTATTTTAGGGTAGCTCCTTTGGAAAGTGGAAACATTTCAGGAGTCGTGGATCATTGGATTAGAGGTCTAAAGATGGTAGATATCTATTAGAGAAATGTTAGTACACTATTCCTCTCTAAATGCATGGCGATGCGTAGAGGGGTATTTTAGTCATTACACCTGTAGGTCGAAAACTTTGTTAACGCAGCATTATCCTTAAGGTCAATATTTCCTTATGATGATATTAGAAAATATTTAAAATACAAAATATAACTATTTATATAGTATGGGTATTTTGGTCATTTTAGTAGTCAAGGCGATGTGTCTTTTGGTCCCCGAAATAGTCTTTAAGTTATGAAAGATTTGGGTTAACGAGTTGGTCTAATCTTTTGATCCCTGAAATAGCCTTTCTAATTATGAATTTTATTTTATTTTATTTAAGTAGTCTAATTTATTATTGGATTAGAATAAAATAAAAGCCCAATAGAGAGTATATATTTATCTAGTTTAATTGATTAATTAATTATTCAGAGCCTACGGCTTAGATTGAATAATTAAAAAATTAATCTAGATATAAAACTAGATAAAATGTTTGATATTTTATATTGGTCTATTTGGACTTGTTAATTTGGGCTGTTTAATAAAACTTAGAAAATAAATAAGTGAGATTTATTATTTATGGGTATTCAAGTCTAAGAGTAAATAATTTTATCGAACCCAATAAATAAGACCAATGGTAAAATAAAATTAAAAATTTTTAAATTATTTAATTAATTAATTAAAATAAAAAAACAACACGGGATGAATCCAGTGTTGTTTTGCGTAAAGGATAACAAAAAGTATGGATGCTTTCTGTTTTCACGCAGTTGGATGCTCTCTCTCATGGAATGGGAAAAGGAAACGAAAATGTCTTCATGCAATCTGTGAGCGAGGCTTTCAATTTTTTTCAAAATATAGAGAAACCCAATAAAAGCATTTTTCACAGAGATGCCTTAACAGGCTTAGCAAACACAGATCTTCAAGCTTTCACCGGCAGTGCTATGGGCACCATTTCAAAAGATCAAAGGTTTCGCGTGAATAAGACGCAGTTGACATTTACAATGACGAGATCCAATAGTTTCAAGTATCCTTGTACAGACATCTACATCACTGCGAAGAGGGTCATTCAATCACAAAGGTAAATTTTTCATTTTGCTAGTATACTTTCGATTTGATGATTTTTTCCATTTTAAGTCTTCACTTGTCTCTAAATCTTAAGGGATAATCCAAACTTCATCTCTATTCTTATGTACTAGGCTGCCTAGTATGTTTGATATGATTGAATTAAGTGCTTTCAATTCCTATCCTTAGTGTTATAATTTTTTATAGATTAGAATGTTAAGGTGTCTTTGAAATATGATAGATTTATATTATCACAAGAGTGTTAATTTCTTTGCATTTTAGTGTTCTTGTGAATGAGTTTGTTAGGGTTCTTGTTTTGAGTTCAATCCACATTTTTTGAGCTTCCCAATATCATATCAACATCTACTTATAGTCTCACATCTGGTACTCCCAAGATAATAGCAAGAAGCTATTTAGTCAACATAATAGATTCCCTTTTCCCTAAGGTCTCTATAACCTTAAGGTCCCTTGCTTTGTGTTCTTCATATTTGTGTAAAACTTCTTAATAAGAGCAGGGTAAAAAGTGTCTTGTAAGCCTAAGATATGTCCCATTCTAACATCCTAAACATATTTGAAATCTGGAAAGTATAGTCAAGTAAAGATTGAATAGTGTACTTAACAATAATTTTATTCTTAGATTTCTTATTATACCACTCGTCATACTTATGGTCATCAAAATGGATAGGATAAACAGTAGGCTCCTCAATAAGTGGGTAGGGCTGAGAACAAGACTAACCCCTAACTCTCTTAGAAGCAACTTGCTTTTGAGGCATTTTAGGGAAAGGAGGATCAAAAGGCTTAGCAGGTTATTAGAAAGAAACTCAAAATATTGCCATAACAATAATCGCCAATCAACTATACTAAAAACTCCAAGAATCTCAACATGGTCTCCAAACAATAAACAATCAACCACAAAACACAACCAACAACTACACAATTAAACCAACTCCACAAACTACACACCACAAAAATTTTAATGCCAAAACCATCAATCTCCATAATTTAAAAATCCACCAAGTACTAACAAAATGTTAATGGTTCAAACACCAATAGCTTCAACACATATTATAAGCTAACAATCCTTAATCACAAAATGCCACAAATCACAATGTGAACGAATGCAAAATAACACAAAAGTAAGTAGAATAGATAATCTTCCAAATAAAGAGAGAATGAAATCATGCATTTTCCAAAATAATCACGAAAATCCAAGGCAATAACAATAATCCATTGTTCTCAAAACCAAAATGTAGTACTCAAAATAATGATAACATCAACAACCCATAATATTCAAATCATTGATATATTAAATTTACTCAACAAACTATGATATCAAACCAAATAGCCCCAAAAAGAGGAATTTCTGTAAAGAAATCTTCCACAAAGTAGTAATAGAGAATTGCACTTTTCACATAGAATCTTCCACAAAGCAATTCCCAAAATAAAGTAATAGACTCGAGGAACACAATAGACCCAAAAAAGGTTACCCCTTGAGTGTAAATCAAATGCAAAGAGGGCGGCGTTGCAGCTAGAAAATTTAAATAGAAAAGGCTTTCAGTGGCAACTGGAGCTGAATAAGGGTAGATTATGGCAAATAGGAATGGGATCAGGTGGAATTATAGAGAAAATCAAAGCGGGCTCGGTGGGAAGAGGTGTTTTGTTTAGTGGATCTAGCAGAGGACAGTCGATCGGCAAAGAGTTTGGTAGAGAAAGTCAGCCAGCAGGGGAAAAGAAGAGAAGTTGAAGAAGAAATAAGCAGCATTGGTCCTCTTATTTTCTGTAAATGGCAACCGAATGGTGCCATTCGATTTGATTTAAGTGGCATCGGTAACTCTTTATTGAAAAAGAAACGACATCGTTTTGCTCTACATGGTGTTACTTGCTTGACTAAACGATGCCATTTAGGTGGGTTAAAGTGGCATCGTTAGCTCTCTATTCCTCAACCTTTGAAATTGAACGGTGCCGTTTATATAGAGTTAAGTGGTATTGTTATCTTTCTGGTTCTTAGCTTTTGAAATGGAGGGTGCCACTTAGGATGACCTATGAAACACCGTTCAAGCACTGTTCCTACAAATTTCAAATTTTTTCTACAAGAAAAAAAAAATAATACACAAACTATTTAAAGGATCGTGGAAGCAATAAAACGCAGCAGAAACTAGGTTTTCAAAATTTTTCCCATTCATAATGTGGAAGAAAACTTACTTTTGCAATGCGTAAAATGAACTTCCGGAACTAAGGTTGAGTTGGTCGGTGGAACACTTGAACTTGGTGCGTCCTAATTCGTTATAGAAACTTATTCTGCAGGAATACCAACCAAGCATCTGCTCTTGCACTTTAACCATGCACTAAAATTACTAACTCTCGATCTTCCAAAGTATTCTCACAACATTTTTATAGGCTAAACTATCAGTGACAATAGAACCTAGGATGAAAACAGGAAGAAACATGGAAGGCTATTAGAAAAATAGAAAGAGAGAACAGCAATGGCTTTACAGAGAACAATCTATTTTCTGTATATTTCTTATGTGAATAGAAAATTGCATATATACACAAAACAATTGTCACAGAGTACATCCATTGTGAATCAGGAGAAATTGAATTGAAACTACCTGCTCTTATTTAATTCTTGCATTGCTAATGTAACTTTATTATTTCTACAAATTGGATTCCCATTTTATGTCCCCATTGTTCTTTTTTTTTTTTCTTCTTCTATTTTCACTTAATTTTATCTCAATAATGTCACTCTAAAGTTTATGATTAATTGGAAAAAGTACTAAAGGAATCACATGTTGAATTATTAGCGACTATTATGAAGTTTAACTCAACATATTACCTGGGAATATATTATTATCCCAATTGACTGCCATTTCCTTTTTGGGATGGCAGTTGTGAACAAAAATTGCAATACTAAAAAAATCGCCCTTCACCATGGTTTAATAGTTTGCCATCACATAGTGATCAGCATATCATTTACCCCTCCATTGGGCTGTCAGAGTGTCTCAAACCAAAAGCTACTATATTTTGCAAGAATTGAGTACAAATGAATACAATAATATAATAAATACATAAATCAAGTAGTATTTTTTTTTTTTAGTTGAATACAAATGAATACAATAAATACATAAAACAATTATATCTCGCTTAAACATACTGTCCTTTTTTTAATTCAATATAAATGAATACAATAAATATATAAAACAAGTACTTTTTTTAATGGAACCATCTAAATCCTGCATTTTCAATTCTATGAGACTAAAGCATGGTCACAAATTATTTTTTAAAATTTTTTCCTATGGGTAAATTTGTGGTGCACTCATAAACGTATTCAATTTTAGATAGAGAAAAAAATATAAATTCTTTATTTAAAACAAAAAAAGAAAATAGGACACATCGTTAGTATGATTACATCCAATCCCATATTTCCCAAGTTATTAAATTTAAATGTGATCACATTAGATATTTATGTTGTTTAAGTTGGGAAAGGTAACATTAACTCATAGATTAAGAGCTAATATGAAAGGTTATCTGAACACATGACAATGAATTCAGATGAAATTTTTTTAAATAAAAGGAAATGTGAAAGATTATCTAAATTTAGATGAAGATTATCTGAATTAATTAAATGTGGCATCATTGAATTCAGAGAAATCATTAAATTCATTGAATTGTTAGAGTACACAAATTTAACAACTCATACAACGCATGGGGAATCAAACTAGTAATATTTTAAAACTCAAATAAACTAACTAATTAGAGATATTAATATTAGTACAAATAAAACAAAGTTCAAACAAATAAAATGAAATAAAAGATTAACTTAGAATAAAATAATAAAAATAAGTTAATCACTAATTAACACAATAATTAAATATAAGACAATAGAAATAATTTGTAAATTAAATAAAGAATTGAAACAAGTAAACAACTAATCACAGTAAAAATAAGAATATATAATCAAGAGATACTAACTAGTTAATACCTAAGAAATAAGAGCACTTTGATTTTTTCTTCTTCAATCTTGAATAATCTACTATTCCAATATATAATATCTTCCAAAATTTGAAGAAGTTACTTGAAGAATTCAAAAAATACTTGTCAAACAAATTCTGCTTTAATACTGTTTTTAAAGAAAATGGAGAAAACAAAAAATTATGAGAGTAAGAGAGTGAAAATCAAGAGTTAAAGAGAATTTGATAAGTTTTAAGATGAATTGGGTGAGAATTTTTAAGTGTTTTTAAGTCATTGGAGCCAAAATAGCCATTTCCAGCAACAGTTCTCCCTGATAGGGCATCCCGCCAATCCACAAGTGGTATATGGGTTGGCCTATGTTTGTCAAGACACCAACCGACTATCTAACTTTGGTCGTAGATTGGTCCGTGTTGAGCATGGGCTGACTAGTGGTTTAGGACGGAGTCGGATCTGCCCAACCAATTAGCCATTGTTAATTGCTTACATGTACATATATTTACATCTAAAGCACACCCTATTTTCCATAATTCTTGTCAAGATATAATAGTTAAACAAAAAAGCCAATTTTTATTTATCTTCTCCATATTCCAATCAAGCAGCGCAATTTATCTTCAATTACTAGAAATGTAATGATATCAAGTGAATGTGACGTTGTAGATGTATAAATCACGATTTTGCTGTTGATAGAAATGTTCTAGTTTGCATCAACAATCTTCAAGTATAGCATATTATGTTTGATGCTTTAATTCGATATCTTAATGATTTTTTTGCACCACTAAGTGATTGCTAGCATGAGACATAATGTACTTGATGATGGTTGAGTTGATCCTTCATTATGCATGTAAAAACAGCTTTTAGAAATGTAAAACTGATAATGCATTTGTCATGGCAGTATTCAATGGTTATCATGTGAAATTACATGGTCGGCTATGGTTAATTGGATAATCGATTATGAATGTACAAATAATTGTGAAAGGCGTTTATGCAACACAGAGTTTGAAATCAAATGACAGTGGCATGTAAATGTTTAGGCTGCTTTTGAAACCAAAACAACATATAAATTTCAACATGCCCAAATAAATATCAAAATTATAAATATCTAGGAAAAATTAACATTATCTTACACCTCCAATATCAAGAACAATGCCTTGATAATTTAGGTAAAATCATTGAATGACATTCTAGAAATTGATATGCTAACTGCTTCAACTTCTAATCCATATCCATATTCAATGATCCATTAGATTTCAATAGCAAGATCAACAGCTTCAGTAAATAAAAATCAAGTCTTGATATTCTCTGAGTGATGTTGCGTAATTCAAGAACCCAGTAAATTGTCTTTGCTATGTTTAAATATATCCATTGATTCCATATCACTGAACCACCAGCAAATTCATTATTTGAATAACTTACTACTACCACGAACACCAAAATCTATCTCTCAAAACCTTGACGTTTTTGCACATATGTCTAGAAGAATTATTGTAATAGGTAATCATTGCCTATACATATCTATATTTTGTATTAGTATTTTTTGAACTTTTCCAAAATGGTGAATCTGTTCCACATATAATTTGCCAGTATTCAAAATCGATTATTATATGGACTTTTATCATTTATGAAGTGTAGCACACAGAAAATCCAAACTATTGGTAAAAAGACTGTGATAATCACATAACAAATTGGTGATGCTCTGGAATAACCCATCATCACATGTGATGGATATCATATCCGATTATATAAATTTGTTTTTGAAACATATAACGTTGTTGCTACAAAAATTGTATGATCGATGTTTAGTGGTACAAATCGGAATTGCTACGCAATAGACATTGCACCACACTAAGTTCAGTTGTCAAAATAAAGAGGCTTACATTGTTGAGGAAGAATTGAATACATAATGACATACTATATCATCAACCAACATCTTGACTGCTGAATTTTATCTTACATATCAAATATTCACAGCAGTTATTCATGATAAGGATTCTTTAACTAATGGTATAGACATTGACATTGCAGGTAAGTGGATTAGCCAAAGATCCAAGCAACAATACTATACTACTGAGGATTATGACCAAAGTAAGTACTTTTACAAAATCTTAGAGAATTGAACTTATCATAATTTACATCTAACAAATATATCAATATTGAAAATCAAAACACTACAACAAAAAATTTCAGAATTAACAGGAGAGAGCATATGAATATTATACATTGCAAGCAAAAATCCCCTATCAACATACAACATTCTAGCAGAATAAGTAGAGTTGCAAAGAAAAGTCGTACAAGAATCGCAATAGGTTACCTCTCTAAATTCATAAACTTTTCATATTGATTTGTCACCTACTAACAAATATGTTTAGAATATAAAAAATTGCATGACTTTCAGCTATGCCAACTAGTACAATGTCTTACTATGGACTGCCAAAATATGAGTGTCAGTTCTATGAAGCTATTTTCTAGGAATGGGAAAAGGTTAAAGGAGGCTCACAAAACAACTATCCACACTCCAAACTTTGTTGCAAACAAGGACAAATTCAATTACCAAAACAAAAGGACCCACCAAAAAATCTCTTCACAATCCTTAAACATCAATCAAATGAAGACTCAAATGCCTTTAGAGACAATATTAGGATATATAATTCTATATTTGCAATAACATCCATGGGAGCAAAAGTAGATGACCAGATCAATGATCACGGGAGACCATACATTTATCGCATTAATGGTGAGAATTATTATAGACTTATTTCATTGATTCCAAATAAAGGTAATAAAGCACATTTCATCTGACTCTACTTCTATGACACTGCAAATGAAGTTCATATTAGATTGAAAGTTGTTAATTGAAAAGAAAGTGAACAACAAGCTCAATCCATTGATAATTGGGCGTTTGATCTCAATACTAGATGAACATAATGATTTGATGAAGGTATTTAAGATGGCAAGAGACAAATATGAATCGGCTGAAATATCTGATTTCCAAATCAGGTTGTGCCATAGTAGGAATGCACCTTCAGCACAATATGGCCCTGCAATACACCAGAAATAGTAGCTTTAGTTATTGGCGATATAAATCAAACCAGCAAAGATCGTGATATCATCATTGAAATGAAGTCAGGGAGATTACCAAGAATCAGTCAGTTGCATCCATCATTGATGGAGAGAATTAGAAGAAAATAAAGAAATGAATATTCATTATCCCTTCAATCTATGCTAATATTTAATGAAACTTTGGTTTCAAATTGTATTTTCCCTCACAAGATAGTGCCCTCACAAGATAGTGAATGACTTTAAAAATTTGCATTGTGTCTAAAAATAAGTTCAACTTTTATTTTCGTCGGAACTCCAGAAAAAGAAAGGTAAAAAAAATGTAATTTTCTTTTCAAAGATACCATTTAAATTCTTTCATTTTCAATATTTAAGAACTTAACATTATAACAACAATAATGACGATGACGACAATGATGATAATAATATAACACAACTCTAGATAAATAAGAAAAATGTATTTTATATATATATATATATATATATATATATATATATATATATTCCAAAGTATAGAAGGCATATACACATGGTTTTAATTTTATTCTTACTAGCACTGGTTTCTATTAGATCCTATAATTGATCATATTAATGAATTTAACGTAAAGCACAAGCTATTTATCCATAACTTTCATAGAATTAAATGACAGAAAATGAAATACAAGCGATCATCTAATATAATATACTATCTAATATGAACTATTTAAATAGTATTCTAAGTGTGGATGAGGATTAGCATCATTTACACATTTCGTTTCTTCCTTTTTTTAATTGTCTAATATACTCTTGTAATTAATTATTTTTGAAAATTATATATGTAAAATAATGTGATAGAGTCAGAGTTATGTAATTTAATTATTAAGATAATTAAAATTATTATGTAAACATAGAATTACATTTACAACATTTATTTGGTCCAATAGAATGGGAAAAAAATACAGAATTAGTTTGCCAACTTCTTTTTTCATTCCAGCGTTTAGCTTACATAATTAAACAAGCTCATTTTACCTTTAAAAAAAAAAAGAGAGAGAGATGGGTCTTTCTCCTCAAAAGTTCAAGGAAGGCCTTTCCAAATGCGAGCTAGAATTAAAAATTAAGAAAAAAAGGTTTAAAGATTGTTTTGCCCTAATACATATTTACTAGATTTGTTAAAAAGATGATGATGATTATTATTATTGTTGTTGTTATTGTTGAAAGTAATATAAGGTGAAATAGATAAATTCCATTCCAAATATATGGAAAAGGAGAATTGCCTTGAAAAAGTATTAGAAGTTCACTTAGGACTCTATTATATAGCAATAGAATGCCAACATGGAGTGATATATTTTCTAAATAGCTGCGATACCTTAGCAATGAAACACCTAGCCAGCCAACCTAATGCATTTGTGCAAATAAAAACTAATAGGACATAAACACTAATATGAATGAACACAGCAATGGAGAAAATCAATGGCAAAAATAAGACATAAACGATAGTAATTAATGAACGAAGTCGTGGTTTGACATACGATTTTTTACTCAATAACGAGTATTTTTACCAATTAAAGTAGGATATATTTATGTATATTTATAATTTTTAATATATAAAATCAAAATTAACTATGCAAATCTAAAATATCAATATAATAAAAAATAAAAGAGCAACTATTATTATTATAATTTAAAAAATTACATTTTATAATTGTTTTGTGATCTCAGTTATATTTAATTTTGAACAATTTTTTTTTACATTTGTATTTGGTTGGAAAGGAAATCATTGTTCATGAGAAATTATTTTCCTTTTGAGAAATTTATAGACACCTAGTTCAAAAGAAATAAAAAAAATTACAATTTAAATAGGGAAAGTAAAAAATATTGTTCATAATTTTTCTCCTAATTTAGATGTTATAATTTATCCGTATACTTTTTCACATACTTTGCATTTTGCAATGTGCACTATATTAACTACTAAAGTCACAATCACAAGATAGTTAAAATTTATTAGAAATATTGTATTAAATCTTATGTTAGGTAGGATTTTTTAATATATTTTCTCTATTTATAAGTGTGTTATTTCAAAAAAAAATCTAATGACAAAATACTAACAAAAAAAAAGTTTTATTATTATTATTTTTCTGACAAAGAAAGAGAAACTTTGAAAAAACTAAAATTTCTTCTTAAAACCCTCAAAAGAAAATTATTTTTAAAAAAAGTATTGTTAAGTTAAACTTAAAGGGATAGTTGCATAATTTACATTAATAACTGAAGAATTTGTTTTTATATTCTAACTCTACTTAGGTTAGGAATATTTATTAAGTAGTCACCTAATTGGTTTAGAAATATTTCTTTAGAAGTTACCTATTGTGTTTGTAATTCTATTTCTACTTGAATTTGTAATTAATATTTGTTAGGTTTGTATTCCTATATAAACGAGTCTTGTCAAGCATATTGACGTGTAGTTTTAGAGAGTTTATTAAATATGCAAACTAGCTTGTGGGTTTTTTGAGTTTGAGAGTTTTCACTTTTGCATCTCCTCTATGTTATTTTGATTAATAAAGATTATTTTTTTTGTCTGTGAACATAGGTCATGTTGATCGAATTGCATTAGATTCTTGTATCTTATCTATTTTACTTCTCATACTTTATTATTAGATAATTTGTTTATTACCAACAAACCATTTTGAAGCAAACAATAACATACCTCATAGGATTTTTCCCAATCCTAA
The DNA here is from genome assembly GCA_026120185.1 of Voacanga thouarsii. Lineage (NCBI taxonomy): Eukaryota > Viridiplantae > Streptophyta > Magnoliopsida > Gentianales > Apocynaceae > Voacanga > Voacanga thouarsii. Next base: position 2,031,099 of record JANUWF010001543.1, on the reverse strand, counting down.
TGAAGTCCAATGGATTAGATAGGTCTTCGCCACTACAATATCTTCCTCTTTATTTAGCTATAATCTTCACCTTTTGTTCTCTTATACGGTTCTCTGAAAAGGTTAATATTGAAAAATAAATATTAATGGAGCTTAGACAACTTATGACTTAAGACTCGGGCCAGTCATTAGATATCATAACAAAGCCATTGTTATTGCTTTACCCACAAGAATTCGCAACATTATATTAGGGTATTATGCATAGATGTAGCTTTATTAGTGGGACTTTTTTTTTTTTTTCACTCAAGCACAACAGCTCCTACCAAGAATGATAAAACGGGACTTGTTAAATAGAGTTGTAAAATTTAGATTATCTTCTATCCTTAACCTTCCACATTAAAATTTGTAAAATTTAGAATAGAAAAACATCTCGTCTAGTCTTGTTTATTGTACTGTTTTTTTAATCAAACTTTAATAATAATAATAATAATAATAATAATAATAATAATAATAATAATAATAATAATAATAATAATAATAATAATAATAATAATAATAATAATAATAATAATAATAATAATAATAATAATAATAACCCTCCATCCTAAACATACACTCCTATTTATTTATATCTATTAGTTAGATTAAAATGTCTTTTCTTATTTTTATTCCCAATCAACTATATCATTATTATTTTTTTTGTTTATAAATTAATTAATCTTCTTTATAGAGAAAAAGGAGTTGGGAGGCACTGTTCATTCTTCGTCAATAAGGGTATTTATGTCTTTTTACAATTTTTTTTGCCAGTGCAAAGAAACGTCTTTCTGCTTTTATGTCCACCTGACAATGATCACGTGAGAACTACTTTTTCAATTACTCACAACCAGCTTTCGACATTTTCTTTTTTTGAGGAACAGGAACCAGGGATGTCCAGCCATGGATTTTTCTTATGAGGTGCAATAGTAGAGGAAACAGGCAAAGAAGAACCCTCTTGGTTGAGCTCACAAATTACAGACTCAAGTCAAGGGGAAAGATCTGAAGGATTATAATGAACTTTTCCGATTGCCCCTACCAAAAGCACAACCAACGGTCCATTCTTCAACAACGAAGCTGGAGACGGATGCCGGACTGAAACGACCGAGTAAAGTAAGCCGAAGAGGATTCTTGCATTGGGTCTGATGTCTTTAAACATCGAGACGGCGTCTAACGTCGATTGATCGTAGCCTTGGCTTGACTTCAGGACCGGCGAGTAGATTTGAAAAGTGTACGATGCTCCGCCACTGCACTGTATCCATATGCTACAAACTGGCACAATATTTCCCTTTTTTCCTCTATTTTTTGTGTACACAGTTCTCCTGCGCCTCAAAGAGACAGCTCCCACAGTCGATTAGTTCGAACTGATAGTGGTGAACTACACGACGGAGGCAGATCCAGTTGCATTCTACCACAAAAAGGAACCCGAGCGAGTACTGTAGTAGACCGTCTTCCAGTCCTCTTCCCAATATCTCATATATAATTACCCCATGTCTTCCAGCTATGATGCTTACACTGGTTCGCATTATGGCTACTGCATCAGCAATGGAGTTACCTTTGTATCTCTCTGCACCCCTGATTTTGGCAACAAAGCTCAGCACCAATCTCCTTTTGTTGCCGCGGGTTTTAATATGTATAACCCTGTAGGCAGTGACTACTTAGGTTCTGTCTCAGATCATATGGGTCCTATACCGTTGGGCTTGTTGAGTTCCAGTTCTGTGGATCTCGGAACAATGGCAGTACTCAGGGTCCCTAAACAAACCCAACTAATGTATTTGAGATTTTAGCACGAAAAGACTTAGAAGGTGGGCTCTCGTACTCATATAGCAGTGAGATGGGCAGGAGCCTCCATCCGAACAATTCCATTCACAGCCCACAATTTGGAAGAATGCTACCTACGTCGGAATCGAAGTGGCTTGGGTCGATTCATGTGAGGTAAGAAATGACCCAGCTGGTGCATTCAACATGTTTGGCGAACAATAGAGCGGAGGTAATTGAGGTCGATCAGATTAGAATCCAAGACCATTCTACTAATTCCCACGACTGAAAGAAACACGCGTGAACCACCATACTTACATTGATTTTGGGAACCATTTGTGCATACCCCCAACTGGTTGACAAGTGTAGCAGGTGGTTGATAGGTGTACAAAGCAGACATCTACAAATTTGGTATGATACTAAATTACTATTTGGTACTGGGATGTTGATTGTCTAAAGTGTGTTGCTTATATTGAATGTTTGACTTATGAGTTGATAGTGTGGTAGGGTTATATTAGTCTTTCTGACATATACAATGTTGGACTATATATCAGTTTTTTTTTTAATACTACTCTTTCTGGTTGTTTTTCAAAAGTTTCTTTGCTGGTTATTAGCTTTCTGTGTCTTTCCTGCTTGTTGAAGGTTGCAGGCATTCAAGGTGAATTCAATACGCTTAATTGAATTTGGATTTATTCTTAGTTCGTGATTGTAGAATGGTTTGGCAATACATGTTAGCCGTCTGTTTATATATATATATTCTCTATTTTAGACCATAAGTTTTTTGTGTTCGAATGAGTTTTTAAATATTTTTTTGTATGTTAAAAACATAGATATTATATTTTGGTTCAATGAAATATAGCTATTTTGGTTTGCATGTGTTCTTAACACCTGCCTATGCAATAATTTATCAGTGCATGTTACTTTTCTATTCTTGTACATGTGTTTTTAGTTTGGAGTATAAACTTTTGATGTTTAGATTTTTTTTTTATAATTATATGTCAAAAATATTTTCCTTGTATACAAAAACAGACATATTATATTAAAATAATTCATATTTTAGACATTTTAAAGTATATTCCCCCCCCCTCTTATTACATGTGGTACACAACAAAACAGAAAGAGGGTTATACAAGAAATTTTTGCAAGTAAGTTTTTAAATTCATTGTTTGTTTTAGCAAGTTCGATACCCATATGTTGCTGTAATATGATGTTTTCTCTATTTTGTAGAAACTGTGATGTTAATTTCTTGTTTGCTACTATTTCATCTGATATAGTTCATTATAGTAATTTGATGATGCATAATAAGTGCAATTAGATCATTTTTGGCACTATTAGCAAAAAAAAAAAAAATGATGCATAAAAAACCAGAAAAACAACTGCGAAGATAAAACTCAAAAAAAGAATCATCACAAGTTGCAAAGGCTGATCAGTTAAGAAAACAAAGAGAGAGATATGCAGCGATGTCAGAATCTAAAAGAAGAAGGTTGTTAGCTAAAAGGAGAGAACGAAATGCAAGGAACAAAGGGATACTTCAGCAAACAGATAAACGAAAGAGAAAGACATGTGATGGGAGTACACAGGCAGAAATGGTTGGTAAAAAGTTTGATCCGAAGGAATTTACACAAGCAGATATCAATGATTTGGACCCGACACTTAGAAAGCAGATTTATATACGTGAAAATGCTGACCACTGTCAACAAAGGACAACGAATACCCAAAGGAATGATCAAAGTGTCTCAATTCATAGCCAACAAAATGCAAGTGCATGTAAAAATTTTTCACATATAGACAAAAGTGTTGTTGATGAAATGACTGTTGGAAGAATTGAATTCAGTCGCCAACATCCAATTGAGATTGATTTTGAACAAAAAAGGACAGCACTTAAATTAGGTTAGTTTATTTTTTCTAAATTATTTATTATTTTCAATTTAATATTTCGGTATGTGTCTATGTATATATGTATACACATTAAAATGTAAATTTGCAAAATCAACATTGAATTTTTTGTTATTTTACTCAGGTTCGCATAGGCCATTCGTTATTCTTGAGCGAAACGAAACTATTGAAAGATGTATGTTCAAATATTTAATTAATTAACTCACTTTTTTATTTTATATATATATATATATATATATATGTATATTTAAGTTTGGGTATTTATCATACAGTTGTGTTAAAGGAAAGAAATGAATTGATGAAAAACAAAAAGTTGAAAGAAGTTGTCAGTAAATTCAGTATCAGTGAAAAAGGTAAATTTTCCCTTTTTTAGGTTAACTGTAGAGAAAATACTTATAATTGTAATTGAAAACTATGATCACATTTCAATACTTGTATTTAACTTTCGGTGCTTTTTTACTTAAAGTCATCATCAAACACATATTTTGACAATGAAAGATCTCATTGGTATCATAGAAATAACGAAGGTACAATTTATTCTTAATATCAAACAATTTATTACTTGTTATATATTTAACAAAGTAAATTTTCTTTTGCATTAGATGCACATGAACTTTGTGGTGATTGTCTAACCATGTTGGAAGATATCTAAAACATTGATGCAGGTATGTACAAGTATTATTTCTTTTTTTTCCCCTTGAATTTTTACCATTATTATTTAATCCTCAAATTTTATCATTACAAATATGATATAGCTATTTCTAACTCAAGATGCTTTATATATTTAGGTTACACATCTCTTGTAAGAGAAAATGAAGTTGAACCTTTGTCTACACCAAACAGCCAACTAATGCAAGCTAAGAGAGAGAGAGAAGAGAAGAAGAGAGTCCATTAGTATGATTATACACATATATGTTCATTAGAGGTTGAAGATTAATGAAGATGGAGTTGATTGAACAAGCTTATTTTGAAGGTGTTCTTAAGCCTTCACGAAAAATACTGGTTTCAAACCAAATGAGAGAGTTGGATTTTGGAGTTTGATGTTAAAAGTGGTATGAATGGATTCACGGCAGTGAGTAGGTGAAATCTGGAATTTTTTTAAAGAAGATTGAAGTGGTTTTGGTGGCCTTAGACGAGAGAAGGTGAGTAGGTGTTCTTGGTGTTCTTGAAGGTTGAAGAGAATGGAGAGAATAGAGAGAGGGTGGCCGAAATTCTATGTAGGACAGAGTACCGAATTGTTTGAGAGGTTTTGGCAATTAAATTTCTGGTTTGGGAGGAAAAGGAAAGGCTGGTTGTTTGAAATCCTAAAAGAATAATTTAGTGAATCAAATTTGGAAACAAAATATGGCAAGAAGATCTTTGATCAATGGAGAGCTTTTTGGAAGCTGCAATGGCCGACTGTTGGCTAGGGATTCTGCTGGAATGAAAGCTGTTTGAAGCAGCTTAATGGTGGCCGAAAATAGGGAGTACAATGGTGAAGGAAGGTCTGGTTGTTTAAGGGATGTTTTATGGAAGTTTACTAAATTAGGATTGCTGGAATTTTGGTCTTTAATCAAGGCTTGATTGGAGTAATTGTTGGAGATATTTTATGGGCAGCCATGACTGGTTTTTCGAACAGAAAGTTGGGGAAGATGATGGAGCTCAGTTCATGACTGTTCAAGATAAGTTTGAACAGAAAGATAAGGGAGTTTCGGTCAGGGTTGAAAAAGGAAACAAAGTTGGAAAAATTTTTGTACAGGATTTCGCAAGTTGCTTGAGTTTTCTGGGCAGCTTTTGCTGCCATTTTTCAGTCAGTTTGCAAAGAATTTGAAGGGAATTTCAGAGGTCTTTCAAAGCTGGTTTCTAGTCTTCTTTTTGGAGGAAAAACGTGGCTAAGGTGCTGGGAGAAAATTGAAAAAAAACAGCTTGGTTTAAGCTCACCTAAGTTGCAAATTTGCCTAGAAATTTTTTTGGTTTGAACAGCATTTGTGCAGTCCGAATTTGGCCATAAAATTTCAGATTCCAAACTGGTCAAGAGGGCTATTTTCTGGCAGCATTTGGGAGGGAATGATGGCTGAAAGTTTGGACACCTTGAATTCTCAAGAAGCTGGAAAAATTTCAGGTTACTTCATGAAGAAAATGAACATAGCTAGAGTGGGGTTTTGGAGGTTCAACCATGGAGTTTAATCTCTTGGGAACCTTCCCCAACTCCTACCCATTTTCGGTCCATAGGATGTCTTACACTTAGACATTTTTTAACCTTCAAAGCCATAGCACTTTACTGAAATTTTCTGGAATAAAATTGGCTAGAACAAATTGATCAACCTATTAAATTGAGAAGTAGGAAAAATTAAGGATCAAGAAGGGCATGAATTCCCTTGGGAATTTTTGTAGGGCACAAGAGTAGGATTATGATACTCCTATCATGTCTCCCATAGGACAACACCTCTACTCTTCTCTAAAGCACACAAGGCCGAAAATACAACCTTTCCAAACAAAAATAAAATTTTATCATGCTAAAGCTCCAATGATGGAATTTGAACCTAAGATCTCAAGAATTAATTCTAAAGCTCTAACCACTAAACCACAACAACTCTTGTTCTTATTTTCTCTCCAAAATATCTTTCCTATTTAATCCTCAAGATATCTCCCTATTTTCACCCCAAGCAAAAATTACCATTTTGCCCTTCTTACTCAATAAACATAATTAAGCTCTCGAAACTATAAAACACAAATCCAAAACACATAAAATCATATAAAAATATATTTAAACATGCAAATAAATATGATATGCATCCCAACCCCCTTACTTTAAGGTTGGTTTCGACTGGAATTTCACAGCGTTGGCAAAGCTTATTGAAAGTGCAAAACTTATTATTTGGGATGAAGCACCAATGGCACATAAAGCAGCAATTGAGGCACTCTATTTATTCCTTAAGGATCTGATGAACAGTGACAACATTTTTGGTGCAAAGGTGATTGTATTCGGAGGTGACTTTAGACAAGTTTTACCTGTTATTCGAAAAGGTGGTAAGCATGATTTGATCAGAGCAAGTTTGATAACATCTCATCTATGGCCCACCTTTGAAAAACTAAAACTCAAAGAAAACATGCGAGCAAGGTTAGATCCTTTATTTACCAATTATCTGCTTCGAATAGGAAATGGTACTGAAAATTCTAATGCTGCAAACCAAATTGCAATTCCTGAGCATATCCTTCTTCCTTTTAAGTCTGACACACAATCTTTGGCTGATTTGATAAACATTGTATATCCTGATTTTCAATATTTTTTTGTTGAGTCTACTAACATAAATATAAATAGAGCAATATTGACTACAAGAAATGATTTTGTAGATGAAATAAACACAATGTTGATAGAGAAATTTCCAGGAGAAAAGAAAGAATGCTCTGATAGTACAATTGATACTCAAGAACAAGGTTTATATGAAGAATTTTTGAATGGTTTGACTCCGAATGGATTCCCTCCACATATTCTTGTGTTGAAGCCAAATACTCCTGTTATACTATTACGTAATATAGATCCACCAGAAGGTTTGTGTAATGGAACTAGGCTGATATGTCATACATTGAAAGACCATGTTATTGATGCTACTATTGCAGCTAGTGAATTTGTAGGAAAACAAATTTTTGTGCATCGCATAAGATTTAGAGTCTCTCATGATAGCATATCTCCTATCCCTTTTGAAATAATTCAATTTCCATTACGTTTATGCTTTGCTATGACTATTAACAAAGCTCAAGGACAAACATTAGATTTTGTTGGCCTTTACTTGCGTGAACTAGTTTTTTCTCATGGACAGCTATATGTAGCTTTTTCTAGAGCAAAAAGTAGCAAATACTTAAAGGTTCTTATCCGTCCTACTTTGTTTGATTGTACTGTTTACAACTATACCAAAAATATTGTATACAAAGAAGTTTTAGATATTGCATACAATGGTCCAAACTGTCACATACCAACCTTATGATTACCTTTGTATGCTTCAATATTTTTGGCTTCAAAGTGTTTTTTCTAGCGCTTTGATATACAAGTAATTCATTGTTCATAGAGTTTTTTGTCTTGCTATATCAGTATGTTCCACACATATTTATATATTTTAGATAACTTTGATAGACCTAAGATCTAAATATTTTGTAAATATATTTGCAAACTCTTTTGCTGCCATTATTCTTCCTCCTTTTGCTATATGAATAACTGTTGTCTAAACATACATATTTCAGCTACTTTTTCCTTATTGAAAAAAGCTTTTGGTTATCTAAATATAATTTCCTTAGAATATGATTTTAAATTTTACATAACTTTGACTGACCTAAGATCTAAATATTCTGTAAATATATTTACAAACTCTTTTGCTGCCATTATTCTTCATTGTTGTGGTACATGAATAACTATTATCTCTACATACATATTTCAGCTGCTTTTTAGTTATTCAAAAAAACTTTTACTTACCTAAATATATTTTTCTCAGAAGATGACTTCGCAAATAGCTGACAGAAATGTTAAGACCGTTCTGCAAATTAAACCTGAAGATAAAAGCTGGACAGCTTTGGTTTAAGTACTGCAAAAAACACCTCCTGCATTGTCGCGAAAAAGCTCAAACCGCAAACAATATAAAAATATAATTCTTGTTGACGATTAGGTACATATCAAAACTTCCACTAAAATTACTATGAAAAAAATATATATATTCTATCACAATAAAATTAACCATTCACATACTTCTAACTACTATATGTTTTTTGAAGGGAACCAAAGTGAATGCACTTATATTTGGATCTAACATTCCGTTTTTCCGGAACTATTTTGAACCTTATAAAAGATATTATGTATCCAATGCAAAAGTGCGATACATAGAAGAAGCGTATGCCAAGCGTGACACAAAATGCTTCTGGGTAGTGAATAATTCCACCATCGTTGAAACAATGAAAGATGATCCACTGCCATTTCTCCCACACATTTACAGCTTCATACTATTCAGCAGGTTCTTTGATCATATGGCACCTGAGAACTTAATTGGTAAGTATCAAATCAATACCAATACTAAGCAAAAATGATTACTCATAACAGAAAAAAAATACTTATGTAATATACTACATTTTTTAAATGCAGATGTACTTGGAGTAGCTATACATGCTTTACCAGCAAGACCTGTAAATGGCTTTACTGGACCAGCATTAGCAAGAGATATTGTCCTGCTAAATCAAGAGTACAAATAAAAAGTCTTCCATTATGAAATTATAACCAAAAAAAAAAAAAAATTACGTACACTTTACGTCTACCGAACAAAAATAATCTAATACAAGACTCTCTGCAGGAATTCCCCCATTCTTCTTACATTATGGGAAGACTTTGAAGCTGCCTTTGGCAATCAAGTAGCAAAACAAATTGAATCACTACCTGTAATAGCAGCGTTGCAAGTTAAAGTTGCTTCATACAGAAGTAAGTCCCCATAAATAAACTATCAGCAATGCAGTCCAATTCTACCAAAATTGATTATGCTAACACAACAAAAAATTTTGTAGCATTGCACCTTTCATCAAAATATTCCTCACTTGTGTTGTTAAATCCCCCAATTGAGGAAGCTACTTCTTTAAAACTCTGGTAATTTACATTTTTAAGAACTAAACATATGTATATTATTCATAATAAAACACTTGACATCATAACAAAACTTCAATTCTAGGTCTGAAGAACATCGAAATGAGTTTGCAAATATGATAGACAGCAAGGCGTACAACAATCAAAATCTGTTACTGCCTATGCCAAAAGAAGAAGACATTGGTTCTATACTGTACTTTTTGCATGACAAACAGGTAAACATTAATTACCTATAAATGTTTTTTTTTCCAGAATTTTACTTTAAGAACCTAACTACAACTAAAACTTATCAATTCTATGTAGAAAAAACCAACATGGGTACGTGGAATACCCACAATAGTTGATCAAGACCAAAAGTTATGGTACTATGCATGTCCAATATGCTACAAATCATTGAGAGCTATGCCAGAATGGGAGATATTATGCACATCATACAAATCAACTATTCATGTTGAACCAAGGTACCTTGCAACTTATAAAAACCTTATTTACGAAATTGCATAGCAATTTAATAACATATCCATGGTCAAATATGGGACACGACTTGCTATTGAAATTTCAGACTATTCAGGATCAATAACTGTTAAACTCTTTGGAGAAGATGCTAATAGAATATTGCCCTTCACTGCATTGCAACTTCAACAACAACATCAAAACGTATGAATACACAATCTTCTTTATCTTCAATACAACACTAAACTAAAGAATATTTCATATTCCTTGACATCTTTATAATATTTTAATTTGTAGAACAATATTGATTTCACTGCAATAACTAACACCCTCAAGGAGTATGTATTTATCTCCTTCATCAAGAAAAATCCTTATGACAACACCTCCACCGTTGAAGAAAGGTACACAGCTATTATCACATACCTAATCAAAGCTTCAGAAAGACTGTTGAGCATCATCATGAAACCCCCAAGTCAGATCACTACAGTAGACAATGAAGCAATTACAGATACTTCAAAATCAACGATGGAGGTAATTCATTTTTCTTCTCAGCCTAATTCCTCAGCTTATTTCATGAATTTCTTCCCAGGAATTTTTTCCCCATTTTAATTGATACTGGCTATCTGAATTTCATTTGCCACTGTATTATCTTCAGTCTTCAAAACAAAAGGAAACATGATGAATATCAAATAATCAAATTCAACTGACATATGGCAAAAAACGAGGAAAAGCCTAACAGAGTAACATAAAGCCAAAAATGAGTATTTTCAGGGACCAAAAGAATCATAAGAGTTAAGCTGTGATGAATAGAAAATGTAGCAAAGCAATTTTCTTTTGCTTTTCTTGATGCTAGCTAAAGCATAAGAAGAAGAATTCAGTTTGACTCATTTTAAAGCTAGGGAATGAAGTGGAAACAGCTGACTGTCAATCAACATAAAATAACCACTACAATAAAAACACTTCCAAATTCTTTAAAAAACTTACCACATCCTTCCATAGCCATGGCAGCCTCTTCAACAACATAGCCAATTTTCTTTAAAGACCTCAATTTTTTCTCCTTTTCTGATAGGGAACCAATATTTCCCTACATGAAAATTCAACCTATTAGATTTGAGATATTCTATTCTAATACTAAGACCTGCAAATGCTGCAGAGGTTGCATAATTGCACTCTATGCTTTGATATCAAATGCATAGTATTTTGCCAACCAGCTGTCTCCCGTTGCAAAAATAAGGAAAAAAAATTCTAAACTTCCTTTGTGTTCTTGTAGGAAATGATCCTTGAATTCATACTTCACCCCACCATCTTCATAAATATGCATCCCCTTGACCTTAGAACAAAATCAATTTTATGTCTATGATCTTGAAGCTACTAAGCTTTTGAAAATAGAATGGGAGAGCACAAGCCCATATCAGTTATCTTTATCTGCTATATCTCTGTTGTCCTGCTCTTTCTTTTGAAGCAGAGTCAGAGTCAAGAGAAAACAAAGATAGTTGCTTTAGAAATGGAAAATGATCGGGGGTAAGAAGAAATAGATCAAAGTCATGATAGATTAGGAGCTTTAATTTTCTGTCTGCCTACAAAATCTTTCTAAGATACCCCCAATAACAAGCAGCTGATGTCCAACAAATTCATAATTGTTCAAGTCTTTTTTGATGGCTAAACATGGGGAAAAACATGGTTATAAGTTCTTTTAACTGTGGTAACCATGCATGATTCAAAGCTCAAGAATGAAAAAAGCATTTTATGATTAGTTTGTTTAGTGGCTATAGATAAATTCTTCATAAATCTGTTTCAAAGATGAAATAAATACAAGATAGTTAATAACTTTCAGACTTCAAACTCAAAAAGATTTAGAATTTGGTATATCGGATAACAAGAGTTGGGAATGGGTGACAAGAATTTGAACTACAAGCTTAGACAGAACTTCAGTCACCTTTGAGAGCTTGGGATGAAAGAATGCTGAAAAAAACATATTAAGGAATGTATTCAAGAATATCAAGGGCAATGCTCCTAAAATAACATGAATTCCTTTTGAATATATAGGTGCTTACATAAGTGATGAAAGTGGACTTCATTTTTGGATCTTATTCCCTTATTATGGACAAAGGTCTTCATTGATAAAGAATTATTTGTTGTTAGACTATCTTAGAATCCCTGGGACAAGTAAATTAAAAAAATAGAAAAAGAATATTAACTTTACTATTGAAGATAATACTATGGTTAATGCATTCAAAAGCTTATCTTTAATACAATTTGGACTTCTAAAGTACGAAACATTTCACAACTGCTTAATAGGAAAAAATAAAGTGCATCTTGGACCTCTACAGTATGTCATTTAAGCTCCATAAAAGTTCACAAATTTCGCCTTCCTTTTATGTCTCGATGTTGTTTATAACTACACGATCTACCATTGGATGTTAATCCCCTTGAAACTCAGTTACTTCTCATTGATTTCGTTAAATTAGAAACTCAGTTGATCCCACAAACATGGTATTTGATTAAAAGTATTTTTCCACTTTCTTAGGTAACAAAATCTCAACAGATTGGAACATCAGTTGGTGAAATTTCCGGAAGCAAGAAAACCAAAAGGCGCCGCAACACCTAATTTCATGCTCAAAAAATTCTGTAAATATATTATTTGTGAAATTCTTATGAAATATAACAACCAGAAGTAGCACTACTCTCTCTACAAACTGTGGTTCTGATTTTCAATCCATCACATTTGGACTTTTGACAGAATCACATATAGACACTTTTACTTTTGAACTACACATATGCGTACAAAAGTTTTGAAAAATTCTCCTCCACAAAATTTCAGGAAGTTCCCTCCTTGTAAATATTTGAACTTATAGCTGTAAATATAAAAGTGTTGCTTTTATATTTTATTTTGGTCTACTGCATTTTGTACACATATCCAATCAAAGCTTCAAAAACATTGTTGGCCATCATTATCAAACCTCCAAAGCAAATCACTACACCAAAGAAAAAAGCAATGTGCTTTTGACATTGTCAAATATCGCATCTGCAAGAAAAAAGAAAGCAGTGAGCTTCAACAACTATCTTATTCAGGTATGTCCTAAAACTAATATCTTTTGATCATTTATTAGGCTCTATTTTTTAAATATATGATCAATTGTCAATGAAAAATGCCTCATCCATTTCTCAATAATCTGATCATATTATATAAACAATAGCAATATTGCTCTGGAGTGTAATATACTTGATCACCTAAAGTACTTTAGCCTGCTAGCCTCTTTAAGGCAACATTTATAACCGTTACCATTGCTGGAAAATGCACAACGTTTTGAAGCTTAATTAAATAAGCCTTTTCTAAAGGACACACATGCGTGCTATTTTTTTGATGAGAAAATTTTAATATATGAAAATGCTACATATCATCCTTACCATCATTTGTTTGGCTTTTATCTACTACTTTTTCTATGCAACACACAAGACAAGACCTAATAAAAATTCTTTAGGTTGTGTTGTAAGACTTGTGGAAGGAGTTTACAATCCCCCAATGCAGCAAAAAAGGTATTTTCCTGTAATTTTTCTTTCTAATTCTTTGAATTCATTTTTTTTTCCTGAAAGCAAGGGTCATTTTCCCCTAAATTTTCACATTATCAATTATTTTAAGTTGTTTTATCACCCAAACCCTCTCAATTTCTTATTAAAGCTTATTCCCCCCCCCCGCCCCTTTTTGTTCTCTATAGTTTACCATTTTTGCACCCACTCACATGCATGTCCTTGAGTTCGTTTGATCTAGATTGGATAAGATGCAATGGATGTTCTACTCTTTCTGTTTTTTGGTTTATTGCGTTTTTTTCTTTTACCATACACTGCAAGTCACAAGTACATTATATCCCTGTCTCATGTGTTGTGAAGAAACCAGTGTTACAAGGATAATAAGCACATATTAAATCCACAAATCTTGATGCAGATTCAAACAATTCACTGCTAAAACAAACCACCTGCAATATTGAGGACTATTTCATTAGTACACAACATTTATAATTTTCTTGAACCTGTCAAGGCGATGTTTCTCCAACTTGGAACCAAATAAAAAGAAAAAAAGAAGAAGAAAAAAGTATCAAACATGAATGAATGGATGCAATGTGTTGGCCTACTGCTGGCCTTGCATTGTTCATTCTGGCATTCCGAGACAGTTAAGGAAGAAATCACACAATTCAAAGCCTTTGGAGGAGGTTGGTGATATAGTTCTGGAGGATCTGCTGAACAAGGATCTTGTATGCTTTCTCTGTGGGATGGTACCTGTCCCAAAACAGAAAATTGGTGTCGTGTGGAGAAGCCTTGTTGTATTTATTGCGTTTTTTTCTTTTAGCATACGCTCTAAAGTACACTTACTTCTGATATTGGGATGAGTTCATTATCAGCTCATTTTACTTGTGTTTTTTACTTGTGTTTGTGTTCATTGAATATATGTCAAATTTGGTTTGGCCTAATGGTGTCTATTAACTGTGGAGGTTGTGCTGCCGCACACACTTACACATTTAGATTTGGAAGTGGAACATTCTAGGCCAACTCTGTTTCCCTTATGTAACCACATTGTCTTGGTTCATTCTCTGAATGCAGAAATTTAGGGTGGAGAAATTGGAGGGTAATATCCATACTTCATTGTTTGAGGTGACCTTAAAGCTTTCTAAACTGTTTCATAATGCTTAGCCTCAATGACTTCATAAAAACCCACATCACATACAAACCCCTCTACTGAAAATTTGTAGCAACTACACTTTCTTGTTTTTTCTCATTTCAGAAAAAATAGAAGTTCTGCTTACATTAGACGTCAATTTTTGTTCTTAGTTTTAGGAGGAGATTTCATTGTGCTAATCCTGTTTTTGATGTTTAAAGAACTGGAATTATTCTGATTTTGTGTTTCGTGTATTAGTGGGAGCTCAGAAACAAAAAATGCAGCTTTTTTGGAGGCAAATTTGACAAAAGAGACGAGTATCAGAACTTGGAATTCACAGAGACTGAAGGAGGCGTTGCAAGGGCCACCGGATGTGTTTGAAAGAAATAATAATAAGAGAGAAAGAGATGATGATGAACAGGGGCTTAAGTGGGCTGCTATTGAGAAACTCCACAGTTATCATAGAATGAGGAACGAAATGCTTAAGCAAATGACCAACAAAGGAAAAGTGCTTCATGATGAAGTTGATGTTACCAGGCTTAGTTTTGGTACTCCAAAATGTTGTGCTGAATTTTCTCCCTTTTTAATATGCCCCTCCATTGCAGCAGTAGAAGACGCAACTATTTTTACCAAAATATACGATGAAACCATGTCAAATTTTGTGGAGAAAAGATTTTCACAACTTAATATTAAAAGTGTTGTAAATATTTGAATCCATATATTAATATAAAAAAGTGTTGCTTCTATATTTTATTATAAGTTATCATATTTTGTACCAATATCTTACTCCCGTAGGTACCCAAGCTCGCGTCTTGCGCGAGAAATTTTTCCTAGTTTAATAAGAAATAACTAATATAAATTTATTCATTACTAATTATTTTTTTTCTTTTGATGTATATGCCAGTAGTCCTTTTTTTTTTTTTTTTTTGTCTTTGATGAAATCCTTTATTTTATTAATGTTTTAATCTATTATGTAAAATGCATAGTTTTAATAAAAAAACAAATCAATGATTTTATAATCAAATGAAACTCTAAATTATTATTACCATATATTTTTACAAGTTTCACATAGGGAGAAATCAAGTTTTCAAAATATAATAAATATATGAATTTTAATTTTTGTACAAGTTATTATTTATTAATATTTAATTCGTATATAATTTTATGTACTATTTGTGTTGTATTTAGTTAAAATTTTCTGTATTAATATGATACTTACTCAGATATGATTTTTTTGCTGAGAGTTGAAAATTAAAAAAAAATGAAATAGGAATTTAAAATTGAAGGAGTAGAAGGACATTTCTGTAATAACAAATAGATATAAATGAATAGACGTGTAGATTTAGGTTGAAAGGGCGTGAATTTAGACCCTCCCTAATAATAATAATAATAACAGTCATTTTTTTCCTCCCCTCCCTCCCCAAAATAAAGAAAAAAAAATAGAGAGTTTTGGCAAGACTTAAACCTTATTATTCTAAGGAAAATTATGATCTAGTTACAAACTTGTAAGAAAATCATTAGTGAGGCAGTATTCATAGATGGTCCACCTCCACATCCGTTCTCCTAGTTGTAGAGGTTAGCCCCATTTGGAAGAGCATTTCCACTTTTTGAACTAATTTTTTAGCTTTAAATATTATTTTTTCAAATCGTTTGTCCATCAAAATAATTTTAAAATATTTCAAAATTTTAAATTTTTATAATTGGAAAAAATTAGGGTACTTTTGACAAATGTTTGATTTAATTATGATATCTAATTATTTATTTTGAATAATAACCATTGAGTTATAATTTTATTTCTATATATTCTTTTATGCTTCTACACTACAATAATAATTTTACGTCTTTCTTTAATAAAAAAATATTTTTGAAATTTTTAATTTTATTCTTCTTTGATTTTATTAACATAAAAAATAGTTATTCCCATCACTAATCATTTATGTTCTTGAAATATATATAGGACTTATATGATTTGGGAAAAAAAAGGTCATAAAACTTTTAATAAAAAGGAAGTTAATCACAAAGTATGTCATATAGATAAATAACCTATTTGACTTGTGATTATTATTTTAATCATTTAAAATAAAATTTCTCAACACATGAAATCTAATCAAATGACCCGAGAATAATATATTTAGATAGCAAACTTTGGTTATGTCAAATAAAATATATATATATATATATATAATAATTGCGAAATATATATATATATATATATATAAAATAATTGCGGAAGGTTATTGTAGTGATATTGATAACTTTCTGTATTGACATGTAATTATTTTGAATTTAAATGAATATATATTTTTTTGAAAAATAACAAAGCTTTATTTCTTGATTCAAGAATCCATTAATTCAAATAAAGAAGTTAGAAAATCAAGGAGGAATTTGCCTGACAAGCTCCTTAGACTGTACACTCGTATCCTTTCAGAGTGTTTCACTACTTCTTCTTAACTTCAAGTTTATAGAAAAGAGCATTTTCGATCCTCTACAAAGCGGCCTCGAATGGGAGCTTTTGATGGTATATCCAAATGGTATTTATCTTCTCAATTTGAAGTTTTGTCTATTTTGTTCTCAATTCTCTTTGATTTACAATATTTTTGGATTTTGATTTTCTCAAAAGTACTTAAAATATGTTTCCAAATCATTTGTATCTACTTTTTTTCCCCATTCCCTTAAATTGGGCTAACCAACCATGGTGGACAAAGACGTCATCTTTGTAATTGAATTTGTTAGATCATTATAATTGATTAATTATGGGTTCAAGCAAACAGCCCATGTTTTGGAATTTACACAATTATAATATTTCATTAGATGGAGATAACTGAGAGTGATTCCAGCATTCATAGATGCTTTCAAATGCTTATACAATTGATACAAGTATAACTATTTAATTTGCTACAAAGTTAAGTTACCATTATGGGTACTAATTGTATATTCTTATGCAGTTGATGATTTTTTCTGCTTCTTTTGTTCTGAAAAGTTTTTCAGATGTGTCAAGGATTCAAGTTAACAAACAAAAAACTCATTCAATGCAATCTAAACATTCAATAAAATTAATTTAAGTCTATATAGTATAAAACTAATTTAAGGGTAATCACCTATTACTCATGGGAAGTGATCACCCATCACTCACGGGAATCTAGTAACGAAACACGAAAATGATTTTCTTACCTTAGTAATGCTTCTCTTGACAGTAAAAAAAATAACTGTATCCCTAACCTGTAACACATATCAAATACTACTTAATTAATTAAACTAAAAATAAGACTAAGAAAGCAAAAGTTAGAACTTCATGTAACTTAGAATGGAATTATATTAAATTTTGAATTTTATAAAAAAATCATAAAATTAAAAATCAACAATAAAACTATCAAAATTTTACAAATAAAATTCATTTTCATTAGGTAATTTTTAGTAAAAAAAAGTTAAAAATAATATTCTTTCGAGAACAGTTGCAAAACAAGTGTAGTCATAATAAAATTGTTAGAGAAGATGGTGGAGAATATTGGAAATAATTCTAGTTAAGTGTTTTCTATAAATTGTTAACACAAGTTTGTCATAGCAGCCATAGCCGATAGACTTTATACGCAGATGTTAAACAAATCTACCACTGTCTTTTGAGTAGCTTTTTAATGCCTTAGTTGATCACAAAGAAAACAATTAAAGTCTTGCAGCTCTTTAGTTTACCTCCTATATTATAACAACATTTACTTCCAAGAACTTTTCCTTCCCTTTTCCTTTCTCCTTCCTCTAAACCTACTTACTGATCTAAATAGTCTTTACAAAAAGATTTGTAACAATAAGATGGAGATAATTCATTCTAGGCCTAAACAAATCTCTAATTAATAATAAAAATAGTAATCTCTCACTCCCTTGTAGTGAATTGATCTTATGGGAATGTTTGCCTAAACAAAATTGTTTTGTCATGAATGGTCTCCAAGGATTCTACATAATTCTACAAAACACACTGCTTCAAGTTGGGGTTTGTCAAAGAATGAAGCAGGTCCATGGGGGGAAACCTTTTTAAGTTCATCATGCATACCGCTAAGATCTTGATCCTTGTCTAATGGTGAGTTCTCACATTACATAGGTGCCTTTTTCTCCTCCAGGACAAGCATTTTCAACAGGCAAATTCTGATCGAACTGCTATCCAATCTCAATCATTCTCGACAAATATACTATCTAAGCTAGAATTAGTGTACCTTCTCTAAAGCATTACTATTTGTTACCTATAATAAAGGGTAGACAAAGTGGGATCCAAATCTTAAAAGGAATTTTTTTTTTTTCCTAAGCCATTTCGATTATTGGCTAAGCAAAAAGAAGTTCGAATGCAAAGTTAATGTAATTACATGGGTCTATAGGAAGGGGAGGAGTAAGGAAAAATATCAAACAAAAACAAGCTCACTGTCGTAAAAATATCAAACACCAACATCAAAAATCACAGAAATACTATACTAGCCCAACTCAGAAGAATATAACAGCCACATTAGAAAAGGAAGTTAACATGTTTATACAACTCAATTAATTACATTATTATAATAAATAATAATAAACTATGTTGTTTTAACTTACCCAAATTTGTTTGGTGGTGAAAAAGGAAATCTGAGTGCGATACAACAGCTCACCAGAGAAGAAGGAATCGTGCCCGATAAGAAATGGGCAAAATGCAAGTGTTGCGACGGAGAAGCAAAAAAGGGAAAAACGAGGTGCTAGAGAAACAAAAAAGGGAAACATGATGGTGCCACGTCATCAAAGCAAAATGGAAACAACATGCCAGAGAAGAAGGAATCATGCCGAAGAAGAAAATGGGAAAAATCCAACTGTCGCGGCATAGAAGCAAAAAAGGGAATTGCTTCAGCGAAAATGGAAAAAGGGAAAAATGAAAGCATATTAAATGTGTCCAAAATATTTGGGGTTTAAATTACATATTGTGCTATGTAATATATTAATTTAATACTCACTAATCAATGAAGGCTATATTATGGTGAATATAAACATATAATAGAATAACTAATAATTAAATCAAATTCCATTTTAGCTCTTTAATACAAATATATGACAACTTAAGATGTTTAAAAATTTAATTGACAAATCAATAATCTAACAATTAGATGTATTGTAAAGTTAAAACAAGTTCATTGACCAAATTTGAATGTCATTTGCTTTATTTTACCACAATTTCGGGTTAATGTTTATATAATAGTAAGAAAACCTAGTGCAATTACAAATGTAAGGATATCAAATTAATGATCCAAATGTTAGATTTGTTAAAATCATTACCAAAAGTATTGTGACTACATTTGAAAATAATAAGATAAAATTTGAATTATTTTTAATAATTTTATTATAAATAGACTAAAAACGACGGCTATGATCGTCGTATTAGGATGTTATAAATGACGGTAACTATTAAATATAATACAAATGTTGGTTTAAAGATTCGTCTTATTACTTAACCGGCATATTAGACACAGAAAATAATATTAGCCACGATTTTGTTAACAAAATGAGATTGTTAGAAATAACTATCGTATCAATCCATTAATATATGATGGTTTAAAATAAGCACCATATTATATTTTAACAATTATGATGATTTATGTAAATTGTCGTATTTTATTGAAATAATATCACGGTTATACCATAATCGTCGTACTAGGTCTATTTAATATGAAGGTTATGGAACCGTCGTATATAGTAGTCTATTACGACCGTTTTGTGACTCTCGTATTAACTTTTGTTGCATTTGTTCGCCTTTTTATAGTGAAATTAAATGTCAAAACATTGTGAGAGCAAAAGAAAGAGGTTTATCAATTGTTTGACATAGGAAACCTTAACCTAAATACTACAGGACTACTTAATTGGATAATGACATAAAACATTTTCTTTTTTTACAGTATATTTAGGGGGATGAAAGGGTGTAAAATATAATCAGGTTTTTTAGAGCTCGCTATAGTCTACTCTCTTTTATCGTATATGGTGTTATATGCTTTGTAGCTTTTGAACCTTTATGAAAAGTAGCAAGTAGAATAATGTTCTTGATATCAAATATTGGATTTTATCTTGAGATAGCATTTCATTTTTTGGATCTTCTTCAATGTTTTAATTTCTCTTTGGAGTTAGCCCTTATCATTTTAGTTACTTTATTTGAATACTCTTGGATGGATATATATATATAAACACTACTGGCTCCAGGAAAAAAAAAATTGTTAAAGTTCGAGGAAATTTGAATCAAAAGTTTTACCCTATAGATCTCCTAGAAAACGAATTCTAGATTGCAACTTTGTTCATTTATAGGGTGCTTTTCTTTTCAGCCAATCTTTGTTTTTTTGTCAATTATTTTGTTATTATTCTATAGGATAAGCTTTTTGATGAGTTGCAAAGTGGCATGGAAGAGCTACAGAGTGCTAATGAAAGACAAGCAAGCAATGAAACAAGGTATGTTGATTTCTAAGCTTAGAATTAAATTCTACTACCAATATTAGTAATTTTTACTTTGACATGAATATTTCTAAGGTTTTTTTTTTTTAATTATGCTCTTATATTAGTAAAAATGCCATTGTTGCCTTTGCTTAATTTGATAGGAACATGATTGACAGGCCAAGAGATGGCCTGAAATGGAATATGTTTAAGAAGGATGCTAAATTTGTGGAATCAATCATTTCCCTATCTATACTTTTCCATGTTTACATGAAATGTTTAACTTCATGTTCAAAGGGTTTTTCTCCCATATATAGGGCCCTTCCCGTGTTGAAGGGAACATTATTTCCTAAGCTCAATTATGTATATATTTAGTGAATTTTTGCTACAGTAATGATTCTCAATATTTACAAGATTGGGGTTTGAGAACTATGAATGTATTTCAATAGTTGAGATGTTAGGGATTACTATTATTTTAGAACTTACTTATTTCTTATTTTATTTCAAGTTAATGTATATATAACATAGACTATACATTCACTCTTATGTTTTGTTGTTCTGTTACATTTTTCTTTTTAAAATTTGGTGAAGTCTTGATTTGTTCTTTTAAGATTAAATGTATTTGTTAGTTTCTTAATTAAAAATATTTTATGTGACTACTTTCAGATTTAAATTTTATTTTATTTTTTAAAAAAAGCTCACTAAAATGTTAGTCTTATCTTGAAGCAAAGTCAAATGCCAAAACAAAAAGGTTAGTCTTTTTTATTTTATCTCAATCGGCTCACATCAATCTCAAAGTCAAATGTTAGGTTTTTTTGTTCAAAAGTGTCTCTCTGTTTATTTGTATGTAAATCTATTTCTAATTTATGTTATGATTTTTATTTTTCGTTTGATTCAATTGTTCTTTAAATTGGCTTCATTCATCTGGAAGGATGGGTAAGAGGACTTGGATATGCCTCAATTTTTGTGTTTAAGACTGATTTGTCTATAATGAGTTTAGAGGATTTTCATGATTTGTGATGATTATTTGTGAATTCAAATGAACACTAAAAAAATCTGTTAAGTGCCGAGTTAATATTGTTCTCATTTAAAAGAATACCCACTTACCTTATATTCCTACTATATACATATTACAGAGTTAAAAATCACTACAATAATCTAGCTAGTAAAGTAATATAAGTCTAGATGATGACCTTTGAATTTTTAACTAAATTGAAATTTACAAGATCTATTTTTACACAAATATATTTCACCAAAATATTAACTTAACATAAGCTATATTCGCGTGTAACAATCTAAGTCTATGTGGAGAAAATGCATTCTTTGACATGAATCAGATCTTCCATCTTTACCTATGTGCCCCAAATCTTAGATTTTCACAATAAGAGAATACTGACATCTGTTGAAATATATGCCCTCTAGACTAGTTTATCTGATGTAATTATCGAATTTATTAATAAAAGAATTTATTCTTAAAATTTGTTTGTAAATTTACATTTTATTTGTGCACGATTTTTATTTGGAAATGACCTATTGTGTTTAAATAAGTGATCCATGTGAATGGTGGTCTTTCACAATAAGGTATGGATTACAGGTTACTTAACACATAAATATTTATTCTTAACCGATTAATGAGAATAGGAATCTCATCATGTATAGGTTATTGTGTTATGAATTTTAAATGGGGAATGCCTTACTTTTAGCCAGTGAGTAGTCCACTCACTTCATAGCATGAACGTATTTCGAATACGTAGAACATGACCTGTAATAATGATTTTTAAAAGTACTATTTAAAAGAAACTCAGACTATTACTACTACAACGTAGACTAATACTCTACCTCTTGATATGAGTTTGTAGTCTGACGAAGTTAGAAGCATATACTTTGATATACTGTAGTTGAGGTTCATTTGTAGAACCAATATACTTGTATGTTGGGTTTATGTAACTAATTAGTTAAGATAGACTTGTATAAGATACCTTCTACGCTATATCGCCTCTTGTAACTGTTCAAATGATCTAATTATTCAGGACCTTGGGGAACATAACTTGAATGTTTATTTTAGGGCAGCTTTCTTGGAAAATGGAAACATTTCAGGAGTCATGGATCATTGAACTAGAGGTCTAAGGATGATAGATGTCTATTAGAGAGGTGTTAGTACACTCTTCCTCTCTAATTGCACTGCGATGTGTAGAGGGGTATTTTAGTTATCATACCTGTAGGTCGAAGACTTTGTTAACGCAGCATTGTCTTTAGGGACAATATTTCTTTATGGTGATATTATGAAATATTTAAAATATAAAATACAACTATTTATATAGTAGGAGTATTTTGGTCATTTTAGTAGTTAAGGCGATGTGTCTTTTGGTCCTCGAAATGGCTAGGGGTGTTCATTATTTGATTTAAACCGAAAAATCGAACAGAACCGAACCGATCATAATTTCGATTTTCAGTTCAGTTTTAGTGAAATTCGGTTCGAATTGGTTTGGTTTTAGAATTTATATAAAAATTTAGTTCGGTTTTCAATTTTTTAAAATAAAAAATCGAAAAACCAAAAAATCGAATTATATTTTTAAAATTTAAAATATATAATTAATATTAAAATGTTGTTCATTAATTAATTAATTAATTTCATAAATTATGATTTTTTAAAAATTTTCTGTTCGATTTATATTATTTTGGTTCAGTTTTGTTTGATTTTGTCCAAAATAAAGCCATTAATAATTGAGTTTAAGATCTTCATTTTGCAATTTGCATCCGTGATTCTAATTTTTTACTAAAATGTTTAGCCCAAATCTTTAAAATATTTAGACTTTAATTTATATTACATTTTATATTAGATTTAAATTGTAATTTATATTATTTAAATTGTAATATATATTAAACTTTACTTGTTTGGGTTTAAATTTAATTTATATTATGTCAATGAATCTACAAAAAAAAAAAAAACAAATTCGGTTTAAAACCGAACCGAATTGAACCGAAATTATTTCGGTTCGGTTCTATCGATTTTCTTTAAATTTCAGTTTGGTTTGATTTTGAAAAAAAAAATTAAAAAAAACTGAATTTTAAAACCGAAAACCGGTTGAACACCCCTAGAAATGGCCCTTAAGTCCTGAAAGATTTGGGTTAAAGAATTGATTTTGTTAATTATGGGTTTTATTTTATTAATCTAATTTATTATTGTATTAAAATAAAATAAAATGTTCGAGAAATAGTATTTGTTTTATTTAATTTAATTGATTAATTAATTATTCATGGCCTAAGGTTCAGATTGAATAATTAAAAAATTAATTTGGATATAAACTAGATAAAAGGTATGGAATTTTATTTTGGTCTATTTGGGCTTGTTAATTATTTATTGGGTTGTTTAATAAAGCCCCAAAAATAAATAATTGAGATTTATTATTTATGGGTGTTCAAGCCCAAGAGTAAATAATTTTATCTAATCCAATGAATAAGACCAAGTGTAAAATAAAACTAAAAATAAATAATTAAGTAATTAAAAAAAAGACAACACGGGATGGATCCCGTGTTATTTTGCGTGAAGGATAGCAGAAAGTATGGTTGTTTTCTGTTTTCATGTAGATGGAATAACTCTCTCAAGGAATGTGGAAAAGAATTGAAAAGGCCATTCATGCATTCGGTGAATTGGCTTTTCAATTTTGCTATCACAGAGACAGAAACCCAGGAGAAGGAATTCGACGGAGAAGCCTTCAAGGCTTATCAAAACCAATCTTTAAACTTTCACCGGCTATGCTATAGGTACTATTTCGGAAGATCAAAGGCTTTGCGTGGATGAGACACAATAGACGTTTACACGAATGTGATCCAATAGCCTCAAGTATCCTTGTACAGACATTTACACCAGTGCGAAGAGGGTCATTCAATCACAGAGAAAAATTTTTCGTTTTCCAAGCATGTTTTCGTTTTGATGATTTTTGCCATTTTAAACCTTCAACACCATGCTAATGAAGTTTCGAAAACACACGGAAGCCATGCATGCAGTGCATAAAAACAGAAAAAATGCTGGACACGGCGCAATAGAAGGTCAAAAAATTATACCTTTATGTGTCCTTGGGCATTTTGGCTGAGAATAAGAAGTGCTAACCACTGGAGTGGCTATTTGTATCGATGATGATTCCAGTAAAAAACCAGCAATCCTTTGACTTTTCCTTAACATGAACGCGAAACTTTTCACTGCTCAGAATATTCCACCGTCCAATCTAGTTGGTGAAACAATTTAGGCGAGAAATGACACTTCTTGATTCTTTCCTATTGATTAGCAAAATCAAGAAGAATAAAAAAGGAAGAAGATCAAATGAGAGAGAACAAAGACAAGAAAGAAAAATAACCAGGGTTTTTTTTTTTTTCCTATTTCCATGCGTCTATCTGTTATTCCTTTTTCACAGAGGCACAAAGCTTATTCACTCTATCAGATAACCAAAACACCGGGGTTTTAATATTTTAAAACTGTTGGAGGCTATCAACAGAAGAGGTTTGGGTAATCTTTAACCCTTTTGTTCTATGAATCAAAATAACCCTTTAGTCCAGGCTATTGGCTCAAAAATAACTTATTATTTTCCTTGGACCTAATGAGCTAAAAAATAACAACCTTAATTATTTATTTTCTAGACCTATTAAAATAATTCAATAAATAATTAATGAGTCTAAATGAACTAAAATAATTATTTAGGCATTTTATTAACTAGTTTAAGTCCAGGTCATCTTTCTAATTATTCAATCTGAGTTTAGACCCTGAATAATTAATTAACCAATTAAATTGGATAATAAAATTAATTTCTCTCATTCCTTTATTTTATTCCAACCAAAAAAATAAATTAGACTTCCTAAATAAAATAAAATCATTTTTATTGTGACTATTTCCTCAACCTAAAATAATTAGAACTTACGGGCTATTTCGAGGACTAAAAAGACACATCGCCTTGGCTACTAAAATGGCCAAAATATCCTTATTATATAAATAGTTGTATTTTGTATTTTAAATATTTCTTATTATCACCATAAGAAAATATTGACCCTAAGGACAATATTGTTAGCTATATTTTTGACCCACAAGTGAAATGATTAAAATACCCCTTTACACATCACCTTTCATTTAGTGAGGAAAGAGTGTACTAACACCTCTCTAAAAGAAATCTACCATCCTTAGACTTCTAGTCTAATAATTCACGACTTCTTGGAATATCTCCGCTTTCCAAGGGAGTTACCCTAAAGACAATATCCAAGTCATGTTCCCTAGGGCCCTGGATAATTAGATCATCTGGACAACCACAAGGGGTAATATAGTGTAGACACTATCTTGTATAAGTCTGTCTCGACTAATTAGTCACATATACCCAACATACAAGTATATTGGTTATTCTCAAGAACTTCAACTATAATATATCAAAGCATATGCTTCTAACTTCGTCAGACTACCAACTTATACTCAAGCTGTAGAGTACAAGTCCATGTTGTAGCAGTAATAGTCTAGGTTTTTATCACATAATACTTTTAAAAACTATTACTATTGGTCATATTCTACGTATTCGAAATATACTTGTGTTATGAAATGAGAAGACTACTCATTGGCTAAAGGTAGGCTATTCCTTATTTATAATTCATGACACAATAACCGTACCATTATGAGATTCTCATTCTCATGATCCGGTTAAGAATAATAGTTTATGTGTTAAGTATCTCATGATCCATACTTTACTGTGAAAGACATTCATTCACATGAACCATTTATTTAAACACAATGAGTCTTTTCCAATAAAATCGTGCACAAATATAAAGAAGATTTCACAAATAAATTTTGAGAAAAATACTTTTATTAATACAAGTCAAAATTATATCAAAAAGCTAGTCTAAGAGGGCATACATTCCAACAGCTGAAACGTAATGTTATCGCCCCAAATTAATGTTTACAATTAATTTTATACATAAATTTTAGACAAATATTTTAATTATATTTAAATTACTATTTTATCTTTGATAATTAAAAAGGTTAATGGTAAGACTTATTTATTAGTAAAGTTTATTTTCCTAAGTTAAGATGTTAAAAATAATATTTTATTAGTATGATGTGATATGCTCTTGTGTAAAAACAAAAAAGCAATATTTAGAAAGTTACTATATGATAAATAAATGGAATATCTAGGAAACAATTGCAAAAATTTAAAAAAAAAAGGAAAAAACTTTTGAAGAGCATTCTTAACTCCTTTATAAATGAGGCTTGATTGAACTATGTTAGGCAAATTGTCAAGTTTAGTCCATGAACTTTTTATTTTTGGTAACATTGGTCTTTCTTCTTTGTTTTCAACGTTTTAGGCCTCTAATCTTTTTTATTTTGACAAATGTTGTTTTTTCGACAGTCAACTATTAGTCAAATAGTCAACTCTAGCATTAACTATTTTTAGAAGGGCAAATATATCATTTTACTGTTCACACACACACACACACACACACAGTGTTAATCGCTTCTTGTACAGGACATAGATCCAAACTGCGGACAATACGAAGTAAATTATGGAAAAGAGGAAATAGATTCTTGGTAGAGTGGTTTTACCAGCAAAGAGATAATCACGGTGGATGGATTTTCCATCGAAATTGTACATGGCGGTTTGGACATTCATGGAGACTTGGAGTTGCGGTTGGTAATTGGAGAATACTAAAGTGCATTGTTTAGGGCTAGACATATTGTAGAACGTATCGAATGAGGTGAAGCCACTTGGGAGGGAGTCGAAAGAGACGACAACCCTGATAGCATTAGACTGGGGGGCACATGTAATCTCGGAATCCTTGATTTCCTAGAGCACGTGGACCCATGTTTTGTGAGTGCAGAGGAAAAAACCCAGTCTTGATAGCTCCAGCTTAGTGGGGTCATTAGAGAAGGAGATGGAGAAGACATTGAGTTCCAGATGGCCCTGATAAGTGAACCCGAACTCGTCGAACAGGATAATAGCTTGGGCGTCAGATTTTATCTTAGTGAATCGGATCTCGGCGTGGGTAATGGCTGGAAGAATGAAGAGGGTGAAGATAGAAACATCTACTAGTGGGAATGGATGTCGTCATGTTGGCTTTTGCTTCTCCGAGTTGGTTTGGATTTGATAGTGTTTGAAAAGAGCTGCTTGTTGTCCTCAAGTTTTGTCGGTGACCGGTTAATAAAGCTGGGATTACATTAGTATTTGAAATAATAAGAAGATTAGATGCTTATGTCGTGATTTGATTTGGATAGAGGTTTCGCAAAGACTTGGTAACAAACTATAACATTCTGCTTCTTCTTCTTCTTCTTCGGAGAAACAAATGACTCTTTCTCCAATGTGATGCAATCTACTTACCAACGTTTGGCTAATGTTTATTATGGGGAAATTGTTAGGTTTAGTCCTTGAAAGTTTGATGTTGGGGATGAGAAGATAACTGGGTTGCTATTTTAACACTAATGTATATATATATATATATATGTGTGAACAGTAAAATGATATATTTGTCATTCTAAAATATAGTCAATGTTGGAGTTGACCATTTGATTGGTGATTGACTAGCAAAAAATTGATTGGAATGATTATATTTGCCAAAATAAAAAAAAGTAGGGATTTAAAAAGTTAAAAACAAAGAAGAGGGACCAATATTACTAAAAATAAAAAGTTAAGAGACTAAACTTGATAATTTGCCAACTTTGTTAACCATAAAATATGAAGACTCTAATAAGATCAACTTTAATCTAAAACTGACGAATCTTCTAAATAGATAACATATAATGTAAAAAATACTACTATTAATTATATATAGAATGAATTAATACTAGTAAAATAAAAATAGTTCTATTTTTCAACCTCAAAACCTTTTTTTTTTTAATACCTCATAAATGCTATCAATGCAATACTTTATCATGATTTCATAGTCCACATATTTAAGCTGCCTACGTGAGAATCGACTAATTTTTTTAATAAACATTTACCAAATTTCTAAAAATAGCAATGACTCAATAACTAAATCAGTAAATAAATTATCGGATATTTAATAAGGTTTTCAAACACAAGTAATTGTAAATAATTTACTATTACTGGTCATGATTTTTTTTTTGTTTTTTTCTTAAAAGGAAAAGTATATATATATATATTGAATATAAAGTGAAAAATTTATTGGGTAAAATATTGTACTCTGTAATTAAAAGTTCTCCACAAATAGTTGTATTAAATTACAATATAATAATGTAATGATGCATTAATGATTACCATAAATTTATTACTGTGTTTTTATCAAATTCCCTTTTCAACAGTAGGTAGTTTTAAGAGATATAGTCTGAGCCCTCACGAGTAGTCAAGTTGGTTAAAGGTAGTAGATTTGGGACAAGGAATCAAAGATCGAATCCTTTGGAATTAATTCCACTAGGGAATGAATTCTCCTATCTTATAACTAGTTTGGTCACCGTGATTTGCTTCATCTCCACATATCCTGGGCAGGTTATGGAGAGGCTTTCTAAGTGAAAGATTTCACCTTTTGGGGCAAGAGATATCAGTTTTGGCACAAATAAACACTTATTATTATAATTTAATTATTCCTAAATATTTAATATTTAAATAAAATTATAAGACAAATAAATCACGATAAAATTGTAGTAAAAATATACTTGATATAATTAACTAAAGAGTATTTTAACTTACTAAAATGTATATATTTGGTGGATGTTTTAAAATCTTTATTGGACTGTTGTCAAATGGGTTTTTTTTTTTTTTTCGATGGGGAAAGTCATGCATGTCTGAACGAAGATTTGACAAAGACCCTACCTGTTTATTTAAATTTTTATCCATGCCAAATGCATCTTAATAGTTTAAAGTTTTTTTTTTTTAAGTGCAAGAAAATTAATTGTTGGATTATATATATTTTTTAATTTGTAGGATGAAAATAATTTGCCTAGTCTTGTGAAACATCAAAACATGGAAAACAGAATTAAAAAAAAAGGAAAAAGAAAGTCTCTGACCATGACCTTAACCAAACCGCACATGCATGTCACGTGACCTTCTTTCCCGCCAAATCTTCCCGCCAATATACCGCCCTCTCTTCCCATTTTCACTCAATCTTAGATCCCTCATTTGAGAACTCTGAGAGAAATTGTGCATTTCCATTGGCTCAGTGTGTTATCCGTGTGTTTTCTTTGATCGGAGAAAGAGGAAGAAGATGTCAGGGTGGGATGAAGGAGCTATATACTACAGCGACCAAGCTCAGTTCCCTCACGGAGCTGGCGGCGACACGGAGCATGACCAGGCCGCCGCCGCCAGCCGCCATGTAATCCTTCGGAAATTCAAAGAGTTCATCAGAAATTTCCCTCACAGGAGCCAGCCTAATGTGTTTCCCTACAGAGAAGCCCTCCTCGAGAACCCTAAGTACTTGCTGGTTAATATGTCTGATCTCCTTGCCTATGAGCGTGACCAGACTCTCCCTGAACTTCTCCGCCAGAACCCGGCTGATTACCTCCCTCTGGTATGCTAGTTTCCATGGTACAAATTTCTCAATGTAGAAATCATATTGCAAAGTGTACAAATCTCTTGGCATATTGTATAATTGCTGCTGTGTAGTATTTAACATGGCCTTTGCGGCTGTTTCATTTTTAAATGGATTTTATATATACTAATGAGCTTGAGATTTTTTTAATTATGTTCTCTATTTTCAGAGTTAGTATATATTTTGATTCTAGGAAAAGATTGAATTTTGACCCGCTTTTGCCAAATTGTTTCTGTATCTAAACAACTGTATGATTAGGGACAAATATTAGGTATTTCTGTTGTAGAGTTTTTTAATTTGGAATATTCCAGGCTAAATGGGAAAATTTGGGCTGAAAGTTTGTTTTCAATTTGATGTTGATATATAATTGAGTTAATGATCTCTCAAGTAACTCTGCTTAGCCTGTCTGATTGTACAAGTTCTCGCAGAAAGAACTTGTAGTGAGATTTCATGTGGTATTGGCGTGTAACTTTTGTATAGGAAATGATTGAAGATTTGCTACATTCCAGCACGTAATGTGTACACTATATATCAGTTTCATTATGACGTATGTCTTGTCTGATATCAAGAGTAGCTTTTTCACTATAAATCAGATATAATAGGTTGTATATATATATATATATATATATATATATATATACATATGTCTGTGTGTATGTGTGTGCTGTGGCCGAAGGATTTGCTTACCTACAACCATCTGGATGCATGAGTTTTTCAAGTTCTTGTAAGAGTATCATTCTGTGGTGTTTTTTTTTTTTTTCCTTTTTCCTTCTCCACCCCCGTTTCCTTTGCTTGGGTAATGGGGGGAATGGAGTTGTTGATGTTTTATTCTGTTTCATTAAATACTCGCAACATGCGTCTTGAACTAAGAATTTTGGCCCAACATGCCCTGAGATTTTTCATCCAGATGCAAAAGAGATGCATTTCAGATTCAGTTTGAGATTCTGATTGAGATATGCACTGTTAGTTACATTTTCTTTGAGCTAATTTTTATGTATGGAAAAGCTTGCAAATTTTTGCAAAGAATGGTTTGTAACACCTCTCTCTTCCTGTGAATAGTTTGAAACAGCAGCAGCAGAAGTTCTAGCAAGTTTGAGATCAAGGGTAGCTGCAGAGACTGGGGAAATGGAGGAACCAGAGATAGGAGAGGTGCAAATCTTGTTGAGATCAGAGCAGGATTCAATCTCAATGCGGTCACTTGGGGTTAGCTGGATTTGCAGACGTTTAGCTTTTTGTATTAGTTGTTTAGAATCCTGGAGATCATTTTGTTTATTGAGGTTTTCTTGTCTCTTTTCATTTTTTTTAAATAGGCACAATACATATCCAAGCTGGTTAAAATCTCTGGCATTACTATTGCTGCTTCAAGGACTAAGGCGAAGGCAACCTACGTGTCCTTGATGTGTAAAAACTGTAGGAATCTGAAGATTGTTCCCTGTCGACCAGGACTTGGTGGAGCAATTGTGCCACGTTCTTGCGATCATATACCTCAGGTTTTCTAGTGGTTTGTCTTTCAGATTTGTGCTGTAAAGTTATTTCATTTAGTCTATTCTGAGTGATAAGATATACTGCAGGCTGGGGAAGAGCCATGCCCTATTGATCCATGGATCATAGTTCCAGATAAAAGCAAATATGTTGATCAACAGACCCTGAAATTGCAGGAAAACCCTGAAGTAAGAGTGAATTTACTCGAGCAAAGATGTTTTAAAATCTATCCTTAAATATCTGCTTAGTTCTTACAAATACATTTTTCTTCTTTTTGGATATGAAAGGATGTTCCTACTGGGGAGCTACCAAGGAACATGCTTCTATCTGTTGATCGCCATCTGGTGCAGACAATTGTCCCTGGGACAAGGCTGACTGTCATGGGCATTTACAGTATCTTTCAAGCTGCAAATTCAGCTGCATCGTAATAATCTATATTTCACAGCTATTTGATTTATTTGTATTATTTTGCTGCTGGTTAACAACTTATTTCCTTAATAGCATTGTCTGAATATTCTTTCTCATTTTTTATCCTTTTTCAGGCATAAAGGAGCTGTTGCAGTTAGACAACCTTATATAAGGGTTGTGGGGATAGAGGAAACAAATGAGGCTGACTCTCGAAGCCCAGCCAACTTTACAATAGATGAAGTAAGTGTCAAAGATATCAGAATAATGGTTTCTATATCCTTAGAGTTTCTATAAGGTGGTGCTGCCTAAATTTTGCATTGTAGAAAGTGTAAATATTCCTAGTGAGACCAATGAACTGTGATGGTGCTGAATCCTTATGGCAGATGGCACATATGAGAAGAATTATCCAACTGTACAAGAAAATATTTCAGAAAGATTATTAAACTTGTCTAAGGAAGAGGTTGTAGTTTGTTAAAAGTGGCTATTAGGCTGTAGTTGCATTGTGCATTGAGTTTCCACTCACAGCAAATAGGTGAAAAGTTTCTTTGCAAGGTTTTTGTTTTTAGATATGGTGCATGGTGCCTATTGTGAAACTACAATTTGAAGTTGCAATACATTTTTCTGGTAATATTTCATACAAAATAATAATCTATTGGATATTGAAAGCAAGTTCTAAGTTGTGGATGCAATTTAACTAATACAGATTTTTTTCCCCTCCTTCCTATTTTCTCTATGTTACATTCGTGCCATGGGCTCCTGTTTTCGTCTGATGTATGGAACTTAAGGAGTTTGCATTTCTCTAATTGGTTGTAATTTTTACTTTTTTGCCTAGTGTTCTATTCCTCTTTGATAAGCTTAGCAGGAGAATGGAGATTTTGTCCATTGTGATACTTTATATGCTGATTCTAAGTTGAATTTACCTTTTCCAGATTGAAGAATTCAAAAAATTTGCATCAGACACTAATGCATATGAAAACATATGTTCCAAGATTGCCCCCTCAATATTTGGCCATGAAAATGTGAAGAAGGCTGTGGCATGTCTTTTATTCGGAGGAGCCAGGAAGGTTATTATCAACTATCTGCAACATCCAATGTTATTTTCTTTCAGTATTACATAATTGCTGAAAGCACAGTTCCTCGGTGTATGTAGTCTTTGCCCGATGGTGTGAAACTACGAGGGGATATCAACGTTCTACTCCTGGGAGATCCGTCTACTGCTAAGTCTCAGGTTGCTTACTTCTGTTGTTTGGTTAACAGATTTGGTGTGTGTTGCAATTCCATTCCTGGCAAACTATTTCTATTTTGGTCCCAGCAACTTCAACCTGGATTAATGTGATGTTCTTTGTTTCTCTTATATAAATCATCTTATTTTCCTCCTGCTAATTGGTGATAAAAATCTCACTTCTGAATGTGTTATTTCGTCATGAAGTTTCTGAAGTTTGTTGAGAAGACTGCCCCAGTAGCTGTTTATACTTCTGGAAAAGGATCATCGGCTGCTGGTCTTACAGCTTCAGTGATCAGAGACAACAGCTCTGTAAGAATTACTCTTGTCTTTTTTTGATGCAGACAGCAGAGTCTAATGCTTATGTTGATTCTACTTTCATTTTATTTTAATATGTTCTTGCGTTGCTTACAAAACTCTTGACTCGAATCTACGTTTCTAATAACTCAGCGTGAGTTTTATCTGGAGGGAGGGGCAATGGTTTTAGCTGATGGAGGTGTTGTCTGCATTGACGAGTTTGACAAAATGAGGGCTGAGGACAGGTAATTTTGATTAAAATTGGATTTTGATGATCGTATTTCTCATGGATTTTTTTTTTTTTTTTTTCAAAACGTTAAACTATCATGAGTTTACAATGTGTCCTAGGGTTGCTATACATGAAGCAATGGAGCAGCAAACAATTTCGATTGCCAAAGCAGGAATAACTACAGTCCTCAATTCAAGGACTTCAGTGCTTGCAGCAGCA
The DNA here is from genome assembly GCA_026120185.1 of Voacanga thouarsii. NCBI lineage: Eukaryota > Viridiplantae > Streptophyta > Magnoliopsida > Gentianales > Apocynaceae > Voacanga > Voacanga thouarsii. Next base: position 1,996,946 of record JANUWF010001543.1, on the reverse strand, counting down.
AACCCTCCATCTGGGCGTTATGATGACCTCAAGGTCTTTGTCTTCCTTTTCTTGTGGCTATGTTTTGTTATCGTCTTCGATTATGTCTGGGGAACTAATGAATTATTGGCATACCAGAGTGCGCAAGATAATATTGATTTGCAGACAACTATCCTTTCAAGATTCGATCTAATTTTTATCGTTAAAGATATCAGGATGTACAGCAAAGATAAGGTATGAACAGTAGCACCTTATGCTGTAGCGCTCTTCTAACATGTTGTTTGGACATTCAAATAACCATAAAAACTTGATATTTCTTACAGTAAGCACATTCATCAAATGTTTTTACACTTTCTTTTGGTGGATGAACATGAATTTATCTCTTATTTCTCACTTTCCCTGTATGTGAAATTTTTTCTTCTTCTCAAAATAACATTGATGGGAATGAATACTGGGTAAAGAAGTATATCCTCTTGAAGTATCAAAATCAAATTGCGGTAATCTTAATTTGTAAGGACTTGCAATTAGTTAATCAGGTTTCTCCTTTTACAGAATATTGCAAGCCATATCATCAAGGTCCATGCTTCTGCTGACTCAGCCATGGGTGACACCAAAGCCTCTAAAGAGGACAACTGGCTAAAGAGGTCTTCTTCTTTTACACTTCTACATATTTCATGTTTGAAGTCTAGATTTAGTGGTTATCACATTATTGGGTTCATTATTGAAGTATTTGAGATGCTGTGTTCAGGTACATACACTACTGTCGAACTGTATGCCATCCACGTCTATCAGAGTCAGCAGCATCAGTGTTGCAGGAGAACTATGTTAAAATCAGACAGGTATAGACCAGGAAGATTAGACGTTCAAGTAACCATATGATATTGGTAGTAGCTAAATCCAAGTTGGGACATCAAATTTGGCTAGTCGTAAATGAAAGCTTGAATTATCCATCTGCCCCCAGAAAAAGATTATTGATGTGTGAATTGAGCAGCACATTGCTTTAGACTTCTGATTTTGTGAATATTAATATAGGTGTTGAATGTTATTATGCTATTCTCTTTCTTGCAGGATATGAGACGGCAAGCAAATGAAACTGGGGCAGCAGCTGCCATACCAATTACTGTAAGGCAGCTGGAAGCTATTGTGAGATTGAGTGAAGCGCTTGCAAGAATGAGGCTGTAAGTTGGACAGATAGTGTTAATTTTCCTGATTAAAAATTTGTCTTTTTAAACAAAAAACTGAAGTTGCAATGCTTGCAATACAGCTTTAAGAACTCCAAAAATTCTGAATCTTCTATATATCAAGGGACCATATCACCTATGCAGTGAATTTTGATTGGAGAATTCACTGGTTCCTCTAAGCAGTAAGGTGAAAATTCCTCGGGTCAGATAATAGAGTGATAGTAGTTTTCCAGAACTACTACTGTGCTTAGAGCTCAGTTGGGTAGTTGTTGTGAATTTAGCTAATTGAAGTTGAACTTGGACTACCAATATAGGAAAGAATTAAGAGAAAACTTCATCAGGTCCTTTGCTGAACTTTGCTGTATAATTTGAGTCTCTTTTGTACCTTATTGCCTTTTGTTTCTCTTTGATGAATGGCCATCAGAATAAGGAATAACAATGCAGTTATTTGTTATGATTATAGAATATTGCAGAAAGGTTTATGATTGTAATTTTCCCCCTTGTCATTGCATTTCAGGTATTACTTCTCTTCACTAAGTTGTTTGCCCCATGATTTTAGGTCCCATGTTGCAAATGAAAACCATGTTTCCGAAGCTCTTAGGCTTTTCAATAACTCTACAATGGATGCTGCCAGATCTGGAATACACCAGAACATAAATTTTACACCTGAGATGATGAACGAGATAAAGGTCTTAATCCGCACCCCTGATAAGCATTTGCCTTTGTTTGTGTTAATAAAATCTTCACGTCATTGTCTTGACATATCAATATTCTTTGCAATGAACAGCAAGCTGAAACTCAAATAAAAAGAAGAATGGGAATTGGCAGCCACATGTCCGAGAGACGTTTGATTGACGATCTTACCAGGATGGGCATGAATGAATCAATTGTGAGACTCCATTTTCTCTTAACTTTCATATTACAGACTAGAATCTTCTATATCCACCGTTTTAACTGCCATACATTTCCAGGTGAGAAGAGCCCTGTTAATCATGCATCAAAGAGATGAAGTTGAGTACAAGAGAGAAAGGCGAATGGTTGTTCGCAAAGCTTGAAGATTTAGCAAAGCTTCTAATATGATCTCCAGCAGCCAAGAAATCTTTGTATTCATCATTAACATTCAATTTTCTGTAGCATGTGTATTTATGTAGCAAGAAGCATTCTTAGCGGTATTGTCATCCTACTATATACGGGGAGCAACTAATGAATCAAAATCATGCAATGCAGGGTACTCTAGTTTTGTTATCTTTAGGTTCTCTTGTTAAATGAATCTCCAAAATAACTAAACAAAAGCTCCAATTTTTCATTTGATCTAATCAGCACTGAACATCATAGAAAACATTTTACTACAATTTTGAGGAAATGGTCATGTAGAAATGGATTTTTAAAACTAGTTTTCTATTTTCCTTACTTTAGTTTGCCAATGTTCTTCTTGGCAAAGTTTATAGGAATTTGAAGAATGGCCTAGATTTGATTTTCATGTCATTCTTTTCGGAGTTAAAAGAAATTAAATATGATAGGAGTTAAAAAAAAAAAGAACTCATAATATACGAAATTTCAAAACTTGAAAATTTGAATTTTATATATTTTTAAGAAAAAATTTCCATCAATCTTCAATGAAAAATTTTATATTTATATAGTTTATTTATATATTTTCAAACATTTTCTCTTACGCTATATTTGCATATTAATTTTTTATTCTTATTTCAAATTAAAATTTTATTTTAATTTAAATATATTATTATATATATTTTTTATTTTTTAATAACAATTATTTATTTACAATATATTATAAATTTTACTTAATTTTATATATTTAATAATTTTTTACAAAACTCATTTCTAATTAATTTTTATTCAAAAATATATGAAATAATTTTTAAAGTGAAATTAAAAGTTATAAAATTATTAATTTAAAGACCTGTTACAAGAATTATTAATCATAATAACTTTTGACTCCTTTTGGATCTAAAGGAAAAAAATAAAAAAGAGAAAAAAATGTATCAAAATTTCAGATCCACCCTTGGTTGGTTGCTGAAAGGGGCAAATATATCTGCGCAAGAAAGGAGAACGCACAAAGCTGCAGCTGATTCGCTGCTATTCTGAAAACCCGAAAGCAAAGCATGTTGGCTTGTCAAATAACATCATCATCTTCCTGCAATTTCAATATATTTCTTCATAAATATGGTTTCAAGAAGCCCATATCATCAGTTTTGGTTTCTTCTTCTTCTTCCTCGACCTCCTCTGTTCGCTTTTCTTCTTCTTCTCTTTCCAAGCCTTCGCTCAGGTTTTGTCTCCACTGCATTAATTCCACTCACATTCTTTTCTTCTCAGCCCACAGAAACAGAAACTTAATTAGCAAATTCTTTCTTTTTATTTTTTTTTTTATTTTTTGGAAGTTTATGAATGCAGATGTGCAGTTCTTGGTGCTGGCTTTGCTGGGTTGTCTGTAGCTTGGCATTTGTTGCAGGTGTTTGCAGAATTTCTGTTTGTTTTTGTGTTGTGTAGTGTTTGAGGAGGTCTATTGCTTGCTTACCCGTCTCTCTTTCTCCGCCTTCCCTGTTTTTATTGTTGGCAACTTTTGTTTCCAGAACAGTTCAAGGAGCTGCAATTGTCAATTGACTTATATGATGAAATTGGCATTGGTGGAGGTGCATCTGGGGTGGCTGGAGGACTCCTCCACCCTTACTCTCCTAAAGGTTTGTGTCCTCGAACATTATGAACAACTTCAGTGCTCTTATAAGTTATCTTTAGCTTCCCCCTTTCACCGTGTTTGGCATTTGGATCCTTCAAAAAATTGCACATTTTTGCAATTGATCTCTTCTTGAGTTATGTGGTTTAACTTTGCAGTTAAGCTTCTTTGGCGGGGTGCAGAGTGTTGGAGGGAGACTTTAAAGTTATTACATGCTGCTGAAGTTGCAGAATATTACCAGATGTTAGATGGAGAAAAACAGGAACTCGTCAAAAGTTCAAGCTCTTCTATTGTCAGGAGAAGGTTTGTTGTTTCTTCAAGCTATAATTTTTTGAACATGAAACAATTACTAAAATGATCTGACAAGTTTGTAGAGTTAGGAATATTTTAGATTGCAAACTTGTTTTTTCCAAATGACTTGATTAAAACCTGTGGTCACTTTTAGACATATACACACATAAATAGCATTGTTTGTTTCTTTGTAAAATATTGAGTATTGGCCATGCTAGACATTAACCCAACTGGCACAGAAACTATAATTTTGAAGATTCGGGCATCCTTGATTCTATTGAGTGCCAGAACAGGCTTCTGATTATGGGTTCCCTTTGAGAAAAGACTTACATTAAATTTGTACAGAAAATTTTGAAATTTTGATGGGTAAGTTGTACAAGTTTCTCTTCTGTATAGCGCTATCCTTCAACTCAAAGAAGTAATTGTTTCTTCTTGTCTAACAATTTAATGAGTTACATCTCAATGACGAGGACAGAAGTGATTGCATGACTAATGACAAGAACATTTACCATTTCTATTGGAATTTCACTAGTGACAGGTCAAAATTAAAAGAAGTTAACTATCTTGTTAGATAAAGGACTTTTGTGAAGGATCAGTAATTTCAGTGTATTTCTATGTTATCCTCAAAGGCATGGAAAGATATCTAGCAATATTTTATGATCTCCTACTGGATGATAGTTGTGACAAAACTAATGTACTGAATACGCAGTTGACCTTATCTTAGGATGTATATCTAAGTCTTAACTTTGTCAGGGATGGAATCGTTTGCTTGCTTATCAAATTTTTAAGGGATCTGTAAATTATCTAGTTCACTAAATTTATTTTCAGTAAGGCACTAAAACTTTCATGTATTCCACAGGACCTTTAGTATTACTTTAATGTGTGCCATTCAAAAACAAAATTAATAGAATATATTGTTCTCATTGCCTTTTCTTATTGCAGGAGATGAGTCATCTGCACAGACCCTGTGATTACTATGTGTCTTTTCTAATCTATTAAGATTTTTACTTCTGCGAGAATCAATGGAGTGGCAAACAGTAGAGCTTCGTTGTCACAAGTAAAATTGGCAAGAACATCTGTGTATAATATGTTTTTTAAGTAAAGATATAATTTGAACACTTTTTGACTGATGTACTTGCAAATATTTATTCCTCTCCTATTGTCTGTGATCACTACAGATACTTTCAAACATAAATGTTGCATAAAAAAGGTAAGTTGGAATAAAAACTTTTGCAAGTTTCAGATTGCAAAGGTATTCATCTGCTTACCTGATAGTTTCCAAGGAGTTGCGTAATTTGTTTTGTGAATGGGACTTACATGCCAACACAAAATGGTAGAGACATACATGTAGCAGAACACTCTAATTTATCATCCTTCTGCATTCATTTAGAGGGAGAAGTATCCTGGATTATCTACAACACTTAGTATAAGGAAAAGAAGAAATGCGAAACATGCTTGGTTTTCTTCTGGCTGCTTGCCTGCTTCTATCAACGCTCACTACTGTTTTAAATATCCTTTTATGAGCCAATTCTATTCTTGCTTTACAATTGCATGCATCTGCTGTATGTAAACTTTGTAAAACTTTGATTTTCTCCTATGTGAATTGCTTGGTGTGCTTGAAATTTGATTTTGTGCCACTCAATTTATTTTGATTGCTGATAGTGACTGTCATTTTAGCACTATTGCTTCTTGTGAGGTTAATGTAGCAGGCACAAGATTCTCTGATCAGTTTGTACTTTTCACATTTTGTGTTCCTTCTGGAATGGAAATTTACTTCAAAACTTGTATGACATTGTTATTTTCTTTTTGGTGCTTTAGAGGTATCCTGAGACCAGCCATCAGTTCAAAGAACATGCAAATAATGGTAGATGTAAGTTCTTTTAAAATCTAACTGGTCAAAGAAATTTTACGACATGGTTGTTCTTTCAAAATGATGCATATCTATCTTCTTTCTATTAGTAGAATGCACAGGACTGCCTTGCTAGTTGCAAAATAAAGTCCTTGAACAAGGATGCTGCAGGAAATCTTGTGCCTGGGTTGTGTGCACCACTTGATGTGGCCTTTTATATGCCAGAAGCCATCAGTGTTCACTCTCAACGCTATCTTGAGGTTTAAGAAAATTTTTGAGCAATTGTTATACTATTTGGATTCCTTCTTACATTTGTTGACTTTGTTATCTTCTGATCTCCCATTAGGCACTCTACTTGGCTTGTAAAAATGTAGTCAAAGATATGTCCACTTGTGGTTTTGCACCCAGAGAATTTAATTTCCACAGGAAAGCCATTGACAATCTCCTAGAGTTTGCAGGTAATTTCTCTGAATTGCAACCCCGAAAAGCACGTAGAGAATTTATTACATTTTTGGTCTTTGAAATGCACCTTTAAAACACACAGGGCGGGAAGAAGGGGACTTGGGTAATGTGCCTTCTCCTTCACTTCTTACTCAGCTAGAATGTAACAACATTTTTCACAGCCTCTCTATTTCTGATTATCAGTTTAATGCTGTATGGTTGTTGGACTGACCTATAATAAAATTGCATTAGCCTTTTTATTCTTTGGTGGGTGGTTGACGCTTTGTGAAATTGTAGTAGCCTAATAAGAGTGCTATGTCCATGTCATTGAGCACTACTTATATTTATATTTTGTCTACGAGAGAAACTATCTCCTCTCTCATCTTGTTTGCTACCTTACCCCCATAAGAGGGAGGGCAGGTTTTGCAATTGTAGTCTTAAACAGCAGTCACAGTGCTTGTGTTTGCCTTCAATCAGTTTCAATTACAATTCAGTCATGTTTGCCAAAATTTCTTGTTGATCTATGTAACTCGTCCTCTCCAGATCAGGACAAGGTAACTCAGTGATAATTTACCTGCATAATTGTCCTACAAATGCCTCAAAATATGATTCCTATCTCTCTCAGGATTGATGTCATTATCAGCCTATTTTTATGATATTCAATGTTTGTAAACTGAAGTGAGCATTTGAGCTGACTCTGATTTTTCTTAAAGGCCTGATATCTGAGTAGTATCTCCTGATATACAACATATATATATATATTAAAAAAATCATATTCCTTCCCTGGAGTGGAGTGTCTAAATAAATTGTTGCTGCAAGTTTTTATTTTATTTACATAAAGAACAAATTGAGTTACCATGGCTAAAAAGATTGAGGCTTTAATTTTGAATTGATAAGATAATTTGTTGTTAGTATCTCTGAATTGTGGTTGAAGATGAGAAGCATATTATTTTTAGGGGAATACAATGCAGTGATCATATGTCTAGGTGCCAGGACAGCCTTTCTTCCGGAGTTATCTGGAATGCTCCCATTGAGGACATGCAGAGGAGTCGTTGCTCACCTGCAGCTTCTTGAGACTATCAGGTATCTCATGATTTTGCGCGCGCGCGCACACACACACACATATATATTAGACTTTGAAGATATAAAGCCAATTTGTAAGTAGTTTGAAGCTCTTAAGTAATGAAGGCTAATTACATTCGAGACTAGGCTACAGCAGTTTAGATCTTGAATTAAAGAGACTTATATGGAAAATTTCTACATTCTTGGCGTTTGTTTGCATATCTCTAAAATATACTTTCTATTTCAGAGAAAATTATCCGGAGCATAGCCCCTCCATTTTGTCAGATGCATGGCTTTCTGTACAGGGACCTCGCAATCTGCATATGGGCTCAACATGGGAATGGAGTTCAACAAATTATTCGAGAAATGTTCCTATCAGTGAAGCTTCTAAAGCCCTAGAAGAACTTCTACCGAAAGCATCTTCAGTATATCCAGCAATAAAGAACTGGGAAGTCACAGGAGCAGTTGCAGGACTGAGGGCAATGCCTCCACTCACTACACGTGGATCCCTTCCACTGTTGGGGTCTGTAGATAACTTTTTGGGAGGAAATCATGCTTGTAAGTATTGGTTATTCGCGGGGCTTGGTTCAAGGGGGCTGTTGTATCATGCTTGGCTTGGTAAATTGTTGGCACAGTCTGTGCTTTCTTGTAATGAGGAGTCTCTCCCTTCAGAATTAACTTCTTGGAAACAAAAAGTAAAGCAATAACAAGTATGGTTTTTGTCTTAATCGTTTCATGTGAACATCTTGGGTATCTGTGAATCTAGCTTAAGGCACTACCTTGCATCAGATGGCTAGGATATTGATCTCCAGTGCATCCACCGTTGCAGAGGATCAGTGGCATAGCAAGATGTCAAACAAAACAATGTTCTTAAATAAACATTTCTTTAAACAACATTGTAAACGAGGTAAAAGAAAAACTATGATACACAATGAAGCAATTGCTGAACAACTATTCATCAATGAAATAGCAAGTATATCTACAATTTTATCATCATTCCACCAGTAATAACAATACATAGACAATAATTACAGCACTTTTCAAATGTTACCCAAGAACATCCATAGATCCTTCTTCAAGACAACTTTACAAGACATTACTTAAAGAGGATGCAACACAGCATGGCAATACATCCACCGCAAATTGATTGCTAGCATGTCTTCCATGTATAAACCTGACCCCCACTTGTAGCACCAGCCAGCGTCCCAATCTCATATGGGTGAGAATCAAACCGACATTGAATGGCAGTCTTGTGTTCACTTTTTAAAGTAGCAACAACATTCTTTCCAGCTGCAGAGATAACGTCGACTCCTCTTTTCATATTCCCAATGAAGATGTATGAATCATCCCATCCCCATCTTCCTCTGATTCAGCAAACAGAGATATAAGGATTGGGGAAAAGAAGGAATGATCTATAGATTGTCATACTAGTAAGATGCAAAACACAAAACTGCAATATTATTTTGTCAAAATGGTTAACAATATGAATCATCTGCAAATGGCAATGGCTTTCCTATGCAGGCTTTGTAATGCAAACCTGACAAAAGGTTCAAACCTAGTTTAACCACATGAAATACGTAATCAGAGACACAGATGCATGCCAAAATCCAACCAAGTTCATAGGATCTTATTACTTAAAATAAAGTATGAATTTTATCTTGAAGAAGACAGCACTTCCCTTACTGAGCAGATGACACAACATTCTTTTTACTTTGACAATAGAAACAGGATCTTAGTAGTTAGCAAAGTGGAATGACAACGTTACCTATACCTGAGAAAGTATCCCTTCTGGTGATTTTATTAAGCATGCAAAGATGAGGCCATATAGATGCCTAAATCTACAAGATCCATGAAGACTCTGACTCCAATCTGGGGATAAGAGATAAGTTAATTGTAGAGGCTACGAAGGATGTTTACTCAGAAATCTTTCCATATATCCACCTTAAGGGAACTACACGCAAATGTAGAAAGAAAGGTGATTATTTTGTTGCCTGCACATAAAAAACAATGCAAGGTACCTGAATGGGAAGATCCAGCTGCCTGTCTGGTGGTTGTGATATATTATAGATAAATCTTCAAAATTCTCTCCACTTAATAAACCAATTCTGTCACCAGAACTGCAAGAAACGAAGCAAACATGAATCTTTGTGGGCTAAGTAGCAAAATGGACATTCAAGAAAGAGAGATATGAGACTTGAGTAGTCTCTACTTGAAAAAAGCCAATAGTATAAACTTGGAAAATCAAATCTCATTTAGTGCAAGTTCAGGAAAAAACTTACAACTCTAGTTAGCATTGTTCAGGATACTTAAACATAATGGATATAGGGTCTCTGTATAAATACATAGAAAGAGGCGAGGGGGGGGGTGTGGTTGTGAGTTGCTACCATACATATATTTGCATAAAAGTCACACTTTTTTACCTCGTGGTAGCAAGAAAGTTTCCAGAAGGTGAAAAGTAGGCAGAATGCACTGCTTTTATATGGCTAACAGTCGTCTAAGATGACAGCCCATCTGCACCAATGTTTCTCAAATCCCAAATGCAGACAGTGCCATCTGTAGAACTTGTTGCCATGATATTCAGATTCTGTGAATTAAAATCTATCATGTTAATCCTATCTTCATGCAAATTCCATGAGAACATGGATTTTCCTGCTCTTGCAACCCAAACACTCACTTGTCCATTAGGCCCACTAAAATACAAGGACTTTGCGTCATCTGGCTTTTGAGGTAAAGAAAATACACCATAGTCACTGGAATATAACAAATCAAATATCCCTGTCTCGATATCCATTATTCTGACGAACCCATCATATGAGCAGCTAAACATCTGCATAGGATTTCAGAAATAAAGATGAAGCAGTGTACACATTGTTTTCATTATACAAGGTCAATGCACCAAGAGAACTCTATGTTTAGCATTTAGTTGATCCTTTGTACCAAGCTGAGGCAAATCTAAAGCAGCAGCATCAATGCCAATTGCCAAGTTGTTTACTTAGGAATAACTGAAGTCATTTATTTAGCAATAAAAGTGAAGTAAATGTTGTTTAACTTCTTATGGATAAAAGAATGAAATTCCAAGAAGCTAGATGACATAATAAGATTCAAGTTGAAGAATAATATTTTAGAAATTAAAAGTGGAGACATGAGAGCTAAAATTTGATAATTTTGTATTATACTTGAGTTTTTATTGTTAAAAGGGTTATTTTTTAGGTGTTTTAAAAGTTCGATGGCTAAAATCACAAATTTTAAAATTCGAGGGTAAAAATCAAAATTTATAAAAATTCAAGGGTAACTGACATATTTTACCCTAGTATTGATTGATCAAGCATATTTACATTTTTCTGGATAGAGATTGCATCTTTTCTCACATCTAGGTATAGTGAGAGTGATAATCTAGGTTTCTACTTAATGAACAGATAGAGAATATGAAATGAATGAAAAAGATAGATTAAACTTCAATTTAATTTTACAAAAGTACTTTCCTAAGCATGATTGTGTGCTAAGGATATTAGGCGTCAATATAAGCATGATTGAGCAATCATTCGGCGTTTTGCGACGATGGTTTACCATCAGAAACCCACGTATGATGCACAATTTTATGAAATCATTAACAAAATTGAATATGTAAATGTATTTTTAATTGTAGTCTACAAAAGCATAAGTGAATTTTGGTAAGTTAGATGTGCTATAAGCTTTGTGAGTTTCATTATGTACTAAGTATATTGGGTGTCAATATAAACATGTTTGGGAAACCATTCGGTGTTTTGCGATGATGGTTTACCATCAGAAACCTACATATGATGCACAATTTAATTTTAAAACGAACTTCAAGTACTGTAATTTTTTTGTGTGGGGCATAAAGTTTAAGCCTATCTTAAAAACCACATAAATAACATAGAGTATACTAAGGATAAACTCATAAAGCAAGATTTCGTATGGCAAATAGCTATGTAACATCTAGCAGAAATTGAATTGCCTTTGAAAATGGAGTTAACTTTAGGAATTTGCTGTAGCTTCCTGTAGAAAATGGAGGCCTGAATGGCAATGTGTTCCTTTAGAATTTGTTGGCTTTTTGTATGATTTTGTACCTTATGTTGCCTGTAACTGAGTATTGGTGATTTTGTTTTTGCATTGTTGTTATTGAGAGGTTATGACATGAATTCAATAGTTAGAGTTTGTTGGTTAGAGGTCATGAACAAAAGTATGATTGTGTGTTAAGTATATTGGGCATCAATATAAGTATGCTAGTGTAATTGATAATTAATTCTTTCCATGATATTGTTCATGTTTTGACTTTAAGTTGCTGACAGGATCCAATCTGACATAGGCCTAATTGCTTTTGGTATGTTGAATTTGCTTTTTCCCGCTGAATACTCTAGTTAAATGCTAATTTATGTGTGTATTTTTGTGTGCGGTAAATTTGGTTTCATTGCTAATGTATAAAATTTGGTGGTATTGATCGTAAGCTTTGGATAGAATAACCAGAGAACATACTGAAATGCCTTGCTACTAAACCTTATCCTAAATCTATCGTATCATAATGTGCAGGGTTGTCATGCCTCTGTTGCTGCCATTTGGTCTCACAAAGATGATCCCTTTCCTTTCAATATTGTGGTCCCTCCAATCTTGATTCTATGCATAGGGTTAGACCATTCATCATTTTTACTTTAGAGATATATTGTATTTTTAGTTTCCTAAATTCTAATTTGGAACCTAGATTTGCCTTTGGGTGGCAATGGTTCTCCTATAGATGCCGCGCTAGTCATTTCTATCTCTGTAATTATGTTTATGCTTGTGAATTTCTATATGTTCCAATTTATTCTTTGTGGTTTGTGAGAATTATGATACTAGAAGACATTGCAAGTAATATGTATGATTTCTTTGTCTTTTTTCTTTTTTTTTTTGTGGGGGTGTTAAGGGGAAAGGGATAGTGTTTAACTTTTTTGCTTTCATGACTGCTAATGTAGTTGATAATTAATTCTTTCCATGATATTGTTCACATTTTGAGTTTACGTTGTTGGCTGGATCAAATCGACATAGTCCTAATTGCTTTTGGTATATTGAATTTGTTTCTCCCCACTGAATACTCCAAGTAATTGCCAATTTGTGTGTGGTAAATTTGGCTTTATTTTGCCGATGTATAAAATATGGTGGTATTGATCACAAGCTTTGGATAGAATAACTAAAGAACATACCGATATGCCTTGCTGCTAAACCCTATCCTAAATCTATTGTATTATCATATTTCAAAAAGCTAAAACCCTGTAAGTGATGAAATTTTGTAGTGACCATATAGTAATTTGGAATGAGAGTTTTTGTGTTTTCTATGGGTTATTGTATAATATACTTTTGTAGTCCTATAGTGATGATGGAGAAGTTAGCATCCGATGATGGAGGGTTCGAATGAGACTTGGAGAGCTCAGCTTGATCGAAACTTTAACAAGTTGAAAAGTGAGATTATGATCGAATTATTTAATTTGGATACTGCAAGTGCTTCAATTTTTTCAAAATTTAATCATGATATCTTTTGCTTTTTTTCAATCTCAAATGCTTTACCCCGAAACTATCAAAATATTTGGTTTTTATGTTCGTCAACTAATTGGTCTGGTAATGTACTTTTTTTTTCTTCATAGTTTGGCGTTTTTAATGAAGTAAAATAGGGAAGAAACTGATTGATGCATCTGAATTGGGATTTTCTATAGATTTGTCCTTTTGTATATATGAAATGGGATAGCATTTGAATTTGATTTTTGCCCTACTGAGACAGTACATTATCCAAGAGTGTTAGTAACTTGAGGAGAATTTTCAAGTACTAGAGGATTATACTCTGGTTTTGGAGGTTCTGGCTTTGGAGATGGTTTTGGCACTGGCATTTGAGGAGTTGGCGGAGCAGTGTGCTTTGGTTTTGGAGGTTTCGGCTGTGGAGATGGTTTGGGTGTTCACAATTTAATATATTTTTTTAGAATTTAAAGTATTTCTTGATTATCCTTGGCTGCCATCAAAGATGGACCATTTTCCAGCAAATTTTTATTTCATAATTTAATATATTTATTGATTATCGTTGGCTACCATGGAAGATGGATCATCTTCCAGCCATTGCACTAACCTAGAAACTTAGCTTAATGATGATTTTAATATTCTATTAGTTTCCAAAGCACCTCTTCTACTGATATAAGGGCCATCCACTAAACCGCTCTTTTTGTGAATTAACAGTTCTATCAGTTTTTACGAATGAACAGTCCTAACAGTTTCAAACACATTGCAAAAAGAGGCATTTGACATCTGTAGGAACCATATTATGGATTTCTATAAGTTTTTATGTTTTTTAGCTAGAATGATGAATAGGTTATGTTTTGTTCAAGCTATTGAATTCAATTGTTTTGATATTTGTATTTACTGATAGAAAATTAGCATTCTGGCGAGGCATATTGAAGGATCATCTCCATCTTTATCATCCATGGAATCAAATTCAGTGACTCCTTTACCTACTTTGGCAGTGGTTTTGTTTTTCTTGAACCCATGCTTTTGCACTTGAATATTTTAACTATTTAAGGAAATGAAGTGAAAATTGTGGTTTTGAAGTACACCGCTGTGTAAATGTGTGATCATGTAATTTGATTGTGTATTGTTCAATATTTTGGATAGATATTAGGTTGAGCAGAAGTCAATAGCTAAGGAATATAGGCTTTGTTTTCTATGCATATAGAGTTCAGTTATGGAGAAGAACCGGTCAATAGCAGCCAATCGTGGAGGTTTGCTTAACAAGATCAAGGTACAACTATTTTTTTGCTTTTTAAAAAAGTTTTAATATGTTAAGTTTAAATTTGTTTTCTTCAAGATATGTTTTTGATTGATTTATTTGAAGGGTCTTAGAATTATTGCTTGAATTTTCTCTTTTTGTTTGAATTGAAAGTCTTAGATTTATGAATGGTTAAATTCTGCTTCCATCAATCTGAGAACATGTGATTTCCTCCCTAAAACTATTACACTGCCTGTGTGTTACTCTTCCTTAGATATTATGGATTTTTTAATTTTTTTGGTGATTGCTTTACTTATTTGGTTGGTGACGACTCAATTTCACGCTAGAATTTCATACTTCCAAGGTTCCCTGGTGCTTTAGTTCTACTGTGATCGATTTTCTCCCTGCATAATTGTGCCATATGTAGGAACCATATTATGGATCTTTGTAAGTTTTTATGTTTTTAGGTAGACTGATGAATATTTTATGTTTTGTTAAAGCTATTGAATTCAATTGTTTTGATATTTATATTTACTGATCGGAGAATTAGTGTTCTGGCGAAGCACATTAAAGGATCATCTCCGTTTTCATCCTTCATGGAATTGACTTTAGTGACTCCTTTACTAACTTTGGTGGTGGTTTTGTTTTTTCTCATGTAGTTCAGGCCCCTGAGGATCCTATTCTTGACGCACTCTCTCTCGACTCTTACTTTCTCGCTCTATTTGTATATAGGTGTAACTGTAATGTATGAATCCATGCTTTTGCACTTGAATATTTTAATTATTAAAGGAAAATGAAGTGAAAATTGTGATTTTGAAGTGCACGGCTATGTAAATGTGCGATCATGTAGTTTGATTGTGTATTTTTCAATATTCTGAATAGATATTAACACTACTTTATCTGAATGTTAGGGAACAACATTCTCCATGACAGAACATGATCGTCTTGATCTTCATGGGCTTCTGCCTCCAAATATAATATCTTTTGAACAACAAATTAAGCTCTTCAGTAAGTTTTGAGCAACTGATGCTTATCTCACTTTTATTTAAGTAAAATGGATAGTGAAAATATTATGCTTATGTTCTTTGTACTATCTTGGGATGCAAATTTTTTGCATTGAATTACTAAAAAATGGAGATTTTATTTTTCATTAAGAGGCCGACATTAAATAGAATAGGAAAATATTCCATTCTATTTGTACTATTTTATTTCCACTACTGCTTGAATGGAACCATGTCGGGGACGGTGAGAGTGGTGGTGGCAACCATGGGAGAGAAAGGGGCGAGGATCTAGAGTTGAGGTGTTGGGTTGGTGGTGGAGTAGAAGAGGGGAGGTGGAGAGGGTGGAGAGAGGACCAAGTTTGCCTGGTATATTGATCATGGTGTTGATGATGGAAGTTTGGATTGAATTGGAATGTGATTAAGATGGAGGTAACTATTAGCATACTAATCAATAGGGATTTAAGTGGCAATACCCAAAGGTTTTGCTAGCAGTGGTGGTGTTGATGGGGTGTGATTAGTACCCAGTATATTTGTTTGACTACAGCGAGGTGAGGTGGGTGAGGGCTATCAGTTCTCACATGAGGTAGTTGACAAGGTTATTTATGAATCTTAGATAAAATAGTGAGGTTCAATTAGGCTTGCTTGCTTTCAAGTTGAGTGTATAAAGGTTCAAGATCAATTTGTTTGTAGTCTCCTGAAGTGTGAGTTTGGCTACAATTCGACAACCCAAGCTTTTCCCAATATGCATCTCTGTAAACAACACCATCTGCCATTTTTCACCACTTGCCAGTGATAAGGTTGTTTTGGTAGAAGGTGATGTTGTGAAAATGTAAGTTTACACTTACTTAGGATCTCTTTTATCTTGATGTTTTTAAGAATGGATATTGGCAGTAGTTAGAAGAGCTTATCAGTTTTCTCTTTGGATGCAATGACATAAAGTGCCGCATAGATGGATTCATAGCTGTAGTTTCACATACACATGTGCTTCTAGAAGGGCCAATTACTCGCACAACAGCTGATGCTATTGAAGCAGCCAATACTGCTGCTAAAGTTTCTCTGAGGCTTACATGGTCTTTTGATAAAAATACAAGTCTTAAATCAGATTTTTGTCGGAGATTTCGAAAGTGTGGGTAAGAAGTCAAAATCCCACAACTCTTTCATATATCTTTACATTGCTTGCAAAGGACAAGTTCAATAGATTTTGCCTTTTGTTTGTTTTTTAGCTTAAAGAATTGGTCAGTTTTGTCCGCTCTCTACAAAATTGCATATTCCTCTGTAGTTGATAATTTTTTCTACTTTTTCGTTCTCAAAAGTTTTTGAGGAGTTTTGCTCCTGAACCCCTAAAGCATATGCAAAATAGCAATAAGTTAGGTTGGCCTTGCAATATATCTTTGCAAGGATTAAAACACTATCCAACCACATGATCAGAATCAATTTAGGAAGGTATAGTTTTGTGCATGAAAAAGTTGTAAAAAAAAACGACCTAAAAGCATCTTGAAATTTGAAAGACTGCAAAGAATTGCCATGACTGTTGTCCATTTTGGAGTAGTAAGAGAAGCCACAATGGAAGGCTGGACTTTTGAACTAAATGCCCAGTAGCCAAAGAAATCTAATTGCCAATAGGTTGATATGATGATACCATAAGCAGCTAATATGCCTTAGTACATATTCTTCTTTGTAGGTTTCCTCATTGTACTCTAGCAAAATAATGCCAGTACATGCTCAAAGTAATGAAAACAAATTTTCTTTCTTCAATAGTTGCCAGACGTTTACTTGGATTTTTGGAAGGATGGCATCTCCAAAAGAAAAAGTAATAGTCCCAAGAGCACGAGGGCTTTAAATAGCTTAGAAGATGAGCTCCCCTGCAAACTATAATGTATAGATCTTTGATCAACCTTCTTCCCTCAAAGCTTTAAATTTCAGAAGAGAAGATTACAGGACTCTGCTTCCTCAATGTTTTACTGTTAAAAAAAGAAAACAGAATGCAGTGGCATTCAGTTGCATATCGTTGTCCAATTGTTGTACCAGTAGAACCAATTGATAAAATTAGGATAATAAGAAGAATAAGAAAATTATTGAAACTATTTCATGCAATGCACAGGTATCAATCTAGTCTATATAAATATATAAAAGTTAAAGGGGAAGCCTCTGGTGTTGCCATATATTATTTAGACTTAAGGAGAGCCTGCCACGTGGCATCCTATCTGTTACCCGGCTTCTTTTTCTCAGCCACATGACTTGCATCGGCTTTCCTTCGGCTTTCGTTATATTTCGCCCTCTCTCAGCCGCATCAGTCTTGCATTTGGTTCTGCTTCACCCTTGCATTTAGCTTACATTTTTTTGCAGAACATAATGAAACGATGCTCAATTTCTTGCTTGTCTTTTCGATATCGTCTCCATATTAATTTCACAAGTCATGGATTCTGCTCAAAATTCTCGATGGCTGTTAATTTTTCTAGAAATCTAGGAATGCAGAACTACAGATCCAACATCTTCTGCCTACTTTTTTGCAAAACCAGTTCTGAATCTCCTTGATTTTTTAACCCCATTATCTAATAGCAATAAATGAAATCAACCGAAGACTAAGCATCTAAAGGAGTTGAAGCATCCTCTGGTAGTTCAACTGTCTTTCGGGTCAGGTGAATTCGACTTCTTGATGAAAGTCTTTGAATTTGTAGACGAAATGTCTTTCGGGTCAGGTAAATTCGCTTTGTTAATCAAAATGTGTGAATCTGTTAATATATATAAATATGTTAGGGTTGGGGTGTGTGCAATAGAAGTATCGTAGGTGGGAAAATATAGTTATTGTACATTTTAGTTACTGGAGTTTGTAGACAATAGTATCATTGTATTGTAGTTGCTTATTTGGGAATGGGAAGTTTGCAATATTCCTGGCTAAATGAATTGTCGAAGGGAAGGCAGGATAAAAGAATACTCTTTAGGATTATTTGCAAGTGGGAAACATATAATGCTCAGAGACCGAGAGAGTTAATGAGTATTGGTTTTTTAGTTTTGGATGCAAAGGTATAATCTATGAACTATTGTCTGCTGTTGTTTTTTGGAGGTTGGTTTTGCTTTTGTATCTTAGAAGGCATGATGTATTGGTTTTTTGTTATTGTTTTGCTATAAGTTGAATTTTGACAAGGAATTTGAATTTTTTGTAGGATAACATGAAGCATTGTGTGATTAGGAGTAAATTCCTTGTTGCTTTCCAGAATATTAATATTTATTAATATTAGGAGTAAATTCCAAAACATAAATTAATATTTATGTCTTTTGAACAAATTGTATCCCAGGCTGGAGACATTGTAACACCCCGCTACCTAGGCCCGTCAGGGCCGGGGATGTCGCCCCGTCCAAAGGATAAGGGGTCTTTATAACTAGGTCACACAAATAAAATTGCGGGATAAAAATAATACTTTAACTTAAAAATTTATTATAACAAAAAAAAAAAAAACTCCAAGAATAAATCCATGAATTCCCAATACAAAACCATAAATAAAATTATCCACTCTTATCTCCCCAAAGCAATACATAGAATTAAATGACAACAATCTCTTCCAAGGCAGATACTACTAGCTACTCATCCCCACAGCAGGATCGACCTGAAATCATGGTAAAAATGTGATGAGACAGAAATCTCAATAAGTCCGTGTGTGCTTTGGTTGTTTAGTGAAAGCAGTTCATGGATGCAAAGTGTGAAAGCTTTATAAGAGAAATATTGACAAGTAATAAATATTAGTCAAAAGCAAGAGTGACGTTTTAGCTATTCCAGCCATACATGATCAACAACATCAACCACTCATAAAAAAGGATTATGGGTTACCACACGTTGGGCCCCACAACCGGATGGTCAGTATGCCACACTTTGTGCATACCGCCGGTCAGAATGCCACACTTTGTGCAGACTGACAAAAGTAGGTGATCGGCCTACTGGGCAAGATACTTCTCATTCTCTATACCCAAACAACAACCGGGTGTCCATTCCGGCAAACACAGTCACTTAACTGAAAGAACACTGCTAGCTCGGACCGGCACGACCCACTGGACTGATGTTCTATCTGGGAAGGACTCACCCTCAGAGGTGGCCACCTATTGAGAGACTTACCCTAACCCCTCAAGGACTAGTCCTAGTAGTCCACCATTATTGAGTACTCAACGACGTTTCCCACTTGGGATAAAATGAACAAAACATTGTTCCACATGAAAATGGCATTTTGAGGGTTTCCAAAGTCCTTGTAGAAATCAACTTTAGAAAGAGTTTGGGTTTGGCAAATCTGCTCCTTGTCTTTTAAATAATTCAAATGCTTGAAATAAGAGAGATTTCAACCCTCAATTGCCTTTACATAAATGAGTGTCCATACACTCTACATTTGGCTTGCCATAAGAAAAACATTTCACATCAATCAGGTTTTATGCAGGAGCTTACCTGATTCTTGTTCACAACAACAAGGTCTCCAACAGCTGACCTAACCCCACATGGGCAAATACAAATCACAATCAATTCCAAGCTACAATCCACTTCCTCAATTTTAAATCAACTCCTCTTACTACTTACCATGATCCTAGCGTCCCAGGCTTTAAGGCCAAACAATACATAAATAGGTTTGTAGGTTGAGCCTAATTTGATATTTAAAATAATTAATGGTTTGGGAAATGATTTCTAATAAGTTGAAAGTTTAAATCTTGCTAGGGAAAATTTAGAGTTTATTTGTTCAAGTGTCCTAGCTAGTAATAAGTGAAATAATGATTTAATAATAGTTTAGTTGTTAGAAAATAATTGGTTGTTAAAACTAGCTGAGATTAAATTTAATGAGTCTTGCTTGGAAAATAATAAGTAAACTTTTAAAAAGGGATTTGATTCAATAAATATTTCACTAATTATGATTATTTCCATAAAAGGCTTCAATTGATTTCTTTATTTTAAATAATATTTATTTATTTTATTTTCTAGCAAAATTATTATTTATTTGACCAAAACATCCTTTATGTATATAATAATCCAAATCTATCCTCCCTAGGGTTTTTCGACATTTACTAGGAAAATTTTATATCATTAAATATTTTATTTATGAAATAAAATTAGTTTAGGGATAACTAGATCATGGTCAAATTTCTATGGCTAACTACAATCAAGAACATATGCAATCCTTCCATTCATCAATTCATCCAAATCATGCACATAAGCATAGATCTAAATTTATTAAGACATGATCTAGCCTCTACTAGCATAAATATGATCATGACTTCAATAATTTAACATGCATATAAATCTTATTCACCAAAGGTGACATAATCTCTAGCATGCTTTATCTCAAATACTTCATGCGTCAAACCTCAAATCATCACACAATCAACCAAGATAATCCTTCCATGCATAAATCCCATCTCTTTCACAATCATACAAATGTTCATGCTTCAATCTCAACAATATATATATACTCGAATCCTATCACCATCCACCTACTATCAACATCATCCTAGAAATATAATTCTAGAGTTTAAAAGAAGGATTGAAGGTACTTATTCGATTGATGAATGTCTTGAAGGAGTTTAGAGTAGATCTTAACTCCTAGATGTCTAACTTTGTCCAAGGGAGATGGCGAGAGCATGATTATGGAAGAAGAAGTCATCCGGCCAAGGGAGAGGGATTTCGGCCATGAGAGAGAGAGAGAGAGAGAGAGAGAGAGAGAGAGAGAGAGAGAGAGAGAGAGAGAAGAAATCATTAGTATGTTTATTCACATAAGTTTTCACTAGAGATCAAGTTTGGAGAAGATGAAGTTGATAGAGTAAATTTACCTTGAAGATGTTCTTGTCCTTCACAGAAATTTCTGGTTTTGATCTGAAGTAGCAAGATGATTTGAGGAGTTTGATGTTAAGAATGGTGTCGATGGACTCATAGCAGTAATTAGGTCAAATCTGGAGATTTTAGTGAAGGTTTGAAGTGATTTGGAGGGGTATTAGGTGAAAGAAAGTAGTAGGTGTTCTTGGTGTAGTGTGTGTGTTCTTGGAGATTGAAGAGAATTGAGAGATTGTAGTGTAGCTGTCGAAAATTCTGAGGGAATTAGGCTGGCCGAATTTCTGTAGGGTTTAGGGAGTTGTTTCTCTGTTTTGGAAGGGAAAAGGAAAGATTAGTTGTTACAATCCTTGAAGAATATTTTTAGGAAGTGAATTTGGAAACTAAATATTTCTAGAATATCTTGATAATTGAAGAGCTTTGAAGGTCTCCTATGGCCGACTGGTTGAGCAGTTTTTCTGAGGAATTAAAGCTGGTTCAAGGTAGCTTAGGGTGGCCAAAATTAAGGTGCACAATGATGAAGAAGAAGTCTGGTCAATTGAGTGATATATTATGGAAGGTTGCTAAACAAAAGTGGCTGGAATTTTGGAAACCAATCAAGCAAAATTGTAGGGATTTGGTGGAGGGATTTTCAGGTAGCCATTGCTGGATTTCGTGCAGAAGCTTAAGGGGAACAATGGAGCTTTGTTACTGGAGGTTTAAGGAAGGTTTTTGCAGAATAAGGTTGGTGTTTCGGCTGGGAGAGATATAGGAAACAAGGCTGGAAAATTTTCCTACACAGTTTTTCGCTGAACAGTAATTCCTGGGCAGATTTTCGGCTGCCATTCCCAACCAACTTGCAGAGAGTTTGAAGGGAAATTTCAGGGGTATTCAAGGCTGGTTTCCAGCCTTCTTCATAGAGGAAAAACATGGCTAAGGTACTGAACAAAATTTGGAAGAAAACAGCTTGGTTTTGGACTCTCAAAGCTATGATTTGTACAGGAATTTTCCTGCATTTGCTCCAGCTTTAAGCAGTCCGAAAATGGCTAAGAATTTCAAATTACAAACTGATCCTAAAGACCATTTTTTGGCAGCATTTGAGAGGGAATGCTGGCTAAGAAACTCGACATTTTGAAGGCACAACAAGCTGGAAAGTTTTCAGCTCATTCCAATAAAGAAGATGAACTAGCTAGAGAGAATTTTCAGCAAACTCACTAGAGGGATTTTTCCTCTTGGAACTTCCCACAACTCTTCCATATTTTTCAGACCATAAGAAGTCTTTTACCAAGACATTTTGATCCTACAACATCACAACACTTTACTGAAAT
Organism: Voacanga thouarsii; assembly: GCA_026120185.1. Classification (NCBI taxonomy): domain Eukaryota; kingdom Viridiplantae; phylum Streptophyta; class Magnoliopsida; order Gentianales; family Apocynaceae; genus Voacanga; species Voacanga thouarsii. The sequence continues at coordinate 1,974,607 of JANUWF010001543.1, read as the reverse complement.
TTCTGGAAAGAAAATGGCTAGAATCACTTGATCAAACTAATAAGTTGAGAATTAAGGAAAAATCAAAGATCAAGAAAAAATGAATTCCCTTTGGGAAATTTGAGTAGGTAAGGGTGTAGAATGAGGTTGCTCCTAACATGTCTCTCTTAGGACATCATCCCTACCTTACTCCAAGCTCATAAGGCCGAAATTACTCTTCCCCAAGCAAAAATAAAATTTAATCAAGCTAAAGCATCCATGATGGAATTTGAAACCTAGTCTTCAATAATTAATTCTAAGGCTCTAACCACTAAACCACATCAACTCTTGCTGATATTTTCCCTAGAAAAATTATTTTTTATTCAATCCACAAGCTATTTCCCTATTTTCACCTCGAGCAAAAATTACCATTTTGCCCTTCTCACACAATACTCATCAACAAGACTTTAAGACAATAAAACTCAAATCCAAAGCACATAAAAAATTATATAGAAATATATTTAATCATGAAATAAAATATGATATGCATCCCAACCCCCTTACTCTAAGGTTGGTTTTGACTGGGGTTTCATAGACATCACTTTGTTAGTTGGTAACAAACAGGAAGTGTGAATGGTTGTTTTGTGGTTTTGTTTGAATTTTCATTAGAATTCTTGTGTACTAAAAGTTGTTTACATAATGTGTAAACAACTCATGATGTGTTTGAGATGACCTGTGAAAATTCCAAATTTTGAACAACTCATGATGTGTAGACTTCTGATTGAGTTATTAATGTAACAAAAAATGATGTTCAGTGGTCGTGTTGTCACAAAACCAAAAAACTATGAAGAATTTGATTGAAGACTGTTAGATATCATACCTTGACATATGTGCTGCTGTTTAAATCCCAGTATATGATATCATACCTTGACATATGTGTTACAGCTTTGATAAGTCACCATTATGCCCACAAAGCTGTGCTGCAACTATATAAATGAACTGCAAAACTGCAGTACAAAAACTATGGACATAAACCTTATATTGGACAGTGCTGCAAAAATCTGAGTTCACTTGAAATATGGCTATTGTTAATCTTTTGCACGTGCATATGGTTTACTTCTGTAAAAATCTTTCAATTTTGTCGCGTGCTTCATATTGTGGTTCGTTTTAGTACTATAACAAGATCATTTTATCAACTCATAAACAATATTTGTTACAAATCTACAATTCTAGCAGCTATGCATTTTTTGAATATATTGATTGCATGACTTGTGTTCTTTCAGATGTGATTGACATGATAACAGGAGTGTCATATGTGGAACAAAGGTCTCGAATGGGAAGCCATATAGATTTACAAGTCATAACTATTAAACATCACAAGTGAGTTCTGCAACATTTAAATACAACAAGCTAGGAAATAGATATATCTATAGATGATATGTATATATATATATATGTATATATATATATATATATATATATATATATGTATATATATATAAAGTCCTTCTCAATGGTCCTCAAAGAAGGTATTCAAGTCACCCCTTTAAAATAAAAAAAATCCTCATCTCCTTTGATAGGCCTCCCATTGAGAAAGAACTCCAACTTCTGGAAAACAAACAATCTCAAATCAACTTCTTGAAAGCAGATTTGGCCTTCAAAATACTCCAGCTACAATTGTAGGATTCGACTACCAAATCAAAAATCCAAGCTCTAGGAAACCACATCCAACAACATCTTTGTTCTGATCTTCCTACTGCCTTCTGGCATAGGAAACAGCACATAGTCCGTCTCCCTTACGAGCCTGACTTTGATGAAAAGTCTATCCCAACCAAGGCTAGACCAATCCAAATGAACCATGAGTTAATCACTCTCTGTCAAAAGGAAATCCAAGATCTCCTGCAAAAGAAAATTATCACTCCAAGTACATCTCCATGGAGTTGTGCTGCATTCTATGTTTACAAAAATGCTGAAATCGAGCGAGGTGCTCCAAGATTAATAATTAATTATAAACCGCTCAACACAGCACTCGGATGGATAAGATATTCTATCCCCAATAAAAAAGATTTGCTTAACCGACTTCATGCAGCAGTCATATTTTCAAATTTTGATTTAAAATCTGGATATTGGCAAATCCAAATTGATCCCAGAGATCGATACAAAATCGCATTTACAGTCCCTTTTGGTCAATATGAGTGGAATGTAATGCCTTTTGGTTTGAAAAATGCTCCTTCTGAATTTCAAAGAATCATGAATGAGATTTTCAATCCTTACTCCCAATTTATCATTGTCTACATTGATGATGTTTTATTTTTCTCAAATAGTTTGGAACAACATTTCAAACATCTTAATATTTTACTTTTTACCATTAAACAAAATGGTTTAGTTCTTTCTAAAACAAAATTCAGCCTTTTTCAAACTAATGTTCGATTTCTAGGGCATAATATTCAACAGGGAACTATTACTCCTATTTCCCGATCAATTTAGTTTGCTGACAAATTTCCTGACCAAATTCTTGATAGGACTCAACTCCAAAGATTCCTTGGTTGTTTAAATTATGTCTCTGAATTCATTCCAGGAATAAAAAATATGATTAAGCCATTGTATGATAGGCTTAAACAACCTCCCCTTCCATGGACACATATATATATATATATATATATGTATATATATTACTTATTGAATTTATTAAAAAAAATGCAAAGGACTGGAGATGCATGTAACATTGTGGGGTTGAACAAGCAAATGTTATACAAAGTATAGATGTACTTAGTAGCCAGACTATATAAGTTGGAATTTTTACATCAATGATAATGAAGAACAATCAGGGAAATGCAGCAATATCAAGCAGCAACGCAACAAAGATCTATGTTGATTTGGAAATATGTGAGGTTGATGACTTCCAACAAATGTATGTGACTTTCACCAATAATCAAAATTATTTATGATAGAATATATGAAATATGATGATCATATAAAAACTTCTCTTTTTTCATTGTCTAAACAGGTGCGACGAAAATAACAAAATAGAAACACCAACAGAATTAAGTATTGCATCTGTGGAGTTGACTACAAAACATTATGAGAAAAACAAGAAAACATTGGCCGAATTGAACTAACTGATTGAGAGTGGAGAAAAAATGGTATAGATTTCCCAGAAATTATTGTTGAGCTTTTCCTGAATAAACTATTGCATATTAATGGAAATTTTCTATCATGTTAGGACACGACATACTATAGTTGCATAACAGTGTTGGACATTGACACGTACAATGGATGGAGTAAAAATTCTTGCAAACAATGTAGAAAAAAGCTAAAAGTTTATGGGAAAAAAAAATTGGCATATAAATCATGTATCAGAACAGAAGATTATCCCACTCCAAGGTACCTATAATATGTATATGTATATGTGTGTGTGTGTGTGTGTGTGTGTGTGTGTGTGTGTGATATATATATATATATATATATATATATATATATATATATTGCTAGTAGAATTGTTTGAATTGATAACCATGTTAACAAATACATATGCTGACATTTTTCACACAGATATCAGCTTAATTAATTGTAGCTGACCACACAACACAAGCACGTTTCATATTGTTTAATAGAGATGTGGAGCATATTGTGGGGTTGGCAGCCATTCAACTCGCTCAAGCAGTGGCAAAGGTGTAAAAAACATCTCCTCTAAAGTCTTTTGTTCAAAATAAAAAAAAAACCTAAACCATCACATATTTATATGAAAACTATTGTCATATGTGTTTTGCTACTCTTGACTGTGTTATAGGAAGGAATTGATGATGTTGTACCTGGACCATTGAAGAACATAGTAGGCAGAGCATACATATGCCAAGTTAGATTCGATGAACAAACACGTGGCCAAATAAGAGAAAATTTTACCGTGAATCGACTTTATCAACTATCTGATATGAAAGACAATATTGAAGATCATTCAAAGGTAAGACAAATGCACATCTATATGTCTTATGTTCAAAGGTAAAACAAGGCACATCTATATGTCTTATGTAATGCAACTAGAAGTATGAAATGTCTTATGTAATGAAGGGAGCTTTAGCTGTTTTGAGGTTTGATGTATGAATGTAAAGAGAGACAACAAGATATATTTGATTGTTATGAAAAACAGATATGAAAAGTTGCTAAAACAAATATATTTGATTCTTTGGTAGGCTGTTTTAGTACCCAAAAAGCAATCAGAAGACAAAGAGACAGAAAAGACGCTTGAGACTACAACGCCAAATCAACAAGAAATAAAAAGACTAGGGTGTCCACAGTATGTGTGTAAACTATAATTGACAAACTGTATGAAAAGGTTTGTTCTACTGCTTAAATTAAACTAATGATTTGCTATTGTCTTATAGATCCCAAGTTAGTGGTGAGAAGAAAGACAACCTTGATTAGAATATAGAAGGAACATATAAGAGAAAAAAGTTTTTTGGTGCAGCACAAGCTAAAACCACAGTAGAGAAAACATAAAAGCCTTGGCATTTGTTTAGTACAATGAATATGTCTCTAGCTTTACTATTTCTAGAGTTTGGATGTCAATAGCAGATGATATAGCTAAGACAAAATGAATGATGATACATGTCTGATACTTTTGATATCTCTCTGCCATTATGGTTTCTTGGCTCATCAGAATAATGACACTACTTTTGGCAAAAATGCTCTATATTGACACTCATTAGATTTTCTATATAGGAAAATCTACATGGAGGCACTGGCAGCATAACAATCCCCTATTACTAATCAGATTTAGTTTTACTGAATACAAGCACCGGAAGCCTAGGAATATCAAAGAGAACATGATCTTTTTATAATTATTTATGCGTTTTTTGCAAAATTTGTAGGTTCCTTTGTCGATGCATAGCTGAGATGAGTACATGACAAAAAATTTTAACCAATTTTGAGAAGATATGAAAAAAAAAAAAAAATTGAACAATTTCATTTCCATTCCATAAAGGAATTGTTCTTTAGCACAATAATGATGAAAGTTAGAGTTTGAACTACAGATTTACATGACAATCAGGCTTTTTAGGGAATTACGACTGCTAATGAAGCTAAAAAAAAAAAAAAAAAATCCTTCTGATAAGAATACAAACAGAAAACAAATTCAGGTGCTAGATGAAATGAAAAGGAAAAGCACGAGCTATTAGTCAAAGACAGAAAATAGAAAACAAAACAAAAGAAAAAAAATATTTTTTTTAAATAGAAAGAGAGTTGCATCCACGGGAGGCATTGCGTATGCGTCCCCCGGATTGCAAAGCAACAATCCCAGACGAGCTACGCCTCAGGAAGAGCCAAGCCGTTGATGCCAGATAAAGAACTTTTTGCCTTTAGCAATTGTCCAGTGCTTCACCCATATGGTTTCACACATTTTCATAGTTATTATACTCATAAATACTAGAAAATTTCAATCAATTGAACATCCATCAAACTATGAAAATAGAAGCACAGAGAAATGATAACGATAATGAAAATAAATATCATCGTTAAGTTACATGAATCTTATTTGTATCTTAGTGTCATACTATTGAATATTATAATGAAAACAAATATCATCATTAAGTTACATGAATCCGATTTGTATCTTAGTTTCATAATATCGAATATTAGCATCATAGTATCTGATTTATATCTGTTCGCAAAGAAGTTTCACAAACTAATTCTTCAATGAGTTTCTACTTTGGGACTCTTCATGCTTTAAAGATGTTTATCATGTGTCAGATGTCAATTTCCAAAAACTGCTTCTCTTCTTTCCATATAGGTGAGCGTCCCATTTTTTTCTTACTTGAATGAAGAAAGACATGGAATTCATATCATTACATTTGAATAAAAATCCAAGAACACAACTTTCAATGACTATTACAAAATTTGAATATGTAGTTTGCAACATAAGGCTTTGTACTGCTGATATTTTAGATCCCAAAAACACTAATATTAGTGATCTTGATCGCACTCAAATAGCACAAAGCTTCTTCCTGCATTTCATGGCACAACAACAAAATTCCAAAGTCTTTTAGTGAAACTCTGAATATGCCAATGACAAGTCAAACCTCGAAACTACATTCAAACCATTCCTAGTCATCACTATCTGACGAAATAATATCAACTTTTCCTTTTTCTATGACAATATGCACCAGACATTTAATGTGACTAACAAAGAACATACCTCCATATTTCATACAACATTCATATGCCAAAACCCACTTAGCGGCATATACAGGCTTTCTTGTGATTGATACAATTACCATTCATTATTAATCAACATGGCATTAAGTGAATCAAAGTTCTATATTTAAATAGCAGGATTGAAATTTTGACACACATCCCAGTATTAGCTCAATCACAGATGACCTTAGCAGATAGACGTCGTGCCAGTGATCCCTGGATCTTCATCATTGCTGGAAAATACCACTGCCCATAGTTTAACATCTTTGAATGGAACAAATGTACATTAAATTCTACAATATGTGCAAAACATTTAAACACCATTATAAAACTGTACAGAAAACTTTACCACAACTAAATTCATCTGCAATTTTAGAAAAACTATTATATATGTATATTCCAAAACAAAAAAATTAGATTAATTAAAACACACAAAACAAAATTATCAAAAACATAAATTTCCAAAAAAAAAAAAAAGCCCAATAAAACCTCAAACTATATTCTTTTCCATATCTTCACTAAAAAAAAAAGATTCGTTCACATAAATTTAGAAAATCACTTATGTTAATGTTTTGATAACATTGTGCATCATATATGAGTTTTTGATGGTAAACTATCGTCGCAAAACACTGAATGTTTGCCCAATTATGTTCATATTGACATCCAATATACTTAGCACAAAATCAAATACAATAAGCTTATAGCATATCTAGCTTAGAAAAATTTTCTTATGATTTTTAAACCAAGAAATAAAAAAACAATACCTAGCAAATACCTCTTATAAGTCACAGAAATTCTTATGAATTTGCCAACTACTATTAAGTTCCAAACTAATGTGAACCATCTTACTAAAAAATTGAAACAAGGACAAATCCTAGAGGAAGTAGAACAAATGTCATTGCCAAATAAATTGTTGCTCAATGACGATCAAAACAAGTATTTGAGAAGCAATCATAGATGATGCAAATGCAAAGAGAAATGAACATGACATAATGAATGGTAAAATCAAAGCACAACAAAAATAGGTGTATGGAAAAAGTTACAACTGTTGTTTTTATGTATAATTACAAAACTAATAATTGTTGTTTCACATATAAGATAGAATTCTACAAATTTATTAAAGCAATTCATTGACGCCAAAACATACGCAAAAATAATACCTCAATAAAACCTAAAACTTTATTCTTTCCAAATATCTTCACGAAATAAAAACTACATTCACATATATTCACATAGTCGCTTCTATTAAAGTTTACATGACATTGTGAATTATACATGGGCTTTTGATGGTAAACCATTGTTGCAAAATACCAAATGGTTGCCCAATCATATTTATATTAACACTCAATATACTTAGCACAAAATCAGATTCACTAAGCTTATCAAATATCTAACTTAACAAAATTTTCCAGATGATTTTTTAGAATAGAAAACAACAAACCATAGCTGACAGATACTTAACATCAGACACAGGCATTATTATGAATCTGTCCAACATTGAAATAAGGACAAGGTCTAAAGAAAATAGTAGAAATGTCATTGCCAAATAAACAGTTGCTCAATGATTTTCAAAACACAACCGTGAGAGAAGCAATAATATATCACTAAGAACTGAACATCAAATCATGCATAGACAACCAAAAAAAAAAAAAAAAACAAAAACAAAAACAAAGCCAAAATACGTATATGAAAAATTCAAAACTGCTATTTTTTTTAATGGTTCAAAAAGTCATAATTGCTGATCTTCATATAAGATAGCATGCAAATGACCTATGTTCATTGGCTTCAGAAACAATGTAGATGAAATAACTAGGGCTATTCAGAAAAATTAAAACCCGAACCAACTCGACTGACCCGACCCGACCTAAATTTTGATTTTTTGGGTTGGTTTGGTTTGGGTTGGGTTAAGAAAATTAGGAACTGATAATTTGGTTTGAGTTTTTAAAATTATATAACTTAACCCAACCCAACCCAAACCGATATATTAATTGAATTTATTTTAATTTTAAAAAATATATTAAAACATTAAAAAAAAATGAAATCAGACAAACCCTAAAATCTAAATGCCCTATTAGACAAAATCACTTCAAGGTCACAGGCCTCTCTCTATCTCTCGTTCGGTCGTTTCTGTTATTCTACTGCTGCGCTACTAATCTAAAATCTCCAAATCCACCCCCTTTTTGCTCTGGTACAATGCTGCCTAGGCAAAGAAACTTTCCATCAAAACTAATTCAAGTCCATCTCCAAAGCTCATCAGTCTTTACTTTCTGTTCCTGGTATATATAGGATAAATGTGTAATTGTATGAGTCATTATTTTTGTCCAAGAAATGTGTGTGACTTGTATTTTTTGTACTCTGCATATAGAAATCTAGTTTTCAAGGGCTATCAATTCAAGATGCTAAAAGGGGCATCTCAAAATTTTTCTTGATGAGAGTATCAACAATGTTAGTAAAGTAAAAAGAGGCCTTAATATCACAGCAAGAACAGCTGCTTCAAAGAACATTGAAGTTGAAGTGACAAGCCACTGGGTCTGACTTTGGGTCAAAAGGTAGGAGGTGGTGTGGTTATCACGGTGAGTTTCTTAATATCTATCTTGGTAATTTGATTAAGCATTGCATTTCTAATTTTAGTGGTAATTAGTTGAGAAATTGCTAATTAGGCTACAAAGGGTGGTGGAAAAATTAGAAAGTTGGGCTTAAAAGTAACTTCTCTAAAAGCAAGTTTAATTTCATTGCAACCTTTTCTCGACAATTTTTTCTTAATTTAGTGGAAAAGTTAGAATAAATGAAATCGCACATTCTCTTATTTTTGGTCTTTTAACGAATGATCCACTGTTACAGCACGGGGTTTAGTTAACTTGTTTAGCCTCTTTAATCTAGTAAAAGAAGTTTGAGCATTGAAGGTACTATCCAATGGTAGAATTGTATCCTTGTATTTGAACTTCTTTTCTACTGACTGACAAGTTATCTATATTTTTTTTATAATATTTTGTAATATTGTTAAGTTTGGAATTTTTAAAGTTGAAAATAAATTAGTATCAAATAGATGATTGTATTCTTATTGGTATTGTTTAATATTATTTTTTGTCTGTTTATGAGCTTTTATAAAGAGCTCCATTTGATTTACAAATAATAAATAAATTATTGAGATTAATTTGAATTATTTTTTTTAATTGCGATACTTGACTCTATTTATTTATTGTAGAATTTTCAAACTCTTCATGCACTTGGAGAAACAACTCCAATTGTTGGTGATTGAAATTTGCCTTTCATATCCAGACTAATCATATCAGTAGTCCAAACAAATGCCTATGAGGGATTTTCAATATTCATCATTTTTTTGCTACTTTTATTAATAGACTAATTTGTTACTATGTGGTCATGCACTCATATGCTTAATACTTTTCATATTGCTTTTTGCTAGTATGTATCAGATGCATATCTCTTGTTTATAAAATTTGAAGTATGTTCTGAGTGGGAGGTTAAAACCTTACTTGGTAAATTATATACAAACCGAACCAACCCAAAATGAACACAACCCAAACCGACGGTTTAAAATTTTAAATAGTTTGGTTTGGGTTTAAAATTTTTAAATCGAAATATTTGGGTTAGGTTAAAAAATAGAAAAAATTGAACCAACCTAACCCATGAATAGCCCTAGAAATAACATTTCACAATCAGTATATAACAAACACACACATATATATATATATATATATATATATATATATATATTACAAATCTATCAACATCAGAAATATTATGCATCATATGTGGGCTTCTGATATTTCTGGTGGTAAACCATCATCGTAAAACACCGAATAGTTGCCTAATCATACTTATATTGACACCTAATATACTTAGCATACAATTATATCCACAAAGCTTATAGCATATCTAACAAAACAGATAACTCCCTATATTCATTATCTAAAATCTTCATTCAAGTAAAAATACTTGTTTCTATAATTCAACTAAAAAAAGAAATAATCAAATATATAAGAATGATAAAACGAATTATACTACAAGCATTAAATCTTTACATACAGAACATGATAAAAATCATACCAAGGTCATACAAATCATACAATGATAAAGTCTTTGTAATCCAACTCCTTCAACTTAATCCTTTCAAATCGAGAGAGTGCATTTATTTATATAATCCAACCAAACCCTACATCAAGAAAACAAGATGTTAATAAGATACAACTATAAACAATTATGTAAATATATGAATAATGTTCCCTTATAAACAAGTACAAACAATCACAGATGACCTTAGCAGATAAACACCGTGCCATTGTATGAAAAGGTTTCAGATATGAAAGGGTGAATACTTGGCTTACCGACTAATGTAAATTCAGAAGGCATGCTATTGTATAGCTCCATAATCTTTTCAAAGAAATGCAGATAACATACAATTGAGAATATGTAAAAGACATATGCCTATGCAAACCAATATATTTATAAACGCAAAAAAAAAATAATAATAATAAATGTCTGTTTGAATTCTTTAATAAATGCTCACAATATCCTATATTCAGTTTACATTGATATAAAATATGACCTTTGAAATCCCTGTAAGATATTAAAAGTATATACCAGATACATGCTTCATCATCCAATATTTTGTTCAATGAATTTATTACATTTAGATAACCAATTTATTTATGCAAATAAAAAAAACATTAATCACTACACAATACAGAGCACCTTAAAATATATGACCTCTAAACAACTCTGGATGTTGCACACTTAAAGATAACAAACAATTACCTAGTCATATAATGATCTGATGACTGTTACAAATCCTCATGTAATAAATTATTGCACCACCAAAATCATAACTGATATTCTATAGAGTAACCTACCAAATGACTTTTCAATATCCAAATACATAATCCACCAGATGGTTTTTAAATGTACCAAAAAAATAAATTCCTATTAAATGTTCACCCATTTCACAACATATGACTACTCTATGAAATAAATGTTTATATCACAATAAATAATATAGAACGAAAGCCAAATAAAACAAATAACCTAATACCAATACGATTAAAATCAGAACAATTGATCAATTCTACAGCTTATTATTATTTTTTAAATGCAGAATTATGCCTAAAAATTATTAAAAAACTTATACAACAAACACATTAAAATTTTACCTTAAAAAAAAAAGCAACAATCATTATACAAGAATTTAAACAAACTATATATAATGTAACACACAACACTAATTCATAACAAAATTCTCTCTGCAAGTATAACCTGAAACCACATCAAAATGACCACCATTAACAACCAACATATTGTTTCTCAATCTTATTTCACTAAGCAATATATTTGTGTATAATGCTGTTTACAATTTGGAAAACACTATCTCACCTTATTTTAATGTAATATCCATGTTTCATTGCAGATTTATTTCAACACGAAAGAGCCAAAGAAAATAGACAACAAAAAAGAGCAACTTTGGACAGAAAAAGAAAGAGAGCTCATTGTAATCAAATAGATGAAGCAAATATCCTCTAACAACAAAGCACATTGATGGTATATAACTACCAGTGCAACATGAAGATTACAGAGGTAATATATTGAGCAGTTCAATACCTTATTTTACAAAAATTATATTAACTAATACTAACAATGTATCATAAAACAATAGCAAAGTTCCATAGACAATGAAAAAGTAAAAAACAACGAGGCAAACAAAAATCAAATGGGACATATGCACAAAAAACTGCAACAACAGCAACAAAGAAGTTCACAAGGACTATGGCAACAGGTAAAATTCATATTTTATCTGTGATTCAATAATAAACACTATTATTGACATTTTGATATTTGACTTTGATATGATAATTGGCAGATGCTTTAATCAACCATGAATCATTTTATGGTCCACTTATATTTCAGTGCAAGTATTGTGATGCTATTTTATGGGAAAAAAGAGAAAATTAAACATATTGTACCCTAATTATAAATTGTGCTATAAACAAGAAAATGTCCAACTTCCAAGAAGGAAAAATCCCCCTCAGGCTTTGAATACATTGCTCACAGGAGTAGCTGATCAAAAGTCAAAAACATTTTTGGAAAATATTAAAGCATACAATTCCATATTTTCCATGACGTCTATGGGTGAAAAAATTGATGATCAAGTGAATAAAAGATTAGGACCCTACATCTATCAAATAAATGGTGAGAATTATCACAAACTTGCATCATTATTGCCAATAGATGGTCAACATGCACATTTTATCTAGCTCTATTTTCATGATACTGAAAATGAGGTTCAAAATAGAATTCAAGTGGTAAATCAGAGACAACTTAACATGAAGATAAGAGAAGATATTACACAAGAGTTAATGTCAATGCTGGATGCTAACAATAAGTTGGTGAAAGTATTTAGAATAGCTCGGGATAAATATTCTGCAAGGGAAATCTCAGATTTCAGAATCAGATTGCATAATAGTAGAGAATTTAGAGGAAGACAATATGACGCACCTACGGTACAGAGATAGTCGCACTCATTGTAAGGGATCTGAACAAAACAATAAGAGAACGTGATATCATTGTGGAGATGAAATTTGGGTCATTACAACGAATAAGCTATTTGCATCCCTCTTTCATGGCTTTGCAATATCCATTACTATTTCCATATGGTGAAATGGATATCATCCCAAAATCCCTTATGTGCAAAACAGTGACAGACTTCATACAAAATGATCTTATGTCACTATGAGAGAATACTATGCACATATACTTCAGTATAGACGCTCAGAAAGTTTAACCTTGATTTTTTCAAGAAGGCTATTCCAACAATTTATTGTTGATACTTATACAACTGTTGAACAAGCACGACTGAAATGGATTTAAGAACATCAAGGTGATTTATGCACAGAATTATACAGAAATGTGTAGGATGCTATTCAACGTGGGACATAGATTCGACAAAAATTGGCAAGAGAATAATACAACCATCTACATTCACTGGTGATCCACGATATTTGGCTCAGAATTATCAAGATCCAATGGAATTATGCAGATTTTTTGGAAACCCAGATTTGTTCACCATATTTATAGCTAATCCAAATTGGCCAGAAATTAAATAACATTTAGATGAGATTCCTGGACAAAGGCCAGAAAATAGACCAGAAATCGAGGCCTAAGTTTTCAAGATGAAACTTGATAATATGATCAATGATATAGTAAAGAACCAAATCTTTAGACAAGTTGATTCATGTATTCTTTTTTCTTTCCTTTAGCATATCACAATATCTTTTACTTCCAAATATAAACACACTTATTTAATGCATAATGACAAATTAAACAACTCATTTGCAACATTGTCTAACAGTTGTATACACAATTGAGTTTAAAAAATGAGATTTGCCACATTCATATATAATCATCTGCTTGCATAAAAATTCAAAGAAGCAAACTCCAATGGAAATAGATGAAGTGATTTCTGCAGAAATTCCTAATCCAAGAACTGATCCAATTAGTTACAAAGCCGTAACAGAACACATGATGCATGGACCTTGTGGAAGTGGATATGAAAGCTCACCATGTATGAAACAAGGTTAGTAGTTCATAAATTCCCGCATTTAATTCCATTGAAATGATAAACAATTTCTCATATTTTTACCATCCATAAATGAAAATGTAGTTAAAAAATATCAGCATTCATTAATGTCATTCGCATTCCTGTTTATTTGCATAAATTCTATATCCATCATACTAATGACCAGTGCATAATTTAATCAAAAAGCTATTAAATAACATACATTAAAATATTCAACTATGTTAATGAATTCATAAAAAACTCCTACAGGTAAATGTTTGAAGCATTTCCCAAAGCCTTTCCAAAACGAAACATCAATTGATGATTTAGGATTCTGCATCTATAGAAGGAGAGACACATCAATCAACATTGACAAGAATGGTTTTTTGCTTGATAATAGATTTGTAGTCCCATACAATCGGTATTTATTGGTGAAATATCAGAGCCACATTAATGTTGAAATATGCAATCAATCAAGAGCAATCAAATATTTATTCAAATATTTGAACAAAGGTCTAGATAGAACAATAGTTGTGATTGAAAAAAATGAACTTCAGATCAACTCAGACAATGATTCACAAGATCTAAGTTAGAATGAAGTAAAAAAATTTTTGGATTGTAGACACATATCAGCATGTGAACTATGCTGGAGAATATTTGAGTTTGATATTCATTTTTGAACTCCTGCAGTTCAGAGATTGGGATTTCATCTTCAAGAAGAGCAAAATATAATTTTCAATGATGTCACTACTCTTCCTAATCTAGCAATGAATGAAGATACAAAGAGAACAATGTTTACAGAATAGTTTGAAATGAATAAAAGAGATATGAATGCAAGAAATCTTTTGTACACAGAATTCCCACAACATTATTGTTGGAAGAAGCAGGAACTATGTTTTTGGCGAGAGATATTGTATGCAAGAGATATTATAATCCTTTGCCCATGCAAGACCATATAAACAAGAAATCAGCTTTGCCCATCCAGCTTCAAGCAAGAGATATTATATACGCATGTTACTGAACTATGTTTTTGGTCCTACAACCTATGAAGAAATCAGAACCTACAATGGGAATTTATATTCATCCTTTAAAGAGGCTTGCTATGCAAGAGGTTTGTTACAAAAAGATAAAGAATGACACAATATAATTGATGAAGCTGATCAATGGGCAACTGGAACTCAATTAAGAGAACTGTTCGTCACAATTCTTATTTTTTTGCAACATAGCAGATGTGAAGCATTTATGGGAGACCAATTGGCAAAAAATCAGCGATAACATTGAATATAGACAAAGAAAAATTCTCAAATTGCCATCCTTACATCTCTCAGAAAATCAACTCAAGAACTACACATTGAGAAAATTACAACAATTGCTACTGAAACAAGGACAAAGTCTACAGGAAATAGAAGGAATACCATTACCAGATAAAGAGTTGCTCAATGATATTCAAAACACATGCATCAAGGAAGAAATCGCGTATGATGCTAATGCACTGAGAACTGAACATGATATCATGCATGGCGAATTAAATGCGGAGCAAAAAGAGGTGTATGAAAAAGTCATAACTGCTATTGAACAACATGAAGGTAAGCTATTTTTTTTGTACGATTACGGAGGCATAGGCAAAACATTTGTTTACAAAACAATCATTAATATGCTCAGATCAGAATCGAAGATTGTCCTGGTAGTAGTATCTTTAGGTAACATTCAATAATTCAATAGAACAATATAAAATTTTGAATACAATTTCATAAAACAAATACTCGCGTATATGTTTTTTTTTTTGAAAATATTGATTCAAAAAATGTTTCATCTTTCTATTATTCCACTGAATAGTACATAATAAAAAATATAAAAATGTTAAAACAAAAAAAAAAATACAAACATTAAATCTCTACATAGAGAACATTATAAAAACAAATTCATATGTATATTTCTCATGAACAGGTATTGCATCATTACTTTTACCCGGTGGTAGAACAACACATAGTAGATTCAAAATTCCATTGGTGACCACAGAAAATACTACATGTTCAATTAAAACAAACACTTAACTTGTAGAACTGATAAAAAGAGCAGAGTTGATTATTTGGGATGAAGCTCCTATGAATTCCAAATATGTTTTTGAGACTATTGACAAAACACTCAAAGACATACTAAGGGAATGTCCAAGTTACAATGGTTCAAAACCATTTAGAGGTAAAATAATGCAATTGGCAAGAGATTTTCGTCAAATTCTCCCAGTTGTTCCAAAAGGTATAAGAGCTGATATTGTACATCCATCCTTGAATCAATAAGATTTGTGGAATCACTGCGAAGTACTAACATTGTCAGAGAACATGAGACTTAAATAAGGTCATGGTTTTGATATGACAGAAGCTGAACAATATGAAACATTTGCAAATTGGCTTCTAAGAATAGGAGACGGCACAGAGCCAGCAAAATGCAGAGGAGATGATAATGAACCTACATGGATCAAAATTCCAAAAAGATTCATTCTACAAGATACTGGTGATCCTATAAAGACAATATTTAACTTAACTTATCCAGAATTTGAGGCAAAATTTTCATATACTACATATTTGAAGGAAAGGGCAATTTTGACACCTAGAAATGAAAAATTTCAAGAGTTGAATAGTTCTGCATTACAAAAAGTCCGTAGAGACGTTAGTCAATATATAAGTGTAGATCGAATAGACGAAGTAATAGGACAAGTAAATGATGCTGATAATTTGTGTCCAACAGAATTCCTCAACAGTCTCAGTTTTCCAGGAATGCCTGATCATCAATTAAAACTAAAGAAAAATGTGCCTATTAAGTTGCTGAGAAATGTCAACCCAGGCAAATGATTATGCAACGATACAAGGCTCATTATCACATAAACAGGGAAGATAGTCATTGAGGGAAGAATTATATCAGGTTTAAATATAAGAGACAAAAGCCCCTATCCCAAGAATTGATATGTCCTCCAGTGATTCAAAGTTGCCTTTCACTTTGATACGAAGACAATTTCCTCTGAACATATGCTATGCAATAACAATTAATAAGAGCCAAGGTCAAACATTGTCTCATGTCAGATTGCACTTACCAAAACTCATTTTTTTCTCATAGGTAACTCTACATTGCACTTTCAAGAGTAAAGTCACCAAAAGGACTCAAAATATTGACGCTCGAGGACGACTTGGATTTCAAAAGATATACTCAAAACATTGTCTATGAAGAAGTTTACAATAGACTCCCAAAGGTAAGTATTATATATCTTATAAATTACTACTGATTGCGAACAATTTTCATATACTTTAACAGCAATATAATTTTAAACTGTTGAGTTTGTACAAGTTGCAACAACTACATAACACATGCATGCACAAATGTACATAGGTTTTGTACCTCATGAACTGTCAAGTACTTTACAGAATAACTCTTAACAATAAATTATACTACTAAATTAATGTAGGTTACAACTAATGCCTCATCAACTCCCCGCTATATTCCAAAGCAAATGTAACATATTTATATATCTAATCATTTTAAGTAGTTTGGAATACTTTGCATTTTTTAATAAGATCAAAGTCATTAAATAAGATCAAAGTCATGTGGAAATTACTTATCAGCATGTGACAATTAATTAATTCTTTAATACTTTTCAACGAAAAACAAATACATTTGTCTGTTTCTTCACAATAACAAAATTTCATTACTCATCGCACTTTTTACCAACTCTTATCAAACATCTGTCACCATCACTACAGTTATTGAATACTGAGACTAAAAAACAAATCAACTTCATTGTAGTTTTATGCTAATTTCTAATAATAGTTTCTTTTGCAAAAGATGTTTGAAAAAGACATGCTATTTTTTTGGAATGTTCAAACACTTGATCCATCTATCTTATGTAAGCATTCATTAATCTCATGCAAATTCCTGTTTATTTGCATAAATTAAAAATCCATCATACTAATGACATGTGCATAATTTCATTAAACATTGTTACATACCATACCTTCACATATACAGTTCTGTTCATGTGTTCATGTGCATAATTACTTGGTTGTGTTAACACCTAATACACTTAACATAAAATCAAATCCACAAAACTTTTACAATATCTAACTCAACAGAATTTCCTGATGATTTTACTAGCCTAGAAACAAACAAACAATAGCCAGCAATGTCCTAACACAAGTAACAAACATTATTACTCAATAAATGTTATTTGAAAATTAATTAAATTTCCAGATAAATATATATTGTTAATCAAAACATAGTCTATGAAGAAGTTTAGGATCAACTACCAAAGATATCTTTAAAAAAAATTTTAAATTGCTACTTATTAAGGACTATTATCATGAACTTTAGATAAAATATAATTGATGCTATTATATTGATGCAAGTTGAAACAACTACATCACAAAACCATACACAAATGTACATAGGTTTGAAATCTCATCATCAATAACCTCAATTACATAATATATTTATACTCAGTAATTAATACTAATGTATTATTGCAGGTTCTACCTACTACGTCATCAACCCCTTGCTATTTGGCATAAAAATTGCAACATTTATTTTGATCTTATGATCTGTGAAATATTCTGATCTTATTATTTGGTGCGAAGATAATATTGCCTTGCTTATATGTGTCATAAAAATATCTTTGTTCCTACCAAATTACATTTTATTTCTTTCTATATATAAAGAAAAATAAATGGAAATAAGACAAAAACTCTCTAATTTAAACACTCACATAAGATAAATAATTCTCTCATCCCTACATCCAAACATCCCCTTTAATAGATCCCTTAATACCTTTCGCCATAACTTCACTAAATAAAAAATACATTCACATATTTACTACTATTAATGTTTTCATAACATTGTGTATCATATGGCTTCTGATGATAAACCATCATTGCAAAACACCTAATGATTGTCCAATTATATTATATAGACACCCAAATACTTAGCACACAATCAGATTGACTAAGTTGATACAATATCTAACTTAAAAAAAATAAGATCTAGGAAAATAAGATGACGTTTAGTTAGTAAATGAAATATTTTAAGTATAGCAACCTATTTTTCTACAAAATAATATGACAAATCAACGTTATGGTCTTTGAACCATTCATTGTCACATTAACATGCATGAGCTTTTACTTTTTCTTTGACTCCAGGTTCAAAAAAGACCCAAGCATGCTTCGATGAATTGAGACGTTATTTTGTAATCTCCCTAATATGGGAGAATACCTCAACAGAAAAACATTTTCATGTATGCCTAATCACACATTAAACATTAAAAAAAAAAAAGTGCCTATTATGCTCTTGAGAAATGTCAATCCAAACAAAGAATTATGCAATGGCACAAAGATAATCGTAACACAAACAGGGAAAAGAGTTATAGAAGGACGAATTATTTCAGATTCAAGAGTAAGAGACAAAGTAACTATACCAAGAATAGATATATTATGCATGGCCAAATAAATACAAAACCAAAATACATATATGAAAAATTCATAACAGCTGTGTTTCTTTTTATGGTTAAAAAAAATCATAACTGATGATCTTCATATAAGATAGCATGCTAATGACCTATGTTCATTGGCTGAAGTAACAATGTAGATGAAATAGGATATCACAATCAATAACAGATAAATATATATACAAATACATGTTTCAAATCTATCAAGATCAGAAATATTGTGCATTATACGTGAGCTTCTGATGGTAAACCATCGTCGCAAAACACTGAATGGTTGTCTAATCATATTTATATTGACACCTAATATACTTAACATATAATCAAATCTACTAAACTTGTAGCATATCTAATTTAGAAGAATTCCCTTATGCTCTTGTACACTAGAATAAAAGGTACATTCACATATATTTACATATTCACTACTATTAATATTTTCATGACATTGTGCATCATACATGGGCTTTTGATGGTAAATTATCATCGCAAAACACTAAATGGTTGCCCAATCATACTTATATTGACACCCAATTTACTTAACATACACTCACATCCACAAAGCTTATAACATATCTAACCAAAAAGATAACTCCCTGCATTCATTATTTAAAAACCTTCATTCAAGCAAAAAATACATGTTTCTATAATTCCACTGAAAAAAGAAATAATCAAAAATATATAAGAATGATAAAACAAATTATACTACAAACATTAAATCTTTACATACAGAACATGATAAAGATCATACCAAGGTCATATAGATCATACAATGAGACTTTGTAAATCAACTTCTTCAACTTAATCCTTTCAAATGGAGAGAATGTATTTATAAAATAATCCAACCAAACCCTATATCAACAGAAAAATATGTTAGTTAGATACAAGTATAAACAACAAACTTTAACTATTAAATTCATCTCATAACATCTCAAGAAAAACCATACAAGATCAAAAACTATAAAAACCTTAGGGAAATTTACTGAATGATAATAGTGTCTCTCAAATGATTGAGCCAACAAGAATTTGATGTCAATGTTAAATAGACACTGTTAAAATCAATAACAACTATCAAAGAAAATAATATTGTATTCACAAAAAAAAAAAGGCTTAGATTCGCCAAAACAATAGCTGGAAAAAATAACTTAAGAACAAAATCAAACATAAAAAGGAATAAAAAAAACAAACAAAAGAAATGTAAACAAATGAAAAAAAACATTACCCATACCCTAAAAACAACAAATTTTTTTAAAGAAAATTTCTTTCGCTCATAAACTACAATGCAAATAGTACACGATCATTAACAAACCCTCAGATCATGCTTAAGCTTCCTACGAACAGGTTCTGCCAACAAGTAAAGTAGCAGAGAGAGTCAATTTAGAAACCACTTAACGGAAAGAAAAGAGAATAGAATTGAACAGTTCTCAATATGGGACGGGAAATCAATGCTCAGTCACAAAGAACACCAGATCTGCAAACAGAAGGACGGTGCAAAGAGAACTGCAAATTAGAAATGGAAATCTCGATGCTCAATCACAAAGAACACCATATTTGAAGCTCAAAAGTCTCAACACAACCCTCCTATTCTTAAAATTACCTCATTCAAAAAAAAAAAAATCAAATTTCTCATAGAAATCTACCCTGCTCACTCGCAAAAAGCTTCACATCTAATGCTACATAATCCACAAGGTTGCTGTGATTTTGGTTCTAAGAGATGGAGACTAGAAACGGAGAAAGTTAGAGCCTGTTGCTAAAGTAAATCAACTTTGCATCAAGCTCAGACACTCATCTGAGAACTTGCAAAAGGGCGACGAAGAGTAGCAACATAGAAGAATCACAATGTTTAGTTCTTAGAATATTTTGGAACTCAAGATAAGTGTTCATAATTCATGAAACCGAATTTAAAAAATGTATCAAATTGTTATGAATATATTAGTGGAAGCTCTACTAATTATGGATTTATGTGAACTATTAGGGAATTAGTGGAAGCTCTACTAATTATGGATTTTTATGGATGTCCATTATTTAGTGGAGACACCACTAATTAAGATTAGTGGAAGATGATGTATTCCACTAATTAAGAGCTCTATAAATAGAGCTATTCTCTAAGTTTGAAATACATCATCATTTTGTAAAAAGAATTGTGAGAGAAAATTGTGAAAGAAAAGAAAGAGAGAAGTTTGAAGAAATTCTTGTGTAAAAAATAGCTAGAGTTTCGTTAGTGTGTAGTGTGTAAATTTTATTCTAACACTACCCAAATTTTATAACACGTTATCAGCACGAGTCTCTACCGTTATCAAAGTTAGAAGACAGATACACATTTATTGATCCCTATGGCTAACCTTACTAAACTTGAATTTGTAGTCCTTGATATTTCTGGAAAAAATTATATGTCATAGGTTCTCGATATAGAAATACATCTAAATGCTGAAAAAAAAGGATTTGACCACCTGAAGATGGTCGTGCTACCAAGTGTACGGTATAAATGATTGCACCTGAAATTGTAATATTTTAAAACCGTGAATGAATATAGCTTCGTAATGTATAAAATTACATCTCAGTTAAAATTATGCGGGGAAAAAAAATATTGGAGAAGACATTCTCCACCTTTCATGCCTCGAATATTATCTTGCAGTAACAATATCGAAAAAAATGGTATACACAGATTTACTTACTGCCCTCTTCATTGCAAAGAAAAATAATGAATTATTATTGAGAAATCATGAAGCCAGACCAACTAGCTCAACAACACTCCCAGAAGTGAATGTTGTTGGCTCTAGCAGAAGCTATCGTTATAGTCGTAGTTGTGGCAGTGGCCGTGGTTACGGTCATGGACACACTCGATATTTCCCTTAGCACAGAGAAATACCGACCACTTGAAGTGGAACAAAAAAGATAATAAAGAAAAAAGATATTTCCATTAATAATAAGTATCACATCTTTGAGATGTTACATTCGAATGTCAATATATATTCCTGTTAACAGTTCAGAAAAAAAATCTATCTCATCTTGATTATAAGTCTGGTGTTCACTTGCATTTCCTTCATTCATCTTATTGGTGTTCATATGAACTTGAGAATGCATGCTTGTAGTTGCTCTTTTTCAATAGAATGAAAATGTTTGTAGTTGTTCTTTTTCCATGTTTGCATTAGAAGAAGACAAATAGGTAGTAATTATGGACTTCAATTCATCTTCTTCGGCATCCTCCTCCTCTTCCTTCTCTCTTGGGCCAGCATCTAGACTAGTAGTAAAATTAGCCGTGAAGTTACTAAGCATATGAGTCTTGGGATTTTCTCATCCCCTTAAGTTTCTTATTATATTTAGCCTTGAAGCATGCTTGTCTCAATTTCTGTATTTGGTCCTTCAACCGCGTATCAGGACTTTCTTCCACCAATTTCTTCTCACGTTCCAGTATCTCAATGGTTTCTCTTAACTTCTTCTCAGCCATATGTCTTCCTTCGTCTTTATCTCGCTTATGTAAATTGAAGTAATATCATCGGTGGAGATACATTCATTCCAGTCATTATTTACTTATAAATGTTTCATAGTTTCATACTTGCAAATTACAAGTGTGTGTGAGAGAGAACCTGGACATTCTTGATTAGGGTCTCCAAGCTCATCAACTTCCTGTGAGGCCATCGACGAATTCCCAACTCCCTACATCTGTTCTTGAGAGGGGTTAAGCTAATATTCAATTCTTTGGCCACGCTCTTGATTGGCAGATAAAAGTATTGCGAAATGGTTTCTTTTGATAGTGTCTTAGAGCTATTGCCCTTCTCCTTTCTCTGCCTCTTAATCCTCTTCTTCTCCATAGGAATTTCGTCTATAATAATATCTTGAATTTTGATATTATGTATTTCATGAGTCCTCACTCCGAATTTGTTGCCAAGACCACTCATTATTTCTCCTAGAAAAGGAAAAACAATATCAGTAAAGGTAATACCATGCAAAATCCATGTTTGAATGTATGATAACCTATAATCATATTCTGGCTTTGTTCAAAACCCATTAGGGAGTAAAGAGGATCATGCACAAGCATATCCTCATTCAGAGGAACAGTATCACAAGCAATCTTTTGAATGGGTAGATCAAATTGAAAATCCAAAGTAACATGTCCAGAACTACCACTGATTTATATCACAACAAACCAAAAGAGAGTTTAATTTCATTATTAAGTACACTAAAAAAAAAGGAAGCCTTCAAAGATATCTCACTTGAAATTAGGCAGAAGCGGTTGGCTTGGAAAGGAAAATACACAAAACTTTTCTGCTTTAGACCTGACATTAGGCGGAAGCGATTGGCTTGAAAAGGAAAATACATAAAAAAAATACATCAAAATCTTCTGCGTTAGACCTGAAATTAGGCGGAAGCGGTTGGTTTAGAAAAAAAAACATCAAAATCTTCTGTATTAGAAACCAAGTCAAAATTTGACCATGTCTCAAATGAATTACAAGTCTCTATATCTGCTTTGAGGTTTTTTATTTTTTTGTTTACTAATGACTGATGACTGAGATATATATCGACACACACACACACACACATATCTCTGTATGAGAAAGAAGAAGAGGTAGATGATAGGTGGAGGGATGGAGGAGAAGAAAAGACAAGGAGGAGGGGGAAAAGATAGTATCGGGAAGAGTGAAAAAAACAAAGATTTTTATAATAGATTTATTGACATTTCCTACTTATCATCATGTTCTTACATTTCTTTTTCTTTTCCCTTATTCTCTTGTGAAATCATTATTCCCTAAATCAGGGGGAGAACAGAAACAGTATAAGAAAGATCTTGATTAGATAACATTATTAAATTATCTTGATCCGCGTACAAGCGCATGTGAACTTGAAGTTCAAAAGATAATTTATTTGTAAAGCATTGCAAATCAAATGCCAGACGCTTTTGTTGACTCCAGAAGAGTAACAAAATCGCATATTCCAGCTATAAATGCTCTTATTCGAATTGAAATTCTAGTAGAATAAAAGATTATACCTATAGCTGCTGAGCCAAAAGCATGCTAGAAGTATGGCCGACCTCTTGGTCCTAAAGATAAAAATCCTCGAAAGAAGAGAGGATGAAAGGATCCAGATGATCATATTAGAAAAGAATGATAAAGATCAAGAGAGAACTGATGAAAAAGAACCAGAAGTTGATGAAAGTAATATTGAAATTTCTATTAATTATACCACTTTCGATAGAAGCTGGAATCGGATAGAAACAATGATTGATAATATGTTTGCATATAATATATCTCTTGATGTCATACAGGATAATGATGATTCTGAATCAATATCAGTTGATGAATGTCGGCATAAAAAAAATTGACTACAATGGAAAGATGCGATTCAATCGGAATTAAATGCACTGACACAACGTGAAGCCTTTAGACCTGCAGTCCGAACACCGGAAGGTATAAAATTTGTTGGCTACAAATGGATATTTATATGAAAACGTAATAAAAATAATAAAATCGTACGATATAAAGCACGGTTAGTAGCCTAAGGTTTTTCACAAAATTAGGTATGGATTATGATGAAACTTATTCTCCTATTGTTGATGTTATTACACTCCGATATCTTATCAGTTTGACAATATATGAAAAGATAGATATGTGCATATTAGATGTTGTCACTACTTACTTGTATGAAAATTTAAAAAATGATCTTTACATGAAAATCCATGAAGGATTTCGCATGCCCGAAGCATATAAACATTATCCTCGCGAAAATTACTCCATCAAATTGCAGAAATCATTATATGACCTGAAGCAATCTGGGCGCATGTGGTTCAATCGTTTTAGTGAATATTTATTGAAAGCAAGATTTAAAAATGACCAGGTATGTCCATGTGTTTTTATTAAGAAATCTAGTTCTAAATTTATGATATATGTTGATGATATTAATCTTATTGGAACTCCTGAAGAGCTCTAAGAAACAATTGATTATTCTACATCAAGGATGTTGGTAAAATTATATTTTTTCTTGGTTTACAAATTGAACATTTGGCAAGTTTTATCAATCAACATATACAACAAAAGTTTTAAAAAGGATTTTCATGGATAAAGCACATCCATTGAGTATTCTAATGATCGTCCGGTCATTAGATGTGAATAAAGATCTTTTCCAATCTCAAGAAGAGGATGAAGAACTTCTTGGTCCTGAAGTACCATATCTCAGTGCAATTGATGTATTGATGTATCTTGCTAACAATATACGACTTGATATTGCCTTTGCTGTCAATTTATTAGTAAGATTTAGTTCTTCACCAACACGACGACATTGGAATGGAATTAAACAAGTCATTTGATATCTCTAAACAGCTACTTCTTCAAATCATGCTGAAAGTATAACTATTTATGAAGCAAGTAGAGAATGTGTATGGTTACGATCAATGATTAATGATATCTGAGAAAGTTGTGGATTATCATCTATCAGAGATATTCCAACTCCTCTTTATGAAGACAATGCAGCTTGCATAACTCAAATACGAGGATAATATATTAAAGGAGATCGGACAAAACATATTTCACCAAAATTATTCTTTACTCATGAACTTCAGAAGAAATGTGAAATTGATGTGTTACAAATTCGGTCATGTGACAACCCCGCAGATATTTTCAAAAAGATTTTACCGACTGCAACATTTGAGAAGTTAAGATATAAAATTGGTATGCGTCGATTCAAAGATTTAAAGGATTCATCTCATCAGGGGGAGTAATAAACAGACATATAGAATAATATACTCTTTTTCCTTCACTAGATTTTTTTTCCCACTAAATTTTTATCTAGTAAGGTTTTAACGAGGCATATTCTTTATGTAATGGATGGACATCCAATGGGGAGTGTTATGAATATATTAGTGGAAGTTCTACTAATTATGGATTTTTATGGATATCCACCATTTAGTGGAGACACCACTAATTAAGATTAGTGGAAGATGATGTATTCCACTAATTAAGAGCTCTATAAATGGAGTTATTCTCTGAACTTGAAATACACCATCATTTTGTAAAAAGAATTGTGAGAGAAAATTATGAAAGAAAAGAAAGAAAGACGTTTGAAGAAATTCTTGTGTAAAGAATAGTTAGAGTTTTCTTAGTGTGTAGTGTGCAAATTTTATTCTAACACTACCCAAATTTTATAACACAAATCTAATTAATTGAACTATTTGACATACAGTACAACTCATGAATTCTTTCAACCACATGTAACGTGGAAACAAAATAATTAAAAAATAATCACACAAAACAAAATAATTACACTCTACCACTATAATAATTCATTATTAACTTCTAAAACTAAATAAAATTTATTATTAAATAAAAAATTAAACAAAATGACATATTGAAATTTTTACAAATTAGATTTTAAAAAATATAAAATTATCAAAATAAAGCTAACGCAAGACAACTCCCTATCCCGTCACAACGTAAACCCTGAATCCCAATTTAGTATAGTTGAATTAGACTTCCACCATTATTATCCATGATCCTGTGGATATGCAGAGAACATTATACATCAAGGAAAATAAAAAAAAGTTTCTTTCATCAAACAAAAACAACCTTTTTTAATCCACAAAATATCCATTTACAATATCCTTTCCTCAGATTTGCTATATATAAAGCCCAAAAGAAGATGGACTTCAAAATGTAGTTGCTAATTGCAAGTTGGAATTTGTAAACTATTAAGAAAGTCTTTTTAAAAAAATTATAAATTAAAAATATATATATTTATATAAACAAATCAACTTTTGAAATGTAAAAAATTATACAAATTCTAAAAAAAAAATACATTTAAAAACAAAATTACGAATCCTAAAGCACTATAGCTCAGACTAATGAACAATTAATTTGAAAATAACATAATTCAAAAATCATTATCAAATTTAATTAATAAAACATTCTATGGCAATGTTTTTTTTTTTTTAAAAAAAGCCAAATTCAAAAACATGGACATTAAAAAATAATTCCATAAAAACAAAAACAAATAGAGAAACTTAAGCACTGTTTATAAAACACCTACAATAAAAAACACCAAGTAAATATTTAATTAAATTAACATTATTTAAAAAATATATCAAACTTAAGATAAATATGATATAATATACGTATGTAAATAAAATTAGTATTGTGAAAAATATATTGTAGAATAATTTGTGGAGAAACAGTTTTTTACATTATTTGAAGTCATCTAAATTCATTGACTTCATGAAAAATGAACAAAGCCATTCATGTTGTTTCCAAACGAACAAAAAAGCAAATTATTAAAGCAATTAATTTAAATAAAAAATAATTAATATAAAAAATATTGTTACGAATATTGAAAATTTAAAAAAATAATAAATAAATAAATAACAATTGATTAAAAAATGATTAATAAAATAACAACTGATTTTGATTTTCTCCCTCTAAAACCTAAAAAAATGAAAAATCAATTTAAATACAAAGTTTAAAAAATTAATAAATTATCATAAAATATTATTGACTCGAGCAACGCTCGGCCACATACCGAGTTCATATGAAAGACGTAAGGGGAGAGAGATAAAAAAATACAACCTTTGGCGCTTGGTGGCGGCAGACAGTTGGGCGACCTTAGAGTGTATTCTGAGCGCAGCAAGCATTTCATTATTGCGCTTCATGTTTTCGAGCCTTCGCAGCTCGTATTCCGTCAACTTCGGAGACGAGCGCCATTAGAGCATAGAATCAACCTCCCCAGAGCTACTGCAACTGGAAGAAAAGACGAGAGACTATGAAGAAGAGAAATGTTGGGGTTTATAGTGGGTTTGGAGAGGGGGAAGTGGGGTCTTTGTAGGGCGGGAAATGGATTTGGCGAGGCTAGTCGTGACCTCTTTCAGGTTTTTGTTTCCTAGATGGGTATTTACTTACCCATTTATTAAGGACACCATAATAATAATGAAAGTTGAGAATTCAATTTGCGCGATGACTTAACGACATAGATTGAAAAAAAAAATCAAGATTAGATAATATGTAAATATACTATGTATCTTAATAATTTTTTAATAAAGTTATTTTTATTACCATATATATATATATATATATTGTATAAAATCATTACAATTGTGTATAATATTGTTATCTATATTCATAACATAGCAATCCTCAAATTGTATGGCCATGATCTACTTTTGAGTATTTGCAAATTAGATGATATTTTATCTTTAAAGTGATATTAGTTCTGATTTTTTTTTTCAACTGAAATAAAATTTTTTTAAAAAATTGTATAACCAACACTATATATATATATATATATATATATATATATATATATATATATATATATAGCATTCAATTCAAAGTAAAAGGAGTATTAGATTATCTAGAAAAGACTGAAAGCTAAAAGTTTTATAAAATTGTGTATATACATATACATTGCACTTACCTTACGTGCAAAAGATTTACAAGGCAATAATCAGTTCCATTCTCTAAATAATTTTCTTTCTTCACCTTTTTTCCCCCTTCCTAGTCAAAAGACTCAAAACTTGTCACAAACCCTTGTAAAATGCTACATTTCTCCACGTACATTTTGGAGATAGCTTGATAAATATAGGTAGCAATTTTTTTTACCTTCTACTTGTTAGGATTCGTGGACTCCTCGATGCAAAAAATATCCACGAATTCCTTTTGAGAACCCAAGTCAAACGATTAAGATCGATCTAGAGATTACAAAATTACATCTATTTGATGTAATCAAGACCTCTGGCTTCTGGTTTTTAGGTGTATGTACAACTCGAACGATTATCAGACACTGCAATGTATGAACATCCTTTATTGGATACATACATCGAACCAGCTCGTTACTCGAGAATGCTAGCGCGCCTAGGGTTTGAGAGGCTTAATTTTTCTGGTGAATTGGAGGCACGAATGTTTTGATAGAGAGCTAACTTAGAAGACGACTAGGGTTTTCTTTTTAAAACCACCCGAATTTTTTAAAGTCCAACTCTTATAATATCTTATCATATTTTATTTTAAATTCAAATTAAAACTGATACGATAAGATTCTGCCATTATCTCGGTAATTTAACAAATTAATTTACCGAGTCAGATTCTTATAATCTGGACATCCTCCAAATACATCGAATATAGACATATTTCCGGATTCATTGTATCTGGTTATTTTTCTAGGTTCGATTAACCTAGACATATTTTCAGAAACATCGAACATAGTTACCAGAAAAATAACTTAACGTGTTCGCTTAATGTGTGACCCTATAGGTTCATTTAACATCAGCAGTGTGTCCAAATCACATTTAAATGGCCCATAAGTTATAAGCGAATTCTAGCAAAATATTATAACTATCCAGGTTAAATAAAGATCAATAATCTCTTTGAGCCAAATCATAACATAATATTTAGTCATTTTGTCACACGATATCCAGATTAAGTATAAGGCACGGAGCATGTCATCCTTATTAAATTTAATCAATTATTTCTTAATCTCATAGTAGACTGTTCAAAAAAATGATATCAATATCTCAAATTGACATATTTGACTACGACCATACATGTTAATAGTCTAACTTATCAAGGGGCCCATGGACATTTCTCCCAAACTTAAGAGGGACAAATTCCTTCTCTATTAATCATATTCCTCTTCCTAGTTTATTCTATATCCAACTGTGGTCTAATTTATTATCTGATTAAAGACAACTTTAGATAATGTCAAATATAGAATTTATCAGGTAGAAAACTGCTAGAACATATGCCCTCTAGAGTAGATTATCTGATGTAATTATCAAATTTATTAATAAAAAAATTATTCTCAAAATTTATTTGTGAATTTACATTTTATTTGTGCACAATTTTTGGTTGGAAAGGACCCATTGTGTTTAAATAAGTGACCTATATGAATAGTGGTTTTTCACAGTAATATATGGATCACATGTTACTTAACATATAAATGTTTGTTCTTAATCGATTGATGAGAATGAGAATCTCATCATGTAAAGGTTATTATGTTATGAATTCCAAATGGGGAATAGCTTATCTTTAGCCAGTGAGTAGTCCATTCACTTCATAGCATGAGCGTATTTCGAATACATAGAATATGACCTGTAATAGTAGTTTCTAAAAGTACTATTTAAAAAAAATTAAGACTATTACTACTACAACGTAGACTAATATTCTACCGCTTGAGTATGAGTTGGTAGTCTAATGAAGCTAAAAGCATATATTTTGATATACTGTAGTTGAGGTTCTTTCGTAGAACTAATATACTTATATGTTGGGTATATGTGACTAGTTAGTTAAGATAGACTTGTACAAAATAGCTTCTACGCTATATCATTCCTTGTGACTATTCAAATGATCTAATTATCCAAAGCTTTGAGGAATATGATTTGGATGTTTACTTTAGGGTAACTCCCTTGGAAAGTGAAAACATTCCAGGAGTCGTGGATCATTGGATTAAAGGTTTGAGGATGGAAGATGTCTATTAGAGAAGTGTTAGTACACTCTTCCTCTCTAATTGCACGACAATATGTAGATGGGTATTTTAGTCATTATACTTGTACGTCAAAGATTTGGTTAATGCAGTATTGTTCTTGGGGCCAATATTTTTTTATGGTGATATTAGGAAATATTTAAAATGTAAAATATAGCTATTTATATAGCAGGGGTATTTTAGTTAT
This sequence comes from Voacanga thouarsii, assembly GCA_026120185.1. NCBI lineage: Eukaryota > Viridiplantae > Streptophyta > Magnoliopsida > Gentianales > Apocynaceae > Voacanga > Voacanga thouarsii. Next base: position 1,943,773 of record JANUWF010001543.1, on the reverse strand, counting down.
TTTAGTAGTCAAGGCGATGTGTCTTTTGGTATCCAAAATAGCCCTTATGTCCTGAAAGATTTGGGTTAAGGAATTGGTCTTGATAATTATGGGTTTTATTTTATTAGTCTAATTTATTATTGAACTAGAATAAAATAAAAGGTTGGAGAGAGAGTATTTATTTTATCTAGTTTAATTGGTTAATTAATTATTCAAGGCCCAAGGCCCAGATTGAATAATTAAAAAATTAATCTGGGTATAAATTAGATAAAAGGTATGAAATTTTATATTGGTCTATTTGGGCTTGTTAATTGTTTATTGGATTGTTTATTAAAGCCTAGAAAATAAATAATTGAAATTTATTATTTATAGGTGTTCAAACCCAAAAATAAATAATTTTATCTTACCCAATGAATAAGACCAAGAGTAAAATAAAATTAAAAAAAAATATATATATATATTAAATTAATTAATTAAATAAAAAACAATACGGGATGGAACCCGTGTTGTTTCTAGTGCAGGATAACAGAAAGCATTCATGCTTTCTATTTGCACGCGAATGGTTTCTCTCTCAGGGGATTTGTTGAAATGAATGAAAATGAATTGAAGGAAATGATTTGAGTAAAGAACTACGTAGTTCATTTTCCTTTCACAGAAAACAGGTTCATTTCATTTGACAGAACACAAAACCCATTAACAGAAAGCTTCGGTGAAAGCTTGTCAAAATCCAAATTTTAAGCTTTCATCGGCTGTGCTACGGGCATTATTTCGGAAGATTAAAGGCTTCGCGTAAATGATACGTAGTAGATGTTTGTAAGGACGTGATCCAATAGCCACAAGTATCCTTGTACAGATATCCACATTAGTGCAAAGAGGGCTATTCAATCACAAAGGTAAATTTTTTATTTTCCTAGCATGCTTTCGTTTTGATAATTTTTGCCATTTTAAGCCTTCAATTGGTATCAGAGCCATGGTTTGGCAAATGTAGGAAGCATATTAGGTTTAACTAAAATAAGAAAATATTTGTTTTGGTTGAAATTTGTGATCCTTTGTATTTATTGGTATGGGTAGTTTTACTGTAAGCTTCGCGAGTAGAAGTATAGGAATAATATATTTTGATTGCTTTCATAGATATCGTGTAAGCCTAGTGTTTTTAAGGGCATAGATGGTTGTTTGAATGAGTTTTGATTAAAAATGGAAGAAAAAATCAAAACTAGTACGCAGAAGAAATTTTGGAAAAGAATGTACTGTGCAATCTAGTCGCGCCAAGCCGTCGATGTGTGTGGAGCTGTTGAGCCGCAACTCCAAGCCGTACTCAGCTCAGCCTAGCGAGGAAGCTTCAATGAGGAAATTGCAATTGCATTTTTCAATTGCAAAATTTCGTTGCACAGTTAAAATTTTGACCGCGCAGCTAGGGCGAGCTCAGGCTGGGTCCATCTGCCTGGATCCAACCCATGGGCCGTGATCCAGTGTGGCGGGTGCATTGGACCCGATCCGAATAAAATAAAAATTTTTTGGGGGTTATTTTTGTTCTATACCAGACGAAGTTATTTTTATTGCAATAGTTAATATTCTTTAAATATTTTGTATGAAAAATAATAGTAAAGAAAATTTTAGGATTAAATAAGATCATTAATTAATTAATATGTTTAATTCTATTATTTGGACACTTAGGTTAAAAGAATATAAAAGTATGAAAACGTTTTCAATTTTCTAGCATGCTTATTTCTTGTTATACCCTATGTGTGCGTTTTCTCAAAGATCAAAATTTTTGGGAATTTTTGACAAAGAAAAATATTTTTCTTAAATTAAATAGTTAATTTTAATTCGAACAAAAATTAATTCTGGATATTTTCTCAAATGATTTTATCCTTGATATAAAAAATATATTGGATTTAGATATTTTTGTGAATTAAAATAGAAAACCATTTTGATTGAATTTTAATAAGAAAAATCATTTTTGTCAAATTAATCCTGAGATCAAAATCTCTCGAAAGTTTTATTGAAAAATTTTGAAATTATTAAGTTTATTAACTTAAATAAAATTAATTCATGAAAAAATTTCTCAATGGGTATAAACTTTGATATAGAAATTTTTATGGGTTTAGATATTTTATTTTGAGTTAAAAGAAAACTTAATTGAAATTTCCAAAAGATATTTTCCAAGAAAACCCCTTATTTTAAATTACTAAGTGGGAGAAGGGTTCCCACGGCCTCACGGCTTCCATCATGATCCTCATTAGAGATCATGGGTCCCCTCGTGTCACTCTGGGAGTAAACCCGTATAGAATGGGGATACCACAAGAATCTAGAACTAATAGATGGATGTAATTAATAACCCGAGACATGTGTTATGATCGGCCAACCTACGTTGGAGGTTATAGTGCGAGGAATGTCTATAGAAATTGAGAAGAAACAGTCATCCCACGATGGAGTTATCTTCTAGATCATTACCTAGAAAGGAAATTAATTTGTGGTGGTTAATACATTTAGCTTAAAAAATTATTAATCTTCTCAAGAAGCTATGTCAATTTTTCTAAGAGCCAAAATTAATCATATTAAAGATAATAGTGATAGGGTTAACTATTGTCAGAATTAATATGAAGATAAAGTCACAAATTATTTTGTTTTTTCACAAACTGAATTTTCTTTTATTTTTTATTTTTTGAAAATGGTTGTGGAGGTTCTTTTAGTCATTTGGCCGTTATTCTCCCTGAGAATAAGCTAATATGTTCAAATTATGTGGACTAGAAAAGGAATTTGGACATAACACTCACTGTTGAAGAGTATAAGTATGTCCTATTTGAAACTTGCCCTGTTATTGAGCAAAGTTCCATCGTTCAGGAGCGTGAGGTTGAGAAAGTATGGAAGAAGGCCAACGAAATGGCTCGATACTACATGTTGGCCTCCATGTCTAATGTGCTCCAGTCAAAACACTAGCACATGGCCACTGCATATGACATTAGCCACGATGTTCGCTGATAAGAGTCAGCCCGCAAGGCAAGCAACTCTTAAGATAATCATAAACACTAAGATGGCTGAGGGAGTATCAGTCAAGGAGTATATGCTCAAAATGATTGCTACTTTCGAGAAAGCGGAAGTCTTAGGGGCTGTTATTGACTCTGAGAGCCAAGTGGATATGGTTTTTGAATCTCTATCGGGCTCTTTTACTCAGTTTAAGTTGAAGTATAACATGAATAAGTTAAATATGAGTTTAATTGAGTTAATGAAAGAGCTCCAGGTGGCGGAGAAGGTCATGAAGCCACAGTCCAAGGTTATGATTGTTAGGACTTTTTCTTCCAGAATTGGGCCCAAACCCAAGAAGTTCAAGAAGAAGAAGGGAAATGTACAGGCCCAGCCCAAGAATTAGTGTAATAAGCCTAAAGGTAAATGCTTCAAGTGCGGGTAGAAGGGACACTGGAAAAATGAGTGTCTAGAACTTCAGGCCAAGAAAAACCCTACAAGTATTGGTCTCTATCTAGAGTCTATTTCAATAGTGAGATTAACTTCCACTTGGATTGTTGATTCTGGTGCCATTGATTATATCTGTAACTCTTTGCAGGGGTTTAGGAAGATAAGAAGACTTCAGAAGGGCAAGCATGGAGTATGAGCCCTTGCAGTGGGGGAGCTGAATCTTGTTTTTTATTGTAATAAAGTAGTTATATTAAAAGATATTTTATATGTATCCGATTTTAAACAGAATTTGATTTTAGTTGCAAAGCTAATAAATCATGGATATTCTGTTTCTTTCCATTCTGGTATTACTATTAGTGCAAATGGAGAAGTTTTATGTACATGGCACATGTATGGAAACTTATTCTTTTTAAATCCTACAAACAATCAAATAAATAATGCTCAATCTGAACCTTTAAGTAAGAAGAGAAAGACTAATGCCAATGACTCATATCTTTGGCATCTAAGGTTGGACCATATTAACTCAACCAAGATTCAGAGGTTAATCCATGATGGGCCCTTAGGTGCGTTAGGATTGGAAAGTTAGACTCAGTATGAATCCTGTCTTATAGGAAAAATGACCAAAAGGTCGTTCACCCAAAAGGCTGATAGAGCCAAGAAGATATTGAGTTTTGTTCATACTGATGTGTGTGGTCCTTCGTCTACTCAAGCTAGAGTGGACTTTGAGTATTTCATCACTTTTACGGATGATTGTATAAGGTTTGGTTATGTCTACCTGATGAGGCGCAAGTCTGACTTTTTTGACAAATTCAAAGAGTTTAAGGCTGAAGTAGAACGTCGGACAGGTAAACTAATCAAAATCTTAGGATTGGATCGTGGTGGAGAATACCTCTTCGGTGAGTTTAAGGATTATATTGTACATCATAGAATAGTATCCCAACTCTCTGTGTCGGATATACCCCAACAGAATGGAGTAGCTGAGAGAAAGAATAGAATATTACTGAAAATAGCTCGAAACATGATGTCTCATGCTACTTTTCCGATCTCTTTTTGGGGATATGCCTTGGAAATAATAGTATACATTTTGAATTTGATGCTTTCCAAGTCAGTACCTAGGACACCCTATGAGATGTGGACTGGGCGTAAGTCAAGTCTAAATCATCTCAGGATATGGGGTTGTCCAACTTATGTACTGATCAAGGGAGATAAGTTAGAACCAAGATCAGAATTATGCTACTTTGTTGGGTATCCAAAAGGGACAAAATGAGGTTACTTTTATCATCCCAAAGAGCAGAAAGTATTGGTAAGTACTAATACTAGATATTTGGAGGATGATCAAAGTACTTTCATTAAAGGTTCAACAAGGTTGGAACTCGAGGAAAAGTTATCTTTGGAATCAACTTCTTCAGACCCGATTATGGAATAAGAAGAGGGCATAGCCTTAAGAACCTATACAAACAGAGTTTTGTTGTAGTGGGAGGATATCTAGAGTTCCAAAAAGATGGACATAAGAGGCTTTCGAGCTGGTCTCTGACCATCAGGAATAAGATCCTACTAAATACGAGGAAGCTATTGTTGATACTAATGTAAATCTATGGTATGAAGTAATGAAAATTGAGATTGAGTCTATGTACTTCAATCAGGTTTGGGATCTTGTAACTTAACCTGAAGGGATAAAACCTATTGGGTGTAAGTGGCTATACAAGAGGAAAAGAGAAGCATATGGGAAGGTGGAAACCTTTAAAGTTAGACTTGTGGCGAAAAGGTATACTCAGAAAGAGAAAACCGATTATGATAAAACCTTTTCCCCGGTAGCCATGCTTAAGTCTATCTGTATTCTCCTTGTTATTGCATAACATTACAACTATGAGATATGACAAATGGATGTCAAGACGGAATTTCTTAATGGTTATCTTAAAAAAGACATCTATATGTCTCAAGCAGAAGGTTTTATTACTAAAGGCCAGAAACATATGATCTGCAAGTTTAAAAAGTCCATTTATGGACTTAAGAAGACATCTTGAATATGGAACATTCATTTTGACGAGACTGTAAAGTGTTACGATTTCATTCAAAACGAGGATGAACCATGTGTATACAGAAAATTAGAAGGCATAAATGTGGTTTTTCTTGTCCTATATGTGGATGACATTCTACTCATTGGGAATAATGTAGGGACATTGTCATCTACTAAGGTTTGGTTGTCTAGTCAATTTAGTATGAAGGACTTAGGAGAAACCAGTTACATTCTCGGGATTAAACTTCTTAAAAATAGGAAGTAGAGAATGTTAGGATTATCCTAAACAACATATATTAACAAGATGTTGGCCAAGTTTGGCATGGACTCATGCAAGGGAGCTCTAATCCCTTGTAGACATGGGTTGTCTTTTTGTTCTAAGGACTGTCTTAAGTCTTACGAAGAAAAAGACAGGATGAGTAGGATTTCCTACGCTTCGGCTGTGGAAAGTCTCATGTACACCATACTATGCACTAGACCAGATATCTACTTTGCTGTAGGCTTAGTTAGCAGATATCAGTCAAACTCTGGAGAGGTTCATTGGCAAGTTGTAAAACATATTCTTAAATACCTCAATTGTACGAAATATTATATGCTGGTTTACAGGGCTGACGACTTGATTCTTACTGGATACATAGGCTCAGATTTCTAGGCAGATAAGGATGAGAGAAAATTCACTAGTAGATATGTCTTCACCTTGTTTGGAGGAGCTGTTTCATGAAGGAGTATCAAGCAATCTTGTATTGCTGACTCAACCATGGAAGCTGAGTATGTGGTAGCTTCGAAAGCGTCCAAGGACCAGAAGTTCTTTTCAGAACTTGAAGTTATGCCATACATGGATAGACCGATTATAGTGTATTGCGACCACTCTGGAGTAGTCTCGCAATCCAAAGAACCCAGAAACCACAAGAAGGGAAAGCACATCCAGAGGAAGTACCACATGATCCGGGATTTTATTCAAAGACGAAAAATTATGGTGGAACAGATAGCCTCGAAGAACAACCTAGCAGATCCCTTCACCAAACCTTTGGTTAAAAGAGTCTTCAAGAGACACTTAGACGCCATAGGAGTGGGCACTTACAGACTTTCTTAATCTTAGATTGCAAGTGGGAGATTATTGGAATATATGGCTTCTAGATTAGTTTATTTGATATAATTATCGAATTTATTATTAAAAAAATTTATTCTTAAAATTTGTTTGTAAGTTTACATTTTAATTGTACACGATTTTCGGTTAGAAATAACCCATTATGTTTAAGTAAGTGATCCATGTGAATGGTGGTCTATCACAGTAAGGTATGGATCACAGGTTACTTAATACATAAATGTTTGTTCTTAACCGATTGATGAGAATGAGAATCTCATTATGTATAGGATATTGTATTATGAATTCCAAATAGGGAATAGCTTACTTTTAACCAGTGAGTAGGCTATTTACTTCATAGCATGAGCATATTTCGAATACGTAGAATATGACATGTAATAGTGGTTTTTAAAAGTACTATTTTAAAAAAATCCAGACTATTACTAATATAGCGTGGACTAATACTCTACTGCTTGAGTATGAGTTGGCAGTCTGACGAAGCTAGAAGCATATACTTTGATATACTATAGTTGAGGTTCTTTCGTAGAACTAATATACTTGTATATTGGGTATATGTGACTAGTTAGTTAAGACAGACTTGTACAAGATAACTTCTACGCTGATATTGTTCGTTGTGACTATTCCAATGATTTAATTATCTAGGGCCATGGGGAACATGACTTGAATGTTTACTTTAAGATAGCTCTCTTGGAAAGTGGAAATATTCCAGAAATTGTGGATCATTAGACTAGAGGTCTAAGAAAGGTAGATGTTTATTAGAGAGGTGTTAGTACACTCTTATTCTCTAATTGCACGGTAATGCGTAGATGGGTATTTTAGTCATTACACCTGTAAGTCGAAGACTTTGCTAACACAGCATTGTCCTTAGGGTCAATATTTCCTTATAGTAATATTAGAAAATATTTAAAATACAAAATATAGCTATTTATATAGTATGAGTATTTTGGTCATTTTAGTAGCCAAGACGATATGTCTTTTGGTTCCCAAAATGGCCATTAAGTCCTGAAAGATTTAGATTAAGGAATTGATCTTGATAATTATGGGTTTTATTTTATTAGTTTAATTTATTATAAGATTAGAATAAAATAAAATGTTCGAGAGAAAATATTTATTTTATCTAGTTTAATTGGTTAATTAATTATTTAAGGCTCAAGACTCAAATTGAATAATTAAAAAATTAATCTGAATATAAATTAGATAAAAGGTATAAAATTTTATATTTGTCTATTTGGGTTGATCAATTATTTATTGGGCTGTTTAATAAAGTTTAAAAAATAAATAATTGAGATTTATTATTTATGAGTGTTCAAACCCAAGAATAAATAATTTTATCTGGCCCAATGAATAAGACCAAGGGTAAAATAAATTTTTTAAAAATTATATTAAATTAATTAATTAGTTAATTAAATAAAATAAAAAAATAACACGGGATAAAACCTGTGTTATTTCACGTGCTAGATAACAGAAAGCATGCTTTCTGTTTGCACGCGAATGAATTCTCTCTCGGAGGATCTGTTAAAATGAATGAAAATGAATTGAAGGAAATGATTTGAGTAAAGGACATCGTAGTTCATTTTTCTTTCACAGAAAACAGGTTCATTTCCTTTGATAGAAAACAAAACCCATTGACAGAAAGCTTCAGTGAAAGCTTGTCAAAACCTAATTTTTAAGCTTTCACCGGCTATGCTACATGCACCATTTCGAAATATCAAAGGTTTCGCGTGAATGAGACACAGTAGACGTTTGCAAGGACGTGATCTAATAGCCTCAAATATCCTTGTACAGACATCTACACCAGTGCGAAGAGGGCCATTCAATCACAGATGTAAATTTTTTGTTTTCCTAACATGCTTTCGTTTTGATGATTTTTGCCATTTTAAGCCTTCAAAAACTATGATGAATTCAAGTCGAATGACTTCTAATATCATTATGGTTAGAAAGTACTTATGACATGTTCCATGAAGTGGGTCATGTCCAATGCAATGTTCTTTAACATTTATTTATATTTTGACTTGATATCACATATATCCATGACCAGTAAAATATAGCCATAAAGTCACAAACATACTAATATTAATTTATTATTGTTCCACTAATAATAATCAATCAGGGACAATTTAAGAATAGTCATTGTATTTGTTATAGAGTTTTACTATCAAGTGACGTACTTGATGACCACAAAACTAAATGCACTATTCATGAAAAGAAATTCCTCATATTGTTACATAATACATAATGATAATAGTATAAATACAAATTGTTTTAGGGTACATCCTTAACACTACTTGGATCTTCAACAAAGGTCAAATAGAGGAGGATAATGATATACTAATTTAGGCTTTTCAAAACAAATTTGATGTTGCACATATATTATGGCATGTAAGCATTGTTTTTACATATTCTGGTAGGTTGTTTTTTTTTTTTTTTAAATTTTTATTCCACTTCTTCATATATAGAGAAGACCGAAGAATGTCTCTTTTAGGAAAATTGAGGGAGGGAGGTAAGATAGGTTGAATAGAAGTAGAGACATGCTTAATAAGATGTGGATGGAGGTGATTATGAGAAATATATCTCTGTTGGATTTGAATGAGTGTATGACAATAGATAGAAAGAAGTGGAATGAGAGGATTCATGTGGATGACCACACGTGGTTTTGTATTGGTTTATGTAGTTGACTTCAAGTTACTTGAGATTAAAGTTTAGTTTGTTATAGTTTGTTGTTGTCAGCCCTTTCTTCTCCATCCTTGATCAAATCTAATGTTGAAAGTCCTATTTTACTTTACATTTTGTAAAATAAAGAAGCAGAAAACTGTTGCCTTTGACTCCAAACTTGCACATATGCTCTTTATTGACAAACAATCTTGTGCCTATTTGATAAGAATCCGGTTGTTTTAAGGCCAAAAATCTATTACAATTGCCTAACGGACTGATTTTAAATCGACAAAAAAAAGATTTAGGGACGCTTTGAAGATATTAGAGACTTTTAAAAGACCCATACATCCAAACATCTTTATTTTAGAGATTGGTGAGCTTAAAGAGAAGTGTGGGCTTGCTAGCGGCCCAAGAGATGACAAGAAATATTCTGAGGATCACATCAATATCTCCCAAAGATTTACAATAAATATATTAAAAATATTATGTACATCACAGTAATATTCCTCAATATTTTGTTACTATTTTTAGGTCCTATTTCTTTAGGAAATTATTATAGTTTTATAATCACTTTAGGTAATTATTCTAGTTTCTTAACTACTTTAGGCAATTATCATGTGTTAGTAATTTCTTATTTTTAAGAAGCTAACTATATATAAAGGCTCCAACTATTATAATAAAAGATTCAATGATCAGTACAATTGTGAGTTTTATTCTCCTTGTGAGAGTTTTTTCTTTAGTTCGTTGGTGGACAAAGATATTTTTTTCTTTAGCGAAGGATTGATCATCCTTTGAGTGATATCACCTAGGGTCTTGTTATACTTTACCTGAAGGATTCGTGATTCTACTAAGGGTCTCTAGTTCCTTTAGTCTAAGGGTTTGAGATTAGTCAAATCAACATGTGAGTTGAAAAAATTAGCCTGATCTTGATCAATTATGGATTTACAAGCCTTTAGCTTATTTCTTGGTATCAGAGTTAAGGCTGTCCAATCTAAGTTTTATCTTTTTATTATTATAATTCATTCTTGATTCTTCATTTAAACAAACAAACAAACAAACAAACAAACAAAAAAGTTCTTGATTCCTTGTTAGAAAAAAATATGTTTTTTTAAATTGCCAAAAAAAGAGAGAAAAAAAATCCATTCTTGGAATATCTGATTGATTAGTTCATAGACTTCATCTATTATTCATTTTCTTGGAAATTCAATTCCTATTATTGATTCTTAGAACAATTTAGGCATTACTAAATGAAGTACATAGGTATGTCATTCTTTTGTTAATTTTCCTAAATAACTACAGTGGTAAAAGGTAGATGGTGAGATTATTATTTAAAAAAGTCATAAAATAGTGCATACACGAGATGAGTGCCATCTTTTCAAGTGTAAACACTTGAGCTTGTGTGTGAGGAAGTATTTTTACTAACAATTCTTACAGGTGCTTAAACATGTCATAGAACAAAGCAATAATTCTAAGAATTAAAAAAAAAGCCGAATTTTCCAAAAAGGAGGAGATGAGCTTCTAAGTATTTTGGAGCAAATCTAAAGATAACATACTTTCATGGATGGTAGATTAAATCGAATGGAAGGTAGACAACTTAATAGAGCCAACAATTTTTGTTGGATTGCTCGAAGAAAAACTTACAGAAAGGATAAAAGAGTTGGAGATAATGAGGAAAATGAAGAAGTAGATACAAGAAGGTATAGAGGTAGACCATGGGGGGAGGATAGGGAATGTGCTAACACTGGCTCTATCAAAATGAAAATTCTTTCATTCCAAGGAAAAAATGATCCCGAAGCATATGTGGAGTGAGAGAGAATATTTAAATTAGTATTTGACTGTCACAACTACTCCAAAGAGAAAAATGTAAAGTTGGCTGTTGTTGAATTTTCTTATTATGCTGTTATTTGGTGGAATTATAATTAAATCAAGAAATATAAATAATGAAGACCTTATTGAAATTTGAGATAATTTAAAGAAAATAATGAGAAAAAGATTTGTTTCTTCATATCATTATGGAGAGCCTCAAACAAAAGTGTAGAAGACTATCACAAGGAGATGAGATGGTCAGATTCGAGCCAATGTTGTGGAGGATAGTAAAGCTACAATGACAAGATTCTTACAATGATTAAATCAAGACATTGGTAATATGGTGGAATTTCATTATTATATGGATTTGAAGGAGATGCTTCATATGGTGATAAAGGTCAAAAAGCTACTCAAAAGAAGGGGGACAACTAAACCCCCATTCAACCAATCCACTTCATCTAAGACTAATTGAAGGAGGGAAGATAAGTCACCCATCAAAGAAATTCTTAAGGATAAAGGTAAATCCATTGAAACCCCTAAAAAAAAAAAAATAGAGATATTGTTTGTTTCAAATGTAGGAGAAATGGACATCTATTGCATCCATGTCCAAAAAATCGAGTAATGATGATTAAGGATGGAGAATTGGTTAGTAATAGTGAAAACGACGACTCTATGCCACCTCTTGAAGATGTTGATACAGATGAATGTATTGAATATTCTATGGATGGATAAACCCTTATGATATGAAGAGTATTGAACTTGCAAGTTAAGGAAAATGACAACAAGGAGCAAATAAAGAATATCCTTCATATAAGGTGTTTTGTTAATGGCAATGTATGTAATTTAATTATTGATAGTGAAAATTGTACTAATGTAGCTAGTGTTACTCTTGTGGATAAATTGGCATTACTTTAGATGAAACGCCCTAACCCCTACAAATTGTAATGGTTGAATAAGTGTGGGGAGGTACGAGTTACTAAACAAGTGGTAATATTCTCCATTGGAAGATACAGTGATAATGTTTTATATGATAAAGTTCCTATGCATATTGGTCTTATCCTTTTATGTGTCCATGGCAATTTGATCGTAAGGTGATACATGATGGTAATAAGAATACATGCGCTTTGTGCATGACCATAAAAAGGTCATCTTGCACCCATTACCCTAAAGCAAGTGTATAAAACTCAAGCAATAAAAGAAAAGAGGAGTGATGGAAAAAAAGATTTAAAAGAAAAAAAAGGAAAGAGAAGAGAGAGAAGAAAACAAAGGAGTCGGAAAATAAGATAGAAAATAAAAAGTCAAAAAGAATTTTTATCCTTTTAAGGAGTCTCTTTTGCTATTAACACTCTTGACCTCTTTCTTTCTAGTTCTTTTGTTGAATTGTTGTATTAATTTGAAGATGTTTTTCCAACGAACTCCCTAAGGGACTACCATTAATTAGGAAAGTTGCATATCAAATTGATTTTGCCCATGGAATTGGTTCTTTCCAAGTATTGGAAAGAATAAATAATAATTCTTATAAGATAGATTTCCTAGGTGAGTTTAATATTAATACTCCTTTTCACATTTCTAAACTATCTTTGTTTGATGTAGGAGATACTAATTCGAGGACGAATCAGTTCCAAGAAAGGAGGGGGGGGGGGGGGGAGAATGGTACGGATCTAATTGTCTTAAGGCCAAAGATATATTACAATTGCCTAACAGACCAATTACTAGATTGATGACCACAAGATATAAGAACGTTTTGTAAGGTTTTATGTCAAATTGGCGACAAGAGCTATCCATTGAATATATTGGAGGCTTCTAAAAGGCTCATACATCATCGGATATATTTATTTTGGATATTGTAGATCCTAAAGAAAAGTGTGGACTTGCAAGCGGCCCAAAGGATGACAAGGAATATTCTTAAGATATTTTGAAGATCACTTCAATATCTCCCAAAGATTCACAACAAATATTCTGAAGATATTCTGTAGATCACAATAATATTCTTCAATATTTTGTTACCATTTTCAAGTCCTATTTCTTTAGGAAACTATTCTAGTTGCCTAATCACTTTAGGTAATTATTCTAGTTTCCTAACCACTTTAGGTAATTATCATAATTTAGTAATTTATTATTTTTCAAGAAGCCTAACTTTATATAAAAGCTTCCAACTATTATAATAAGATATTTAATAATCAATGCAATTGCAAGTTTTATTCTCTTTGTGAGAGTTTTTTCTTTAGTCCTTTAGTGAACTAAGATACTTTTTTTCTGTAGCGAAAGATTGATCATCTTTTTAGTGATATTACTTAAGGTCTTGTAGAGCTTTGCCTACAGAGTTCATAGTTTTGCCAAGGGTCTTTAGTTCATTTGGTCTAGAGGTTTGAAGTTGGTCAAATCAACCTGTGACTTGAGAAAGTTAGCCATATCTTGATTGGTTGTGAGTTTACAAGCCTTTGGTTTGTGGGGTTTTGCATCACTTAGTCCATTAAGGAATTAAAGAAGAACTCTCACAAAGATAATAAAACTCACAATTGTATTAATGATTGAATTGCTTATTATAATAGTTGGAAGTCTTTATATAGATTTAGGCTTCTTGGAAAATAAAAAATTACTAAAATATGACCAATGCCTAAAGTGGTTAGGAAATCAGAATAATTACCTAAAGTGATTAGGTAATTAGAATAATTTCTTAGAGAAATAGGACCAGAAAATGGTAACAAAATATTGAAGAATATTACTATGATCTATAGAATATCTTCAGAATATATGTTGTGAATCTTTAGGAGACATTGAATTGATCTTCAAAATCTTCAGAATATTCCTTGTCATCTCATGGGCTGTTTGCAAGCTCACGGTTCTCTTTGGACTCTCCAATCTCTAAAACAAGGTTGTTTGATGATGTATGAGGCTTTTAGAAGCCTCTAGTATCTTTAATGGATAGCTTTTGTCATCAATTTGACATAAAGTCTTACAAAGTGTCCTTAAATCTTTTGATCCTCGATCTAATAATTGGTTCATTAAGTAATTATAGTGGATCCTTGGCATTGAGACATTTGGATTTGTATCACTGTTAAACTGTGTAATGTTGTTGGATGGTTTCGATATCCAGTCCCTTCAACTTCACAACTGAGTCAACGTGTCCTTTAAAAATGTGAAGTTCCTTGAGCCTGCATCAATGTTCTTGTGTGAATACAAAGCTAGTAATTGATTAAAGTTCATAAAGAAGCAAGGTTTTTCTTAAGCCTAGTCACGAAAAGGCTAGACTTATATTCAGATAGTAAGATTGAGGAATTCAATAGTTTAATATGGTTGAGAGGTCTAGTGATTGGACAAAGTAGAAAGACTACTTCTTGCTTTTGCATAGAGTAGCTATTTGTTAAGGATTAAGTTTATACCTTGCAACTTCAGCCCTTCACTTAGCTTGCTCAGCTATTTCAGACAAATCCTTGTAGTTCTTGTCATTGAGTAGAGCGGAAACCTCTGGACTTTAAAGACCGTAGACTGTGTGTTGAGCTCTCCCTTGCCATAATCCTTTTTGGTTGTGAAAGCAGTCTGAATAGTCTATTAAACTAAGTAGGAAATAAGCAAATTGTGATTTAAAGAAATGATGAGTTGATGGCAACTTGAAAGTGTTTGAAGTTTACTTTTTACATTGTTTTGGATCATGGAGTCCCAAACCTTTATATTCAATGATAAGCAAATGATAAACTTGAGGACATCAAGAGGGAAAAGGTGATAACAGTGGTAATCCAAATGACTCTAGCCTAACCCCATCCAATACCTTAGATCCTTGCAAAGCTCCAGTTTACGTAGACAACAATTATTGTAGTCATCTGTATTCAACAATAGTAGACCAGTTTTTGGTGATTGAGAAGTTATTATTCTTCAATAAAAGCAAATTAGAGATTGACTATAACTTACCAACTGAGCAGTAATGTAAGCATTGACAAGGAGGATACCGTGGCCTTTAACAAATGACCAACTTTGTGATCTTGTAAAAAAGATCAGTGCATGACTGATAATGCTAACTTTGAGATAAAAGGTAGCCTATTTGGGTGACCTCTGATCGATCTAACCTTAAACACATTTTACAAAGGCTAATTTCATTAGCATGTTAGAGATAGGTCCCAGGAATAAACCAAACCCTAGTGGCAAAACTATGCAAGACGATAATAAAATAATAATAATGCAGAAAAAAATAAAACAACGAAAGAAATATAAAGAGAGACACAAAATTTATGTACTTCGGTCAAATAATCTACGTCTACAGGTAGAGAAGGAACAAACCTTCACTATGAAGAAGATAATGTACAAAACTTTAGGAAAGTGTTTCTAAGTTAATAAATACCAATAACACAAAACAAAAGAACCACAGAGAACAAATGCCTAAATAGGCTGCCAATTCTCTTATGTTGGTGTTTTGCTCTTACAAGAACTAAACAAGGCATTATATTTATAAGGCACAAAGGTGGTGGAAGTCCTTTAAAAAATTGAAGGCTTTGTATATGAAGAAGACAGTGGAGAATCGGTTATACTTGAAGCAAACTTTATTTATTTTTTGGATGATTGAAGGTAAATCTATTATCTTACATTTTGATACATTTGATTCTCTTATTGTAGTATTGATGTAAAAATAGATAATGAGGATCAGACTATTTTATTGTTGTGTTCTCTTTTCTAGTCCTTTAAGAATTTTCAAGATACTATAATATATGGGAAAGAAACTATTTCGTATCAGGAAATTAAATCTACTTTAAAATCAAAAGAGGGGATTCATAGAGATTTTCTTGGGGAGGTTAGTTGAAATCAGGTTGAAGGTTTAATGGCCAGTGGTAGATCCAAAAATAAAAATTGTGGCAGTAGTAAATTAAAATCTAGATTCAAATCCAGATATAAAATTTAGTTTGTAATTATTGTCACAAAAAAGGACACGTTAAGTCTGAATGTTTTGAGTTGAAAAATAATGATAAGTATAAGGCAAATCTATTGATGATACTGAAGCTAGTACAGTAGCAGATGAGAGTGAATGAAATATTTTCATTATGATTGATAACATGACAATGCCTGAAAGTGAATAGATTTTAAATTCAGGTTGTTCTTACCATATATGTCCCAATATAGATTTATTTTCTATTTATGCAAGTTATAACGGTGGAATTGTTTTGATAGATAATAATATTATCTATAATGTTGTGAGTCAGGGTATAGTTCGAATTAAAATGCATGATGGTATTATGATGACTCTCACTAATGTTAGATGTATTCTTAATTTGAAAAAGAACCTCATCTCTTTAGATACTCTTGAGGCTCTTGGGTGTAAATATGTAGTTGAAGATGGAGTTATGAAAGTCTGTAAAGGTACTCTTATTGTTATGAAGAGTTACATGTTTGGTAGTTTGTATACTTTACAGGGAACTACTGTCACAAGGTTTGTTGCAGTTCCTACATCAACTTTGTTCGATTATGATATTATCAAATTGTGACATATGCATTTGAGGCACATAAGTGAGAAAGTTCTACGCATGTTGAGTAAGAGAGGCTTTCTAGATGGACAAAATATTAGGGCATTAGACTTCTGTGAGCGCTAGATTTTTGGGAAGTAGAAAAATGTCAGCTTTAGCTCACTAGTAATTTAGCGGACTAAAGGTACTTTAGATTATATTCATTCAGATCTTTAAGATCCATCTCGTGTTCCTTCTAAGAGTGGTGCTAGGTATATGTTGACTTTTATTGATGATTGTTAAAGGAAAGTTTGGGTATATTTTTTGAAGTATAAAAGTGATGTTTGCCTAACTTTCAAATGGTGGAAAGTTTTGATTGAGAAACGGAAGATAAATAGATCAAGCAAGTAAGGATAGATAATGTCATATAATTTTGTGAAAAAAAATTTGATAAATTTTGTAAGAATGAAGGAATTGTTCGGCATCATATAGTGAGAATAATGCCTTAACAAAATAGTGTTGCAGAACGTATGAATAGAATTCTTTTGGAAAGAGCCTGTTATATGATTTTAAATGTAGGGTTGACAAAAAATTTTTGAGCAGAAATAATTTCTACAGCTTGTTATATTGTCGACTGCGCTCCTGCTGCAACTCTTGATTTCAAAACTTGCGAGGAAGTTTGGTCAGGTACACTTACTAATTACTCTAATTTGAAAATTTTTGGGTGTCTAGCATGCGTGCATGTAAATGATGGGAAATTAGAGCCTAAAGTTGAGAAATATATTTTCCTTAGGTATGCATTTAGAATAAAAGGATACAGATTGTGGTGTTCATATCCTAAATCACCAAAATTATAATTAGCAGAGATGTTACATTTAATGAGTTGTTTATGCTACATTCCAAAAGATAGTTTTCTAGTTCTTCTCACACAGAGGAATATGGTACGCAGGAGTTGGTAGAATTTGAAATTGGTAGTTCTTGTCCTTCTAATTTGACTTTTTTTGTTCAAAAAAATTCAATTCATAGTGATGAAGAAGATGCAGAAGCAGAGTATTCCATAGCCAGGAATAGACCAAGAAGAGAGATTCAATCACCACAAAAGTATGCAAATTTAGTTGCACATGCCTTGTCAATTGTAGAAGAAACAAGTGGAGTTAAACCGTCTACTTATAACGAAGTTGTTTCATATGAAGATTCAGTTAAGTGGTTAATTGCAATGAATAAAGAAATTGAGTCTCTTCACAAGAATGAAACTTAGGTCCTTGTAAAGTTGCTTTTGGGAAAGAAACTTGTTGGTTGCAAATAGGCGTTCAAGAAAAAGAAGGGTACTCCCAGGATTGAAGATGAAAGGCATAAAGCAAGAGTAGTTGCTAAGGGCTATAGTCAAGTACAGGGTATTGATTTTAATGATGTATTTTCGCCTATTGTTAAAGATAGATCTATTCGTATTTTGCTTTCTTTAGTTGCTATGTATGATATGGAATTGGAGTAGCTTAATATTAAAACGGCCTTTCCACATAGTAATCTTGAGGAACATATTTACATGAAGTAGCTTGAGAAATTTGAAATTGAAGAAAAAGGAGGCCATGTTTGCAAAAATTCTTGTATGAATTGAAGCAGTCTCCAATATAGTAGTATAAGAGGTTTAATTCTTTTATGTTGAGTTATGGTTATTAAGGAGCATGTATGACAATTGTGTCTACTTATAGAATTTACATAATGGTTCTTTCATTTATCTGCTGTTCTACGTTGATGACATGCTCATTGTTGCTAAGAATTTGATAGAAATTGATGTATTGAAGAAATAGTTAAAGAATGAATTTGAGATGAAAGATTTGAGAGTAGCTAAAAAGATACTTGGTATGGAAATTAAAAGAGATCGAGATCTTGGGAAGTTGTGTTTGACTCAAGAAAATTACATTGAGAAGGTTTTGGAGAAATTTGGCATGAAAAGATGTAAAATGTGTAATTACTCATTTTGCTAGTCATTTTAAACTTTCAGCTGCTTAGTCACCACAGTCAAGTGAAGAGAAAGATTATATGACACAGGTTTCGTATTCTAGTGTAGTTGGCAGTGTAATGTATGCAATGATTTGTACTTATTTAGATATTTCATAAGCAGTCAGTGTGGTTAGCAAATATATGTCTTGTTAAGGAAAAACACATTAGCAAGTTGTGAAATGGATTCTCAGATACTTGCGAGGTACTTCAAACGCTTGTTTGGAGTTTGGAAGAAGTAGCAACACTTTGATTCATTTTGTGGACTCTAACTACGCCAGAGATCTTGATAGGAGAAGATTAATTACTGACTATATATTTTGCATTAAAGGTTGTGCAATTAAATGGAAAGCTACCTTACAACAAGCTTTGTGGTTGAAAGGCTTTTTTGGCTAGCTCAATTTTGATAAAGGTGTAACTACTATTTATTATGACAATCAAAGTTTTATACACATATGTATCATGAGAGGATAGAGCACATTGATGTGAATTTTCACTTCATTCGAGATATCATTGCTAAGAAAAAAGTCTTTGTTCAGAAGATTAATGCCAAAGACAATCTTACTGACATGCTTACGAAACCTCTTCCTGTCTACAAGTTCAAGTAGAGTTTGGACTTGATTGGAGTTCACTATTCATGATTTGTGGTCTTTGGACTTTTGTGAAGAAAGTAGAGCAAAACTGCGATGTTTGAGTTTGAGACATAAGTTTAGGTGAAGATATGTTAGATCAACATTGGAGGGACTTCCACTGCCTTTTTGGCCTTATAAATATAAGTCCTTGTTTTGTTCTTATAAAAACACGACATCAACATAGCGGATGTTTTGAAGTTCATTAGCTTTCAGTTTAATTAGCTTATTTTTTATGTTATTAAAAGAAGAAAAAGATTTGCTGAGAAAGAAATCTGTGTCAGACGCTAGATAGAAGAACACCACTGTTATGGGAGCTACGTAGGTTCCTAGAACAATTCCAATGGCAAAGATTTCCTTGAGCTTCCATGGGTTAGGCACTGGAGATGGATTCACTGTCCTTTGAGATGGTCATGATAGTTCCATCGTTTAAGTTGGCAATAATCAACACGATGAAAGGTGAGAAATCAAACTTCCAGATGAGGGCAATATGCATGAATCCGATGATGCTATGAATTGTGATTGAAACAGCATAGATTGTATAGTTCATCCTCTGTTTGTGAAGGATCAGTATTTCCGTGTATTTTCTATGTTATCCTCAAAGGTCTGGAAAGATATTTAGCAATATTTTATGATCTCTCACTAGATGATGGTTGTGACAACTAATGTAGTGAATAAGCAGTTGGAAACCTTGTCTTAGGGTATATATGCCTTAACTTTTGTCCGGGGTGGTGGAATTGTTTGTTTGCTAATCAACTTTTTAAAGGATCTGTAAATTATCTATTTCACTAATTTATTTTCAGTAAGGCACTGAAACTTTCATATGTTCCATAAGACCTTTAGTATTATAGTACTTTAATGTGTGCCATACAAAAACAAAATTTAATATTCTCTCTATCCCTTAATATAAGTCGTTACAGATTGCTTTTGTTATCCCAAATTATAAGTCATTTGGGATTTTTCAAGAAGGTTTTGAAGTTGTTTTTACTTTTTTGTCCTTATTTATTATTCTCTTTCCCTCTCTTTCCCTCTTCTCTTGTTTCCAAGATGTTTAAATAGGGGTGTTTTAGGAAGAAAAAAATATAAAGTCAACTTTATTTTTAAGAATCTTAATATGTGTGAAAATAAGTCTAGCGACTTATACTAAGGGACAGAGGGAGTAGAATATAGTGTTCTCATTGCTTTTTCTTAGTGATTACTATGTGTATTTTCTAACCTATTAAGACTTTTACTTCTTTGAGAATCAATGGATTGGCAAACAGTAGAGCTTGCTGTCACATGTAAAATTGGTAGGAGCATCTGTGTATAATAGGATTTTAATAAAGAAATAATTTGAACACTTTTTGACTGATGTTCTTCCAAACATTTCAAACATAAACGTTGCATAAAAAAGGTAACTTGGAATAAAAACTTCTGCAAGTTTCAGACTGCGAAAGGTATTCATCTGCTTACATGCCACACACGATGGTAGACACATACATGTAGCAGAACACTCAAATTTATCATTATTCTGCATTCATTTAGAGGGAAAAATATCTTTGATAATCAACGATACTTAGTATAAGATCAAGAAGAAATGCGAAGCATGCTCAGTTTTCTTCTGGCTGCTTCTGCTGCCAACGTTCACTACTGTTTTTAGTATCCTTTTATGAGCCAATTCTATTAATCTTTTACAATTGCATGTATCTGTTGCATGTAAACTTTGGAAAATTTTGATTTTCTCCTATGTGAATTACTTGGTGTGCTTGAAATTTGATTTTGTGCCGCTCAATTTATTGTGATTGTTGGTAGTGACTGTCATTTTAGTACTCTATTTTCAAGTGACGTTAATGTAGCAGGCACAAGATTCTCCGATCGTCTTATCCTTTTCACATTCTCTGTTCCTTCTGGAATGGAAATTTACTTCAAAATTTGTATGACATTTTTGCTTTCTTTTTGGTGCTTTAGAGGTATCCTGAGGCCAGCCATCAGTTCAAAGAACATGCAAATGATGATAGATGTAAGTTCGTTTAAAATCTATCTGGTCAAAGAAATTTTAGGACATGATTATTGCTTCAATGATGCATATATCTTCTTTCTATTAGTAGAATGCACAGGACTGCCTTGCCAGTTGCAAAATAAAGTCCTTGAACAAGGATGCTGCAGGAAATCTTGTGCCTGGATTGTGTGCGCCACTTGATGGGGCCTTTATATGCCAGAAGCCATCAGTGTTCATTCTCAATGCTATCTCAAGGTTTAAGAAAAATTTTGAGCAATTGCTACTTAAACTATGTAGATCCCTTATTACATTCGGTGGCTTTGTTATCTTCTGATCTCTCATTAGGCACTCTACTTGGCTTACAAAAATGTAGTCAAAGGTATGTCCACTCGTGGTTTTGCACGCAGAGAATTTAATTTCCACAGGAAAGCCATTGACAATCTCCTAGAGTTTGCAGGTAATCTCTATGAATTGCAACACCCCAAAAAGCACGTAGAGAATTTAGTACATTTTTGGTCTTTGAAATGCAACTTTCAAAACACATAGAGCCGAAGAAGGGGACTTGTGTAATGTGCCTTCTCCTTCACTTCTTACTAGCTAGAATGTAACAAGATTTCATCAGCTTCTCTATTTTCTGATTAGTGGTTTAATGCTGTATGGTTGTGGGTGGTTGCTGCGTATGATATTGTATTAGCCTAATAAGAATGCTATGTGCATGTCATTGAGAATTACTTATACTCATCTTTTGTCTACAAGAGAAATTCTCTCCCCTCTCATCTTGTTTGCTACCTTACCCCCATGAGAGGGAGGGCAGGCTTTGAAATTGTAGTCTTAAACGGCACTCACAGTGCTTGTGTTTGCCTTCAATTAGTATCAATTACAATTCAGTCATGTTTGGCAAACTTTCTTGTTGATCTGTGTAACTCATCCTCTCTGGGGTAGGACAAGGTAGCTCAGTGATAATTTACCTGCTTAATTGTCCTGCAAATGCCTCAAAATCTGACTCCTATCTCTCTAAGGGTTGATGTCATTATCAGCCTATTTTTATGATAATATTTGTAAACTGAAGTGAGCATTTGAACTGACTATGATGCTTCTTAAAGGGCTGATATCTGAGGTGTATCTCCTCATATACAATTTTTTTTTTCCCAATCTTATTCCTTTCCTGGAGTGGAGTCTCTAAATAAATTGTTGCTGTAAACTTTTATTTTATTTGCATAAAGAGCAAATTGAGTTACCCTGGCTATAAAGATTGGGGCTTTAATATTGAAAGCAGAAATTTTGAATGGATAAGATAATTTGTGGTTAATATCTCTGAGTTGTGAGAGAATATGAGAGCATATTCTTTTCAGCGGAATACAATGCCAAAGCAGAGATCCTATGTCTAGGTGCGAAAACAGCCTTTTTTCAGCTATCTCACCTGCAGCTATTGATACTATCAGGTATCTCATGATTTTGCACACCTTAATATATACATCCATATATTATGTTTTCGAAATATGTAAGATTTCAAAGATGTAAACCCAATTTGTGGGTAGTTTGAAGCTGTTAGGTAATGACGGCTAATTACATTTGAGACTAGGCTAAAGCAGTTTATATCTTGAATTAAAGTGGCTTCTGTGGAAAATTTCTACCTCCTCGGCCTTATTTTGCATGTCTCTAAAATATACTTTCTATTTCAGAGAAAATTATCCGGAGGATAGCCCCTCCACTTTGTCAGATGCATGGCTATATGTACAGGGGCCTCGCATGCTGCACATGGGCTTAACATGGGAATGATGTTCCGCAAATTATTCAAGAAATTTTCCTATTAATGCAGCTTCTAAAGCCCTAGAAGAACTTCTTCCAAAAGCATCTGCAGTATATCCAGCAACATAGAGCTGGGAAGTCATTGGAGCAGTTGCAGGAGTGAGGGCAATGCCTCCACTCACTCCAACCGGATCGCTTCCACTGTTGGGGTCTGTAGATAACACTTTTAGGAGGAAATCATGCTTGAAAGTATTGGTTATTCGCGGGGCTTGGTTCAAGGGGTTGTTTAATCATGCTTGGCTTGGTAAATTGTTGGCACAGGCTGTGCTTTCTTGTAATGAAGAGTCTCCCCCTTCAGAATTAACTTCTTGGAAACAAAAAGTAAAGCAATAACAACAAGTATGGCTTTTGTCTTCATCGTTTCATGTGAACATCTTGGGAATCTGTGAATCTGGCTGAAGGCACTACCTTGCAGAAGATGGCTAGGATATTGATCTCCAGTGCCTCCGCCACTGCAGAGGATCAAGGGCATAGCAAGATGTAAAACAAAACAATGTTCTAAAATAAACATTTCTTTAAACAACATTGTAGACGAGGTAAAAGGAAAACTGTGTAGCAATTGCCGAACAACCATTCATCAATGAAATAGCAAATATGTCCACAATTTTATCATCATTCCACCAGAAATAACAATACATGGATAATAATTACAGCACTTTTCAAATGTCACCCAAGAACATCCATATATCCTTCTTCAAGACAAAACTTTACAAGTCACTACCTGAAGACGATGCATCACAACATGGTAGCTGAGCAATACATTAACTGCAAATTGATTGCTAGCATGTCTTCCATGTATAAACCTGACCCCCACTTGTAGCACCAGCCAGCGTCCCAATCTCATATGGGTGAGAATCAAACCGACATTGAATGGCAGTCATGTGTTCACTTTTTAAAGTAGCAACAACATTCTTTCCAGCTGTGGAGATAACATCGACTCCTCTTTTCATATTCCCAATGAAGATGTATGAATCATCCCATCCCCATGTTCCTCTGATTCAGCAAACAGACGTATAAGGATTGGGGTGGAAAAAAAAAAAAAGAAATGATCTATAGATTGTCATTCTTGTAAGGTGCAAAACACAAAACTGCAATATTGTTCTGTCACAATGGCTAACAATTTGAATCATCTGCGAATGGCAATGGCTTTCCTACAGGCTTTGTGTTAGCAAACCTGGCAAAAACTCAAACCTAGTTTACCAATGTGAAATACATCATCAGAGACACAGATGCATGCCAAAATCCAACCAAGTTCATAGGAATTCCCTTACCAAGCTGATGACACAATATTCTTTTTCCTTTGACAATAGAAACAGGATCTTAGTAGTTCTTCAATAAGTGTAATGACAGTTTTACCTAGATCTGAGCAAGTATCCCTTATGTCGATGTGTATTTTCCTAGCTTTTCTAGACATACAAATGACAAGCCAAATAATGATTAGAGGGTTCATTTTAGGTCCAGTTTTTTCAGGATGCAGCTTAAATGATGCTAAATAGGAGTTTTTCATTCGGAAACGGGCTTTTTCTTGTTAGTTACTTTTCACCACCATAAAGTTTAAGAGGAAAGAAGAGTTTCACTGACTTTTTCTTCGTTATTCCCGGTTCACTCTTCTGTCGATTTTATTAAGCATGCAAAGATGAGGCCATAAAGATGCCTAAATCTATAAGATCCATGAAGACTCTGACTCTGACTCCAATCTGGGGATAAGAGAGAGAACCTAATTGTAGAGGCTACAAAGGCTGTTTACCAGAAATGTTTCCATATATACACCTTAAGGGAACTACAAGCAAATGTAGAAAGAAAGGTGATTATTTTGTTGCCTGCACATAAAAAAACAATACAAGGTACCTGAATGGGGAGATCCATCTGCCTGTCTGGTTATTATGATATATCATAGATAAATCTTCATAATTCTCTCCGCTTAGTAAACCAATTCTGTCATCAGAACTGCAAGAAATGAAGCAAACATGAATCTGTTGTGGATAAATAACCAAATGGACATTCAAGAAAAATAGAGATATAAGACTTGAGTAGTCTCTACTTGAAAAAAGCCAAAAGTAAAAACTTAGAAACTCAAATCTTATTCATTGAAATTTCAAAAAAACAACTTACATAGCATGTTCAGGATACTTAAACATAACAGATATATGGTCTCTGTGTAAAAACATAGAAAGTGCTACCATGCTTACATTTGCATGAAAGTCACACTTTTTTACCTCGTGGTAGCAAGAAAGTTTCCAGAAGGTGAAAAGTAGGCAGAATGCACTGCTCTTCTATGGCTAACAGTTGTCAAAGATGATGGCCAGTCTGCACCAATGTTTCTCAAATCCCAAATGCAGACAGTGCCGTCTTTAGAACTTGTTGCCATGATATTCAGATTCTGTGAATTGAAATCTATCGTGTTAATCCTATCTTCATGCAAATTCCATGAGAACATGGATTTTCCTGCTCTTGCATCCCAAACACTCATTTGTCCACTAGGCCCACTAAAATACAAGGACTTTGCATCATCAGGCTTTTGAGATAATGCAAATACACCATAGTCACTGGAATACACCAAATCAAATATCCCTCTCTCGACATCCATCATTCTGACAAACCCATCATACGAGCAGCTAAACATCTGCATAGAATTTCAGAAATCAAGATCAAGCAATGTACACATTGGTTTCATTATACATGGTCAATTCACCAAGAGAACTCGATGTTAGCATTTAGTTGATCCTTTGTACCAAGCTGAGGCAAATCTAAAGCAGCAGCATCAATGCAAATTGCCAAGTTGTCTACTTAGGAATCTCTGAAGTCATTTATTTAGCAATAAAAGTGAAGTAAATGTCGTTTAACTTCTTATGGATAAAAGAATGAAATTCCAAGCAGCTAAATGACGTAATAAGTTTCAATTTCCTGTAGATGGCTAGCTACCTTTCACCTTGAACCTATCTTTTCCTTCTGAGAGAAGAGATAGAGCTCTTAAGTACCATGTTTCTATTGCATCAAATATGGAGATGAAAGTGCAGGCCAAAATGTTGAAATTTACCTTCTTTTAGGTCTTTGATTGGTAATTCAAAAGCATGAAAGATAAAATGCAAGCAAAGATAATCAGGGTATGATCATGTTTTAGTGAGTGTCACTTCATGTTATTACATCAATGGCACAGTCCATCCACATTCTAGATCATGTTAATATGGCTTCTTCAACTTGAAAGAAACAAAATTGTAACTGAAACTCATATATTATTAATAATGCAAAATACAGTAGCTCACTTACCTTTGATTCAGAAAAGGAATCAAACAATAGCCCGGAGACTGGTGCAGAATGAGGATGATACATGTAAATCCCATTTCCATCCTCATCCTTGGCATCAACATTCCAGAAGCCAACATCTCCATCCTTATTCCCAACAACAACAACTCTTGTGTCTCTAGCCGGAAAAAACCTTACAGTATATATCCTTCCTGGCACTACACGCGCTATATTTTCTGGTTCCAATTTCAGTGCCTCAATGTCAACTAAACTCCATATCTTTCTCCCTCCTTTCAAAATCCCAAAATCCTCAATTCCCTCCATTCCATTGTTTGAATCACATACACCATCATCACTGCTAGTCAGTTTTGATTTTCTTGAAGAACTCAAAATTATTTCAATGAGCTTTCTATCAGAGCCCTCCGTCCTATACCCATCTACCATGCTAATAGGCCCCGCTTCATAAGCCCTCTTTTTCAAGGTCGATTCTAAATTCACTGTAGGGCTTTTCCTAGATATTGGTTTTTTATTTTCATCAAAATCATCCTTAAGGCCAGCAGCAAAGGAAGAATCTGGCGGCGCTCCCCGGGTCCTCAGAGACCTGCGTAGAACAACTGGGGTTTCTGTCCTCTGCTTCTTCTCAGGGCTCACTTTATAAGATTTAGTTTGAACTCTGCCACTGCAATCAGACAAAGATATCGACAAAGGAAATTATAGAATGAAGAAACACATAAACAAATCTGCATACCCCTCTTTTTCACAAAAAAAAAAAAAAAAGCTCTAAAATTTGAGGAAATAATTCAAGAATTGACATTCTCACTTCTAGACAAAACCCAAAAAAAATTAACAATTCCCACAAAGCAATAATAATCCCACATAGAGGGAAAATAGAGGAAATTCATATAAAAGACAAAAGGGGAGAGAGAAAAAAACCTTTGGCGCTTGGTGGCGGCAGACAGTTGGGCGACCTTAGAGTGTATTTTGAGGGCAGCAAGCATTTCATCATTGCGCTTAATGTTTTCGAGCCTTCGCAGCTCGTATTCCGTCAACTTCTGAGGCGCCATTAGAGCACAGAATCAACCTTCTTAGAGCTACAGCAACTGGAAGAAAAGGCGAGAGACTGTGAAGAAGAGAAATGCTGGGGTTCTTATTAGATTTGGAAATGGGGAAGCGCTGTCTTTTTGGGGCGGGAAATAGATTTGGCGGGACTAGTCGTGAGTTCTTTGAGGTTTTTGTTTTCTTCTGGCGGATATTTATTTACTCATTTATTGAGTGGAATTTTCGATAAATGAGTTTGCTTTGCAACAAAATTTTGAATATAGAAAGGTCGTATTCTCTTTTTATTTTTTAATAAAAAATAATTTTTTATAATTTTAAAAAATTGTAAAAAAATATATGTATAAAATTGTATTTCGAGAATGAGACGTTGAACTCTCATTCGATTGTGGAAATTATTTATGGTGTGTGTGAGGGCAAATGCGACTTTTAGAATTTATGTCTTTTGACTTCCTTCTGTAGTAATTCTATTTTAGATTTTGACTTCCTTTGGTAGACTGAAGCTAGTAGAAATGGCAGGAGTAAAAGATTTATTCTTTGAGAGGATGAAACTACTGACCAAGCTTGTTGAAACAGACCAGTCTTCTTTTACTTTTGCTTTATGTTGGCTGTTGATACCAATGTTTTCTGGATCTGTCATCGAATCGAAAAAGTTATTGGTTTACGATTCAATAATCTAATTGTAATTAGATCGTAATTAAATGGTAATTGAATCGGTAATATTATAATTTAAAAATTAAAAATATAATTATTTTTTTAAAAAAAATTAATTAATAATATAATGTAATTTAAGTTCATAAAAATATAAATATTTAAATTCATAATTAAAAATAACAATTTTTAATTTATAACTAACAATTCAACACATTAAAGTAATTTATTGAATTATATAATTTAATTTACCTTAAAAAATTATAAAATTTGATTCAATTTTTTTTTTTTTTATAAATGGCTCAAAAAAGGTGGAAAATGGCTAAAGAAATTTCGATGGCTCACGACTAAGCAAAAGAAAGAAAAAGCTGAACAAAAGCAAAAGGAAGAAATTGATTTCGACTAAAAGCAGAAGGACAAAAGGCTAAAGAAATCAGCAGCTTCATGACTTAGCAATTTCTTCATGGCTAAAGAAATTCATGTCGTTTTGTACATAGCAAGAAGAAAGCAACAGTAATTCTCGGTGGGACCTAAACAAAGAAACAAAGTTAACAATGTCAGGCGCACAAAACGACAAGAAGACAAAAGCAATCGGTTTAATATTGGATCGGTCGGTTTACAGTCTAATCGGTCCACTGACCGATTCAAATCAATCTGCATTTTCTAATATGATTTTTGAATTATTCAAATTAAATAATTGAATCGGACCGTTTGAGAGATCAGTTCACGATTCGATTGATCCGACCAACTGGTCCGATCCGGTTCCAAAAACCTTGATTGATACTGCAACGGGATTGAAATCTTAATTGACCAGTGATTGTAGCAGTAGTTTGTGAAATCGTTATGTTTGGTGTTTCATGGCTGGAAGTTTGTTTTCTTCACCTGCCAAAAGGTCGGCTCTCGGAATGAGACCTCCTACTGCATATATTTTCTTTCTTTGCAATTTCAAAAAGTTGTAAAAGATTATTTTTTGGTTAGAAAAGGCCGTATTTTGAAAAAGTAAGACTTTTTTTGGAAGACATTTTCAGAATTCAACCTCGTAGATTAAAAAATTCTACTGCAGCCACTCTATTTTGGAATTTTGTTGAAAAACAAACCTATTTAATGAAAATTCTGATTATTATTAAGGATGCACCATAAAAAAATATTTATAAAAGTTAAGGAATCAATTTGCACGATGACAACTATATGAAATAAAAAAAATTAAAATTTCATATTATGTAAATATATTATGCATATTAATAATTTTTTAATAAAGTTATTTATTTTACAATATAAATCTTTGTGTATGAAATTGTGAGGATTGCGCATGATATTGTCATTAATGTTTATAGCATAGCAATAATCAAATTGCAAGGCCATGATCTACTTTTGAGCATTTGCAACCAATTGAGTTAGATAACATTTTTGTTTTTAACGTTATGTTATTTTTAATTTTCTATGTCTAAACTCTAATAAAAAAAATTAAAAAATTAATGCAATACAATAAATATATATATATATATATATATATATATATATATATATATAGCGTTCAATTCAAAGTGAAACGAATATTAAGTTATTTAGAAAAGATTTAAAGCTAAATTTTTTTGCAAAATTGTGATACATAGCACTTGCCTTACATGCAAAAGATTTACAAGACAATAATCAGTTTCATTCTCTAAATAATTTTCCTTCTTTGTTTTTTACCTTCTTCCCAGCCAAAACTTGTCACAAACCCTTGTAAAATGCTGCATTTCTCCACGTACATTTTGGAGATAGCTTGATGGAGTATAGGAGGCAAAATTTTGTCTCCCACTTGGATCTTCAGCAAAGTTCAAAGATAGGAGGAAAATGATGTACTGATTTAGGCTTTTCAAAGCACATTTGCTGCTACATATATAATGGCATGTAAGCATTGTTTTCACATATTCTGCTAGGTTTTTTTTTTTTTTAAATAATTTTTATTCCAATAAGCCCTTTCTTTTCCATCCTTGAGCAAATCTAATGTTGAAAGTCCTATTTTACTTTACATCTTGTAACAAAAAGAAGCAGAAAATTGTTGCCTTCGACTCCAAACTTGTACATCTTCTCTTCATTGACAAACAATCTTGTGCCTATTAGACTGTGTAATGTTGTTGGATGGTTTCAATATCCAGTCCCTTCAGCTTCACCACTGAGTCAACATGTCCCTTAAGAGTGTGAAGTTCCCTGAGCCTGCATCAATGCTCTAGTGTGAATACAAAGCCAGTTATTGATTAAAGTTCATGAAGAAGCAGAGATTTTCTTTGAGTCCAGTCACGAGAAGGCCAGACTTGTATTCCGACGCTAAGATTGAGGAATTCAATAGTTTAACATGGTCGAGAGGTCTAGTGACTGGACTCAGTAGAAAGACTGCTTCTTGCTTTTGCATAGAGTAGCTCTTTGTTAAGGATCAAGTTTATACCTTGCAACCTCAGCCCTTCGCTTAGCTTGCTCAGCTATTTCAGACAACTCCTTGTAGTTCTTGTCGTTGAGCAAAGCAGAAACCTCTGGACTTTGAAGACCGTGGAGTGTGCGTTGAGCCACAGCCCATTGTGCCTCCCTCTCTCCCTTGCCATAATCCTTCTTGGTTGTGAAAGCAGTCTGAATCGTCCATTAAAGTTATTAGGAAATTAGAAAAATGTGATTCAAAGAAATGAGAAGTTGATGACAACTTGAAAGTGTGTGAAGTTTGCTTTTCACCTTGTTTTGGATCATGGAGTCCCAAGCCTTCCCATTCAATGAAAAGCGAATGATAAACTTGAGGACATCAAGAGGGAAATAGGTGATAACACTGAAAATCCAAATGACTCCAGCCCAACCCCATCCAATGCCTTGGATCCTAGCAAAGCTCCAGTTTGCATAGACAGCAATTATTGTAGCCATCTGTATTCAACAAAAATAGACCAGTTTTTCGTGATTGAGAAGTTATTATTCTTCAACAAAAACTAAATTAGAGATCGACTAAAACTTACCAACTGAGCAGTAATGAAAGCACTGACAAGCAGGATACCAGGGCGTTCAACAAATGACCAGCTTTGTGATCTTGTAACAAAGATCAGTGCTTGACTGATAATGCTAACTTGGAGATAAAGGGCAGCGGTTAGCTCATCCGGGTGACCTCTGATCGATCTGACCTTAAAAACATTCTACAAAAGCTAAATCCATTAGTAGATGTTCTGAAGTGCATAAGCTTTCAGTTTAATTAGCTTGTTTTTTATGTTAATTAAAGGAAGACAAAGACTTACTGAGAAGAAATCTGTGTCAGATGCAAGATAGAAGAACACCACGGTTATGAGAGCTAGGTAGGTGCCAAGAACAATTCCAGTGGCAAAGATTTCCTTGAGCTTCCATGAGTCAGGCACAGGAGAGGGCTTCACTCTGTCCTTTGAGATGGTCATGATAGTTCCATCATTTAAGACGGCAATAATCAAGACCATGAAAGGTGAGAAATCAAACTTCCAGATGAGGGCAATAAGCATGAATCCCATGACGATACGAATTGTGATTGAAACAGCATAGATTGTATAGTTCTTCATCCTCTGGAAAATGGCCCTACTTGTTAACACAGCACTTACAATCACACTAAGTCCTGGCTCAGTCAAGACAATATCAGATGCACTTCTGGCAGCATCAGTTGCATCTGCCACTGCAATACCTATATCGGCCTTCTTGAGTGCAGGAGCATCGTTCACACCATCTCCAGTCATTCCACAAATATGTTTCCTCTCCTGCAACTTCTTCACAATTTCGTATTTGTGCTCTACAAACATAAAGCTTTGCGTTAGTTGCAGCTGATAGGACCCTTGATTTGGTTAATTTGTATTATTCCATATGTTTTCATATTTACCAGGGAAGACTCCAGCAAAGCCATCAGCCTTCTCAATGAGCTCATCAATGGGAATTGCGGCAATGGACTCATCCTTGCTTTGGCCCAGAAGGGAAGAAGAGGGATACATATTTGTACCCATACCAAGCCTGCGGCCAGTCTCTTTACCAATTGCTAGCTGATCACCAGTGATCATTTTTACATTGACACCAAGCTCAAGAGCTTTACGAATTGTTTCTGCACTGTCATGCCTTGGAGGATCAAAAAGAGGCAACAAGCCAACGAACTCCCAAGGTTCACCTGCACTGTCCTTGTTCTTCTCCAGAACAGTCTGTAAAAAGATGACATGGTAATGTTGAGTTTAGAAAGGATTTGATCTTATTGGATTTTGAGGTAAGATGGTAAGAATCAGTAAGATACGAGTGAATGACAGTATACTTCAAAGATAGCTCACCTGTCTTGCAACACCCAAGGAACGAAGACCACGATTAGCAAAGTTGTCAATGATTTCATGTGCCTTCTTCAATGTTTCTCCTTTTAGTTGGCAAAGTTCAATAATCTGGCAGAGAGGAAAAAGAGTAAGATCCAGAGACTGTATATCATAGATACACTACTTTGGCAAATTGAAGAATTCCTTACTTGCTCAGGAGCACCCTTGCTGCTTCTATGCCAGTCTCCATTGGAGTCAATATAGGTGATTGCAGTCCGCTTGTCTACTGGATTGAAGGGCAAGAAGTGCACCTCAGTGATTCCTGCTCTTGCCTGCAAATATCACAGTAGCAGATTTAGTTTTTTTCTCTTTTTTCCCTTATAAACAAAGGCATATTTTATGAAAAGAAATTAGCCTTTTTCTTTGTAAAGTAGTCCAGTTAAGTACCTCCTTGGGGTCACTCAACATTCCAACAATTGAAGCATCGATGGCATCCTGGTTCTCGACCCTGGAAGCTCTAGCGGCAAACAAGACAACGTTGTCTTTGTCCATGTTCTTTAGGAAGACCTCAATCAATTGCCTGTCAACAGTAAGCTTGTTAAGGGTGAGGGTCCCTGTCTTGTCACTGCAAAGGACATCCATACCAGCCATTTCCTCAATAGCAGTCATTCTCTTGGTAATAGCACCTTGCTGTGATAGCCTGTGAGATCCAATAGCCATGGTCACGGACAACACTGTTGGCATAGCAATTGGAATACCTCCAATAAGTAGCACCAGCAAATTATCAATTCCTTCTCTATACTTTCGGTGCTGGATAGGGTATATCACAATTATCTCGAGCAACATGCCCACACCAATAGAACAGATACAGAAGTTCCCGATAGCAGTCAACACCTTTTGGAAATGACCAACTTGGTTGGTGCTATCAACAAGGTGGGCAGCCTTGCCAAAGAAGGTATGAACACCAGTGGCGATAACCACGGCCTCAATTTCTCCTTGCTTGCAGGTGGAACCAGAGAACACTTCATCACCAGGGTTCTTTGTTACTGGTAAGGACTCACCAGTAAGGGCTGACTGATCAATCTTTAGAGGATCTCCCTCCAGGAGACGAGCATCAGCTGGGATAATATCTCCTAGCTTAACACTAATCAAATCTCCTGGAACCAAGATAGATGCATCCTGCTCACTCCATTTTCCATCTCTCAAAACCTTCAAAATGTTCAAAATTATGGTCAGCAAAAAATGTAAGGCAAAAACAATCCCAGAACTGTAACCATAAACACAAGAAATTACCTTGGTTTTGGGAGCTAGACCTGCCATAAGAGCAGCAGCAGCATTGCCTGCATTATTTTCTTCAATAAAACTAATAGTTGAGTTGATAATGAGGAGCACAACAATTCCAATGAAGTCTTGCCAGTCTGGTGGCTTGCCCTATATCATTCAAACCATAAGAAAAGCTGATACAGGTTACAAAATTCACAAACATTATAAAGATTGAAAGATGGAAATGATCGTATGATGCATAGGTGTGATTACCCCTCCATTTGCCAAAACAATGGCCATGACAGCAGCGCATTCCATGACCCATGACAGAGGATTCCACATAAATCCTAGGAATTTCAAAAATTTGCTTTCCTTTTTCTCTTCAAGCTTGTTGGGGCCAAAGATTTCGAGCCTCTTTGCTCCCTCATCCGAAGTCAAACCTTCTCGTGTACATTTCAGCTGCTGGAAAACTTCCTCAATGGGGATGTTTTCCTACACAAATTACAACTAATTAATCATCTGGGAAAATCTATGCTTGGAAACAAGAATTCCAATAATATAGGATGTTTACCAGGTCAATTTGCTCATTCTTGATGGCATCCATTGAAATATCGGAGGCCATTCTGATTGTTTGTTAGCAAGAACAAGATTGGAATCAAAATGGCAGAACTTCAACAAGGTTGATGAAGGAAGAAGATAAAGAGCAGTTTCCCTTTATCTTCCCCCTCGATGCTTCAATATACTCTCCTTTTGTTTTATTTCTCTTCTTTTCAGGCTCCCATATATATATGGAAGGCAGGTCCTGGAGGCCTTGGCCCATTGATAGTCATCCTTCAATTTATATTGAGCATGCACTCTACAAGAATAGAGAATTAGAAGTATTCCCATTCATTTCGGTGCTGTTTGACCTTACAACTGAATTGTTAGTTTGCTCATGAAAATCGAGAAACGTGCATTGTTCAAGCTTGAAACAAGGACAATGACAGGCTTCTAATTTTCTTGAATGTCTGAAGACCATCCAAAGGCAGAGAAACCTGCATGGTTGGTTCGAGCTTAAAACAAGGATAGTGATAGGTTTCTATTTCTCTTATGTGTTTGACGACCCTTAACGCGTAACCATTTCAATTTTGTCCATACTAATTGATTGTAGCAACATTAACTCAATAAGTTTTGTCTTATTGGATTTTTTTTTAAAAATGTTTAATTGATTGATTAATTGATTATGGTAATATATGAGTAGGACTCTTTCAATGTACTATATTTTTTTAAGTCCTCAAGTTCACATGAATATTTTGCAGCCAGCATAAGGCTAAAAATTGAAGACTACATATCTATACAAGCTTAAATTTTTTTTTTTTTTCTCTTAAAATGGCCCTACCATGGAAACACTAAACGTTTGTTATCTGTGGGCACTTTTTTATGTGGTCTAAGTACTCCGGTGGTGCTATCCATCCTTTGCTATTTCCTGATTGTTCTCGGCCATCGCATGTATGGAAGCGTATGCTTCGGGCCAGGGAGTCAGCAGATTCCTGTGTTGGTGTTGAGATAGGGAAGGGCCAGTGTTCTTTTTGGTATGATAACTGGTGGGGTTCAGTTTCTTTGGCTTTGCTTAACTCTACTGTCTAGTGTGATTAGCTTCAGCTTTCATCCTACGTAAAGAATGGCTTCTGGGAGGTAGGACTCATTCTGAGGCTATTAGACCCTCCGTTGGCTCTAGCAGTTTTACGCTCCATCCCTCCAGTCCTATCATCTGGGCAGGATAGGTTGATATGGAAGCATTCGCCCTCTGAGGACTTCTCTGCTTCCTCAGCTTTTGACCAGATTCGTTGTAGGAATGAACAGTGGCCTTTGCTTGGGAAGATATGGCATGCCAAGCTTTCATCTAAGGTTTGCATTTTTCTATGGAGGTTTCTGAATGGTATGCTTGCCTTGGATTGCTCCTTGAGTAGGTTGGGTTTTAGTATGGCTTCAAGGTGTTGTCTTTGCAAAGTTGACTCGGAATCCTTCATGCATCTTTTCTTCTCTTGTGTGGTTGTTAAGCAGGTTTGGGGTCGGTTTCTGTTGCCATTCCCGGAGGCAGTAGACTTGATTCAGCTTCATTCCCCTTCTAATATTCTGAATGCCTTGTGGTCATCCTCTGGGTCCAAAGGGCGTTTGCTTAGGGTTCTTTCTGCTGTTATGTTGTGGAATGTTTGGAAAGAGCGGAATAATGTAGTGTTTGAGGACAAGCGACCATCAATGGCTAGAGTCCAGCGGAATGTTCAGTCGTTCTTAAAGGACTTCTCGGCTAATTTTCCTATTATAGCGGCGTCCTTGTTGTGAGGAGCACTAGCATATCTGAATCTAACCTGGTCGGCTGAGAGGAGTGTTCAGATATGGCTTATAAAATGGAAGAATAAGGCTGACACGCAGAGGCACTTAATATTAAATATTGATGGCGCATCTAAGGGGCTGACTGGTTTAGCAGGGACTGGAGGAGTACTTCGGTTTCCAAACAGGGGTTTTTATTCTGCATTTGCGTCATTCCTTGGGTTGGCAACTAACATGGAGGCTGAATTGGAAGCCCTTCTTTTTGGTCTCAAAACTTGCAGGAGGTTGAAGGTTTCGGATGTTCAAATCCAATCTGATTCGCTTGCATTGGTTTAGATGGTTTCGGGGCATCAGGGAGTCCCTTGGCATCTAAGGGAGTTGGTTTGGAAAATCAAGTTTCTCCTTGCTAAAATGCCTTTGTTCTCTTTGGTTCATGTCTTCAGGGAAGCAAATCAGCTGGCGGATTTCATGGCTAATGAGAGTTGCCGGTTGTAAGCTACTGTAGCATTCTCTAATTTTCTGGATTTGCCTTTACAGGCTAAGGGCATTTGTAATATAGATAGATTAAGCATCCCCTCTTTGCGTGTTAAGTTAGTTGTTCCGTAATTATTTAATAAAACCTTTAGGGGGTTTAGTCCTCCTTTAACCCAAAAAAAAAAAAAAAAATCTTGATTTTTACTCCAAAAGTGATGGCAATTTAGTTAGCATGTACTTGAATTGCAACATTTTCTATAAAATTTGTTTGACTTGAAAAATAATTTAAATTATGAAAATATATGAAATTAAAGAAAAAATATTTTATTTATGAATAGATGATAATTTTCAAAATATAAAAATTATTTAACTTAATTTTAAAATTGAATTGAAAATTTTAACTCAATTGAATTAATCCAATTACATCCTTAATTAAAATATAAAAACAATAACTTAATTAGTTAAAAAATACAAATAACATAAGAACCCATGTTGTGAAAATGAGAAGGAAAACTGGGGTAAGCCCACTACAACACCCCGGCATCACCCGTCATTTATTTATTTATTAAAATTCGATTTACATCATTATTTTCTTACATAAAGGGGGGGAAGGCTTTTGGGAGAGCGTTTTATTATTTTTGGCCAATTTGTCATTTATGAGTCCATAAAATCGATCACTATTCGCCACACTTTATCTAAAGTGATATACTAAAGGGCATAGGTGGACAATGGTATGGTTAATCCTGATCATCCACCCTTTTTTTTGTTTGTTTTAAATTGACATCAGGATTGATTTGGTCGTCCCTCCCCCCCCCCTTTTGTTTTCAATTGATGGGGTTTTTTTTTCAATTGATAAATTTTTGTCTTTTTTCAATTGATTTTTTTTTCAATTTATGGGGTTTTTTTTTTCAATTGGTGTTTTATTATTATTTTTTCAATTGATGGCTTTATTTTTTTAAAAAAAAATTGATGGATTTTTTTTACAACAACAAGATTGATCTGGTTATCCACCCATTTTTTTTTTTTAAATTGACGACCATGATTGATCTGGTCATCTCTACATTTTTTTTTTCAATTGATATATTTTTTTAATTTTTTCAATTTGATTTTTTTTTTCAATTTATGGGTTATTTATTTATTTTTTTCAATTGATGGCTTTATTATTATTTTTAAATTGATGGGGTTTTTGTTTGGTTAAATTGATAGCCTAGATTTGATTGTATGGCTTATCTTATCTTTTTTTTTTTTCAAATTGATGAGTTTTTTTTTTTTTTAATTGATGGCCTAGATTTGATTGTATGACTGATTTGCACACACAAATATCAATAACAACAATGGGATCCTAACCATATCTTCACCGCACCCAATTTTTTTGTTTTTTTTGTTTTAATAATATATTTATTGACAAAAATTATTTTGTCGTCCACCCTTTTTTTTTCAATTGATATATTTTTTCTTTTTTAATTAATTTTTTTTTTTCAATTTATGGGTTTTTTTTTCAATTGATGTTTTTTTTTTCGCCATAAAAGATGGTAGGAAAGATTTTCCTCGCTAAACCTACACCTTTTGGCTAGGAAAACTTTCCTCGCTAAAAATTTTGTCCTCAAAATTCGTTAGCGAGGAAAGGACTTCCTCACTAAAGCCTATGGCTAGGAAAATTTTCTAGCTAATGCTAAAACATTTTATCTAAAAACATTTGGTTAGGAAAATTTCCTAACTAAAGCTAAAACATTTTGTCTAGGAAAACTTCCTATCAATTTATGGGGTTTTTTTTTTTTTCAATTGCTGTTTTATTTTTCTTTCAATTGATGGCCTAAGTTTGATTGTATGGCTTACTTTTTTTTTTTTTTTAATTGATGGGTTTTTTTTGTTAAATTGATATCTTAGATTTGATTGTATGACTGATTCGCACACACAAATATCAATAACACTGACCATTTTCCGTGGCACCCAATTTTTTTTGTTTTTTTTTAATAATATATTCATTGACAAAAATTATTTTGTCATCCACCCCCCCCCCACTTTTTTCAATTAATGGGTTTTTTTTTTCAATTGATATAATTTTTTTTCCTTTTTTCAATTTATGGGTTTTTTTTTCAATTGATTTTTTTTCAACGATAAAAGATGGTTCTAGGCCATATAAATAAATATATATATATATATATATATATATTTAAATTAATGACTTACATTAAATAGATGATTCTAACTTGGGACCACCTAATTTTTTTTTTTTCGTTTTAAAATTGATGGGTGTTTTTTTAATTTATGATTTTTTAAATAATTCACTTATATAACTAATTTGTATACATGAATCTCAATAACAATGAGACCCTGACCATATTTTCGCGCTTAGTGTGAGACCATACCTAGTATATATATAAATTGTAGTGCACTATTTATTTGTTATAGTCAAAGACATTTGTGTCTTTTCCCACAAAGCCAATCCTAGACTCCCTCCATCCACAAATAACAGGCATAATTTCTTTTTGGTTTGTCTAACAATAACTGTCCACTTTCTAAATGTAGATTGTATTTAATTATTTTTTTTTTCAATTTTACCTTTAGCATAATTTTCTATCAATTAATTAGTATTACAATTACCCATACTGAAGTTATTTTAACCAACAATGAAATCACATTATCTTATAAAAATAGTAAAAAATGTAATTTAATGAGGTGATATGGGTGAAAAGAAGATTCTAAAATAAAAAGTGAGAAGAGAGAGACAACATATGTGAGAAGAAAGAGACATGTAATTATTAGAGTGATGTAATTAATGGAGTGGTGGGGTTCAAATTAATGAAGTGAGAAAGATAATAAAAATACTCCAAAGAGTATAATGGATATTTTAATCATTTTTACTATAAAATTCAACAACTCCTTAATATGTATAGTTTTTACAATTAAATGAGTTATTTATGGATGGAGGGGGTGCTCCATTACAAGCATCTCCCCTCCCCCCTACCCCACCCCCCTTTGTTTTCAAAGCTCTCCACCATATTGAAAACTCCCTTGCCCCTAAGTAACTCGAAGCGCAATCAAATACTCCATTGCCAGCTAACTAGTATCCCTTAGAAAGGCCAATTATCTGACCAGCTGGGAAGATCGAATTCATTATGGTATTAGTTCCACTTAGATCCAAACAAATGATCCTTGTTGGATTCGCTTTAAGAGTTGCTGATATAGGATGTCTGTGTTGGGAAAAATATCTCTCTTACTCCACAGACTACTTTTAATAAAAATATTCAAGCAACCACAGAGAAAAATAACAAGACAAGGATTTACGTAAAAAACTCAAAAAACGGAGAAAAACTACGATCGTTGTCAAAAGACAACCGAGAAAAATATTTACTATGTGAAAAATTATTACAACCACATATTGTCAAATACAATATTTTTCTTACACCCAAAACCCAAGAAAGATACCTAGAGAGTATCTAGAGAATTTTTCCAAATCCTCTAACTTTCACAATTTTTCTTTGGAGCTACTCTTGTGTTTCTCATTGGGTGAATTGGTACTCAAAACATGCCTATTTATAGGCACCAGAGGCATCTTTGTGAGCACATAAAAACAGCCTCTATTATAGCTGGTGGAGTGGTTCACTGACTCCAACCACTCCACCTCTAATGATGAGTTATTTTTTTTAATTAATACATAAAAATCTCCACCTTAATTAAAAAAAAAAAAATCTGCTACCAAGACATTATATAATACCGACAATCATAAGTATTTTCATACTCCACCATAAAGAGTATATCCACTTGAAATTAACATCAACTTCAAGAATTTCACCTCGGCCCATGTCGATAACTATGGTACAACTTCCATGCTGATTTTTCGGAAGTTCATTAGCCATCGACATTCTTTTATTCCACTACACATTTTGCATAATTATCAGTCAATACCCGAATGCAAATTCATGGTCATGCTACCAATTATATATCCTCTTTCATGGCATCTCCAGTGGTAGCAATCATGTAATGAGGACATATATTTTTCTTTAAAACAATTTATCATCTCCCTCTACTAGGGAAACGACATTGGTAACATTATCTTTGAAGTTATTGGCCGAACCAACTCCACCATTCTTGCAAATTTTCTTTATGTGGCCTGTTTTTCCACATTCCCAGCACACAATTTTCTTAACAGAGTTCTTTTTCTTCTCATACTTACAAACAGTAAACACTGAGTTTTTTTAAGGTCTATTTTCTCCTTTTAATCTTCTTTCTTCAGAAATTAATTTACTCGCCACCTCTGAGTAAACTACAGTTTCCTTCCCATACATTAAAATGGGTTGCATGTGTTTGTAAGTAGATGGAAGAGACAAGATGAGTTGTAGAGCTTTATCTTCATCATCTATTTTAACTCTGAGAGTCTCCAATTCAGAAATAATCCCATTTAGGATACTCAGATGATCTAAAATTTTTGTACCTTCCTCCATCTGCAATGTATAAAATTGCTCATTCAAATAGAGCCTATTTGAAACACTTTTGGTCTGGTACAATTCTTTAAATTTATCATAAATCTCCCTTATTGTAAACATTCCAACCACATTACCAAGAACATTCTTTGCTAAACTGAGTTGTATTTGACTGGCAGCTTGCATATCTAACTCCTCCCAATCCTCATCGCTCATTGTGGATTTTCTTGAGTCTCTACTACTATCACCGGACACTTCTGAATCTTTTCTACTGGTCAAAGGGATTGGCCTCCCCTTTAAGACTTTGTATAGTCCAAATTGGATTAACAAATCATTGACTTGCACTTGCCATAAGGCAAAATTAATTTTGCCATCAAATTTCTCAATATCAAATTTAGTTGCTGACATTTTTTCTATACTTTTATTTTAGTGTAAAACATACACTAAAATTTCACCGCACCAAAGGTACTTGTAGGCTTAATATAAGAGTAAATAACAATCTAACTTATTTTCTGATGTGGAGGGTCCACCTTAGTGGCAACCACAGAGCATACGATAAGTAGATATTAATACCCCAGTAAGTTTCTGATACCAGTTATTCGGAAAAATATTCCTCTTATCCCACATACTACCTTTAATAAAAATAGTCAAGCAACCACAGAAAAAAATAACAAGACAAAAATTTACGTGAAAAACTTCAAAAACAGAGAAAAACCACGGCCGTTGTCAAAAGACAACCGACAAAAATATTCACTATGTGAAAAATTATTATAACCACATAATATCAAATACAATATTTTTCTCACGCCCAAAACCTAAGAAAAATATCTAGAGAGTACCAAGAGAATTTTTCCAAACCCTCACAATTTTTCGTTGGAGCTGCTCTTATGTTTCTCGTTGGGTGAATTGGTACTACTCAAAACATGCCTATTTATATGCACCAGAGGCATCTCTGTAAGCACATAAAAATAGCCTCCATTATACCTGGTGGAGTGGTTCACTGACTCCAACCAATCCACCTTCAATGATAAGTTATTATTATTTTTTAATTAATACATAACAAGTGCCCTGTGCCGTTGGATGATGATCCTAGATCTTTG
Organism: Voacanga thouarsii; assembly: GCA_026120185.1. Classification (NCBI taxonomy): domain Eukaryota; kingdom Viridiplantae; phylum Streptophyta; class Magnoliopsida; order Gentianales; family Apocynaceae; genus Voacanga; species Voacanga thouarsii. The sequence continues at coordinate 1,902,174 of JANUWF010001543.1, read as the reverse complement.
TGGGCAATAGACATGTTGCCATATTGCAAATAATGAGGAGCTGTGTTAGCTTGTACAAGTGAAGATGTTGCTATTGGGACATTCCTTCTAGACTCAGTTAGAGCTTATAATTCATTTTGTAGCATTTGCTTGAACACGATAGCAAACTGTTGAACTAGACTTTGTATTAACTCCCTAATACTTTCATCAAATTATTGTTGAATTACCAAAAGAGATGTTTGATAAGCATTAGAATTGGCAGCAACTGAGGATCGATCAATGTTATTATGTTGACCAGCTATACCGTCGTTGCCACGTTCTATATTAGAAGTAATTCTTGAATGGCCAACAATACTATTTAATGTCAAGAATAAGATCACTCCCTGCCTACTTAATTACTTCATGTCCTTTACTGACCTTTCTGTCTCAAGCTAGTTCCAGTCCTTCTCTTCATTTAATGTTCATTCACGCTTGTTAGAAAGGTGCAATGCAAATGATTGGTGTGTTTCCCCATTAGCTTTGGTTGTAGTTGGCCAACACTGGTTCGCCGTTGGTCAACTGCTAGTTGACGATTGGACTCTCAATCTCAAGCCTCCAATTCCGATTTGACAGTTGACGGTTGCAGTTAAGGTTTATTAACAGTTGATTTGGCAATTTTTTTTTAAAAAAATAAATTATTTTGAATTTTTATTTAAAAAATGTTTTTTAGAAGTTTTTATAATTAAAAAAGTAAAAAAAATAGTTTTCTTAGAATTTTTTATGATTGAATTTTTTTTTTATTGAAAAAATTTTTAATGTAAAAAGTATAAAAATGATTAAAAATATATAAGATATATTAAAAAAAAAGTTTGGACTTAATTTTATTTTTATAAAATTAAGTTGCATACGTATCCTCTTAGATCAAAACTCTCATAATTCTACCATTTCTTACCTTTACTGACCTTCACTCTTGGTTGTACTTGTAGTTCTTTTAGTGTCTATATCCAAAAATTCGTCCAGGTCCAACTTCACATTTTCTTATTGGTGATCTTTGGCTTTAATCCAATTATCTAAATATGATTGAGCTTTCACAACCTCTTGTACCATTTTTGAATGAGTTTCACTTAAAATTTTTTCTCCAATACTAGAGGCTTGTTCTACCACAATAACTGAAACGAGAACAATAAGAATTTCCTTCACTATTAGTGCTATAATAGGGAAATTTTTTTCCCATTTTCGGCCCACCACTTTAAGATGTTAAATTTTCTTCTGTTTGACTCCATTTGCAACCATATTTAGAAATAATTCAGTTCGGCCGTAGAATTTGAAGATTCACTTGGTCGTTTTGACCTTTCAACTATAAGAAGAGTTGCTATATTAAATTTTAAAGATCCAGATGTCGAAATGTCAATATCTTGAGTTGCAAATTACTTAACTAAACTATATCTTCTAGAATATTCATGAGATACATCATAAAGAATATTCTTTATATTAGCTATTATACAAGAAACATTATGAGAACGTGTAAGATAATGAATACTACTAACACTACTATTCTTCTTCTTCTTCTTCTTCTTCTTCTTCTTCTTCTTATTATTATTATTATTATTATTATTATTATTATTATTATTATTATTATTATTATTATTATTATTATTATTATTATTATTATTATTATTATTATTATTATTATTATTATTATTATTATTATTATTATTATTATTCTCTGAAAATAAATAATCATAATAATAATTAAGGTAATCTTGTAAACTATCAATTCTTATATATGGATTAAGAACAATAGCAACTAAGTTTACATAAGGTATTTTTAAATAATATTTTAGCCATTTAGTTTTTATAGTATCAATACAAGGAGACAAAAGAGGATCATTAGAATATTTTAAAACATAACTAAATATTAATACATTCGTGAATAACTAAATGTGCAGTAAGATAATAATTACTAGATAAATTATAAGTAGTATCATTAAATATTTTTAAAATACTTAAAATACCTTCACAAACATTCTATTATTGAGGAAATAAATGTATTCTAATAGCTTTGTTTGCAAAAAAAACACATATAAGCTCTTTATATGAAAAAGATTCATTTAAAATTTGAATTCCATCTATTTGGGATATCCTTCGGAAATTGTTTTAGTTTCATATCGTTACATCTTCAAAATTGGATGTATTCTTTTTTAACTGCAAGCTTAATCCATAAATAAGAAATGGCGGCTTTTATTGGTTTCATATAAAAATCAAGACATTTTAAACCATCTTGTATAAATAAATTTCAAAAATATGATATATACATCTAATATGAAAAAATATACCTCTAAAAGTTGGCTCAATTAAATATTTAAAAATAGTAATTAAGACAATATTTGCACGAGAATTATCAAAAGAAATAAAAAAGTCTTATCTACTAAACCTTATTTTTCTACAATAATAATTAATAGTTGATAAATATTTTCAACAGAATATGGATCATCAAAGGCCCTATAAGCAAGTAATAGTTTTTCAATATTTCATTCATTATCTATCCAATGACACATAACACCTATATAAAAATGACTTTACCAATGATAACTCCAAATATCACTACATAAAAAAAACTTTACTAGGAAAATTTTAAAAAATTTGAATTAATTAATTTTTATTTTTCCTATATAATTTTTTAAATATACGTGTGAAGATAGTGCATAGAACACATTTTGCAGTACGATTTAAGGTATTTTGACAATATTTATTTAAAACGTAATTTTCACAAAAACTAAATGAAAGATGTTCTACAACTGCCATTTTAACTAAATTTTCTCTTTACACTTTTTCACTATATTTAAATAAACCAACACTAGGAGGAATATGAGTAGTAGTAGAAGTGGTGTACCTGATAATTTGTTGTTGTTTAGAATCCAAACTAGACTCTTGAGGATGATACTTTCTTAGATGTTAAGAAAGAGTATCATAATCCATTCCTAGCATGAATGCATATAATTTTAGAGTAACTATAATAATTACACTTAAATTTCATTTCACTGTATGACATTATTGTAATGATGAAATGCTTAGTGAACATATACACTGCCATTTTTTGTGTTTTCTTTGTTATAGTTTTGGATTGTATTTTAGTTTCTTGAGTATTAGCGTGAGGATGTTGTTGTTGAGTTTCAACTTCTTCATCAGTAACATGCACTAATTAGTCAATTGTAGGAGGAGAAAATGTGGAAGGAGAAAAATTTGGATCAAAACTGGAGACATGTTGATAATCATATGTAGTAGTAAATGTCTTCAAATACAAATATAGATTATAGCTACCGGTATTTTTTCCTTGCCCTTAGAGCTACTTGGATGAGATATATTTTTTTCAAAAAAAAAATTATAAATTGAAATTGAAATTGAAAATTGAGAGAGCTAAGACTTGAGAGAGTTGAGAGAAATTGAGTAAGTTGATAGAAGTGTAAAAAAAAATAAAAATGAGGGAAGGATTGAGGATATTTATAGAGGGAGGAAGAAGAAGAAGAGAAAAAAAAAAAAAGACGCCAGCAGTAGAACGACCATGTTTCTGGCCATATGGCCATTGCTTGATGGGCTATTGGCCTTTTCGTTTTTAATATATGTCACGTGGAAATTCTAAATTTTGACACGTGGTAATGAATTTTTTAAAAAAAATGACGGTTTAAGCTGTCAATTGTCAATTAAAGAAACTTCCAACTTTAATGGGATCATGAATCTCGATTCCGGTTCATGGTTTGAACCATGTTGAACTGTAAACCGGGATCAACAGTTAAAAATCTGATTCACGATTAAATCAGGGGAAAATGAACCGGGGCTAAGGCTATTCCCACTCCTGTCAATTCTATACAAACTTTTGCAGAATGACTTCCACCTTTCATTAATTCATGACATGGCTTCATACTTATATTCAAATTCTTGGTCAATTTTTAAATTGTTATCCAAATTTTATTTTAATAATAATTTATTATTCAAATATTTAATTTTCCTTGTTTTGTCATCTTTTTTGAAATTATTGAGTCTTTTCTCGTGTCCGTTACTTAATAAGTTAACAAGTGTACAAAATTATTTGGTAAGTATACAATGGGTTAGCGACGCACGTTAGTTTTCTAATTATACAATGAATTTATTCTATGTGTTGAAAATTTTTATTACATAATTTTTAATTAGAGGATTTTCTAGACCTTGGTTGATCTTGGGAGACTTTAATAGCATAACTCAATCTTCTGGAAAACGTGGGGGACGTCCCTTTTGTGCAACTTCATCTAGAGGTTTTAAGTCATTTATGGATAATGCTAGTTTAATTGATTTGGGGTTCACTGGTTTCCCATTTACTTGGAATAACAAAAGATTGGAAACTGCGAACATCCAGGTTCATCTTGATAGGGGTCTTGTAAATGAATCTTGGTGTGTTCTATTTCCACGGGCATCTATTTCCCACCTTACTACTCTCTCCTCAGATCACAAGCCTATTCTGCTTGATACTTCCCCTCCAGCTAAACAGTTATTAAGACCTTTCCGATTTGAGACTATGTGGACACGGGAAAACTCCTCTCATGACATTGTTTTGTCTGCCTGGTCTATTCCTGTTTGGGGATCGCCTTTTACAGTTCTAGTCTCCAGTATTAAAAATGCAAAACAGCCTCTTAAGTCTTGGAATAAATTAGTTTTTGGTCTTATTTAGCATAATGTAATTGGGATTCGTAGGGAGATTGAAAATCTTCAGTCTTTTCCTCAATCCTCCCTTGTTTTGGAAAAAGAACAGTCTCTAGAGGAAGCTTTGGATGAGCAACTTAAAAGAGAACAATTACTCTGGTGGAATAAAGCAAAGGTATCTTGGTTGAAAGACGGTGATGTAAATACTCGATTCTTTCATCTTTCAACAATTGTTCATAGAAGACATAATAGTATTGATTCTCTTCTTACAGTTGATAATGAATGGCAGACAAATTGGATAGGTATTGGTCAAGCTTTTGAACAATATTACAGTAATTTGTTCTCTTCTACTACTCCATAGCTCCCCTCGGATATGAATAATCTCATTTCTCCTTCTATCACAAATGTGCAAAATGAGGATTTGTGTGCTATTCCTTCTGATGATCTTATCCGTCAAACAGTTTTTGAAATGAAGGCTGGAAAAAATCCTGGTCCTGATGGTATAACTTCTTGTTTCGTCAAAACTTACTGGTATATTGTCAAAACAAAAGTAGTTGCTGCTGTCCAGTATTTTTTTGTTCATGGAAAAATGATTAACTCTTTAAATCATACTTTCATCGCTCTTGTTCCAAAAAGGGCTTTTGCTTACAAAGTTGATCATTTCCGGCCTATTACTTTGTGTAATATTGTATATAAAGTTATCTAAAAAATTTTGGTGGATAGGATTAAACCTTTATTGGACAGTCTTGTAGCCCCTTCTCAAGGTGCTTTTATTCTTTCTCGTGGTATGACTGACAATGTGATAATGCATCATCTAAACACCAAGAGAGGAAGTTTAGGTCTGATGGCTCTTAAGATTGATATGAAAAAGGCTTATGATAAAGTAAAATGGTCTCTCCTCATCAGGATTCTACGATATCATGGTTTTACATATCGATTTACCAACCACATTTTAGAGTGTATATCTACTGTATCCTTTTCAGTATTGAAATGGTTCTCCTTTTGGATTCTTTAGAAGTTTCAGAGGTCTTCGACAAGGGGATCTGTTATCTCCATCACTATTTGTACTGTATTTTGATCTGCTCTCTAGAATGCTCATTGCAACGGAGTCAAATAAATTGTTCCATGGTGTTAAAATTGGACGAACCTGCCCTTACATCTCCTATCTTATGTATGCTGATGATCTGCTTCTATTTTGTAGAGCGTCTATTTCTGAGGCGCAAGTGGTTCAAAATCTATTGAATACATATTGCAGATGGTCTGGGTTTTCTATTAATTTTGATAAATCTGCAATACATTTCAGCAAAAATGTGCGGTCCTCCCTTAAATATTCCATCCGCTCTATATTCCATATGTCTGAGTATGCTCATAATAGCTCTTATCTAGGGGCACCTTTATGTAAGAAATCTTCAAAGTCTATGGCATTTCAAGGAATGGTGGAATGACTCCGACAAAAGATCAGTAGTTGGAAAATAAACTCTCTATCACAGGCTGGTCGATCTGTGTTAATAAAGCATGTTGCGCAATCATTTCCTATTCATGTCATACAGTGTTTTATTCTTCCCTCTTCCATCTGTAATAAATTAGATACTCTAATACGTAACTTTTGGTGGGGTTTTAAAGAAGACTCTGGTAGGTACTTATATCTCAAATCTTGGGAAGACATCTGTGCACCTAAAGACAAAAGAGGAATGGGATTTTAGAAATCTTCGAAAAATAACTTGGCTTTGATCATGAAACTTTCCTAGCAACTATATACTGAATATTATCGTCCTTGGGTTAGTCTAATCTGATCCAAACACCTTCGAGGCAGACAACTATTGGATGTGGACAGTTGTCCCAGTGGGTCGTCCTGGATTTGGAAAGGCATTGATGTGTTTGAACTTGGGTATAAAAATCATACAAAAACTAAGCGCATTTCCAATTAAGTTTAAATTAAAACGTTCAACCCAAATCACACATATGAGCAAGCGTACTCATCATTAACCGAGCATAGGGTTCAAATGAGTGTCGATCCTCAAGGAACAAGTAGACATTAATTACCTTTCTTTCATTGTTTAACCGACTCGATAAAGTGAAAAACAAAGAAAAACAAAATAAAAAAATCAAAATAAAAATATATACATGTCAAAGATGGAGAAGTATGTAACTTAAACTATTATTTAGACAAATATGATCTAAAAGTGTCCAACCTTTATCATAACTAATTATTCCCTTGGTATCATGAAGGATTAAAGTAGACTCACTTTGATGGTCAATCCATGAAATCACTATCTTCTAGATAAATTAGAATTACTTGATCCGTCTCAACTAATTCATCCAAAAGATGCATTAAACACAATCCTTAATTAAATTCCCTTGGTCTTGGAAAATTCAAAGCATGAAATCAATCAATGAATCCTTGGTCTCGGAAAACATCAATTAGCCTTCAATTACTAGTTTTAAGCAATCAACCCCCTTTGGTCCAGTAAGTCAATAGCCAACAGAATATGAAATTAATAAATTAAAACTACCATCAATCCCCTTTGGTCCAGTAAGTCAATGGATAGAACTAACCAACTAATCTTGTAATAAGCACAAGTAATTGAATACCAAGAATAATAACCATTTAATCAAAATATCAAATAACTCTAGAAATCATGAATATCTAAACAGCGTTGAATTACAATAAAATAAGTAACATATCATTGTCAAGAAAAAGAAAACAAAGTAAAAGAAAGCATTCATAGACAAGCCTCCTTCTTCTTCCTTTGAAGACCTTCTTGAACAACCCTCCTTGAACTTGAAGAATTCCTCATTTGATTGAGTGATTTTCTATGATGATAAATGAATTCTCCTCTTTTCCCTTGTGTTTTTCATCTATTTATAGGCTTAGGAAGTGCTTAAACTCGTAGGTACAAAGTTCTTAGCCGAGCAGAAGTTGGAAGATACTAAAACTCCTCAGATTACCAAAAATCACAGCACCGCCTTGGCTTTAGGGCACAGCCGGCGCCGCCTTGACTTTTGGAGCCGGCGCCGGTTGTGTTCTGCTTCTCCACTCGTTCGCCGATTTTTTTTCGAATTTTGCACAATGTGTTTCAGAATGTAGCTGGTGTCGGTTCCAGCTTCACAGCCGGTGCCGTCTTGGCTCTGTTCTGCTTTGTTTCAATAATTTTTCCGTTGCTTCGAAGTTCGTTTCAACAGTGCATGACCAGCACCGATTCTAGTGCCCTAGCCGGCGCCGCCTTTCCTCTGTTTTGCGACGTTTTCTTTCGTTTTACCCTAAAAATCTGAAATAAAGAACAAAATACCTTTCCAAGGGTAAAATCTCAAATATAAAGGAATATTGTAACATCCCTCATTCTCTTCTTGTCGCAGTGGGCCAGCTCAAGTGGGATGTCGCCCTGTCTGAATCCTCAGACTAGGGATCTTTATAATGATATAAACTTAAAGCAAGCATGTACAGGTCAAAGCTTAAGTAAATACATGAAACATACTCTTTCATTATAAATACATGAGTGGTGATAGATACATCATCAGGGTTTCCAACATATACTAGTAAAAATAGTCTCATTATCCATTCACAATGATCTTGCTAAAAGATTCGCTAACTAGCGCTAGATGGCAAAGTTCGGGTAGTACCATCCCTAGTCTTCAGCTCCAATCCCAAAAATAGAAAAGACAAACACACGTGTGAGTGGTATACTCAGTGAGTCCCGTGTGTGCTAGTGTTTTACTCAGAAGAGAAAGACATTTTTCAATTTCTTTATTGAAATAAATTTTGTGCTAGGAAAATAGTACTATTTTATAATTTTGGTTCAATCTGTCATGTACATGCGAAAAACAGTGGCTTCCAAACACATGGCCCCTAATTCATTAAATGCGGATTCTTCCCTAATTGGAAGTGCGACCCGCATGCAAAGTTCAAGGAACTTCGCCTTCGGCTACACGGTTTTTTGTGCCACAGACTGCGCCTTACAGCACGTCACCCGTGACATGCCGGAAGGGTGACCAGCATACAAATGTACCTCACCGTGCACTTAGGGATTTTTTACTTGCCACCATAAGCTAGGAGTCCCAATTATGACATCAATCACCATTGAGGTGGTAAGGGATTGAACACACCAAGTGTCCCCGCTCGGTCTCATGTGAACAACCCACCATCACAATCAATAGGCAATTACCGGGCTCACAACGGCTAGCTAGGGACGGCTAATTCCATTGTCCTGTCGCCCCGTTCAGAGTAAGATAAGCCCAATAACTGAATCAGGTTATTTGGGTTCATCTAACTCTAACGAAGGCTAGTACAAAGGTTAAAACCCTTGCTAAGTACTCAACGTCACCACTGATTCACATAATCAATATACTCCTCTGAAAGGAGTCTGCTCTCCCCGAAGGGAATTCAAAACAACTCATTCTTGGGGCCAAACATCATTTTATAAAACTTTTACATCACCCGAGTGGCTATTTTCAAGAGCTAGCAAAATTGTATAAATTTCATCTTGGAAGCCATTAAGCATAAAGAAAGCTTATTTTAAGCGTAAAGAAAGCTCATTGAAACATTTCATAAATATCAATTAGATTGGATTCATAAGCTTCAATCATATCAAGAAGACATAGTTTATATCAGAGAAACATTAAACTTTGTCAGAAAAACACATAGCAAATGGTAGTTTTAAAATCAAGGGACTCACCTTGTATAATAGGTCGAAGTTGCACTTATTTAGACCTAAAAGGTGTTCTCTCGACTTGATTCACCTACACCATTGGTATATCCCTTTGTTATTACTCAATGGTTTCAAATTCTTAATGGTTCGAATAAGGTTTCTATAATCTCTCTAAAGAAATAAATGAATTAACGCTTTTAATGGTTTTCCTGATTTTACAGCTTTACCGCTCTCCACCATTCTTCGCATAACTTATTCAATATAGGTCCAAATAAGGTGAGGCTACTTCCATAATATTCCTAAGATATCCCTTTATCAATTCCAGGTCATAAGTCATGCAAATTCCATCCCATTTTGTACAGTTTTTCAGTTAATTCCACTGTTCCGAGTTTGGAGTTCAGTTTCGTCACTTTCCAGTATTTTGTTCATAACCCTTCCAATTCAGGTCCAAATGAGGTGAAACCACATCGTAAATACTCCTAGGATATTTTTCTATCAATTTTAGGTCATGGGGGTATTCAAACCTCTCTCCATTTTGTAATAACCCGCCTTATATAAAGGATTTATGTAGGGTAGATTTGTTTAAACTAAGAATAAATATGAAAGGAATTAATAATATATTTATTTTTCTATATTATTAATAGTGTTATTAAGGCCACAAATTAATACTATTCATAATATTATTTTTTTGCTATTATTAATGTATTTTATTTTATTTTATTTTATTTCATTAACATTATTATTCTATAACCCTTGAGGTTATTTTATATTTATTATTTACTACTAAAATCCATTGGCCATATTAAATTATAGCATAATTAAATTCAATAATTATGTTGCATTGTTATATTATTTTACCATTAGTATATATATATATATATATATATATATATATATATATATATATCTCAACTACACTATAAATATCCTAGCTGTATTATATTATATATAAGATATTTTAAGGGGCCCACTAGCATGATATTTTTGACCCAGTTTGACTATTTTTAGACTTCCTCTAACTAAGCTTAATTAAGCTAAGTGAGATTAGGGTAAGTTAATCATGATTAAGCAATTAGTAATCCCAAGAGCTTTTAAGAATTTTTTCAAACTCCTAGAGGATCCTAGAACTTTTTAGGGCAATCCACAACTCTCTTGAAAATCCTAGAGGAGTCTCAAGACTTCTAAAATGGCCAACTCACCCTAGATCTTTTATTAAGACCAAAATAAGACCAAGGAAGCTAGCTATATAAATAGGAGCAAGGGAGGAGAATTTCGGCAGCAAGGAAAAGAAGAGAAGGACCGGCAGCAAGGAAGGGGAAAGGAAAAGGAAGAAAAGGAGGGAGAGTTACAGCTTGTCTTCATCTTTGAAAGGTAAGAGATCACTCTTCAAAGCTAATAAAATGGTACTAGAGGTTGGAGGCTAGCTGCATATAAAGTTAAGTGATGAAAATATGTTGATTTTGGTCATGGTTGATTAACCGGTTGGATGAGTGATCAAGTAGACATGATTTTCAGTTTATTTACTGCAATTTTGGAGTGATGATTTGCTGGAATTTGAACATAAATAATCCTAAGCATGTCCTAGACTAGTTAGGAAGGATTTAGATCATGTGATGTGAGCTTAGATGGCTACGAAATCAGAAAATAGCAAGAATAATGTAATCTGCCAAAATTTACTGGTTTGGTGAACTTGGTATAACTTATTTGTTTGAACTAAAGAAAAGTTCTGAGCATGAAAACCTGTTGGAATACTGATGTTGGGAGGATAAATGATGTATTGAAGGGTTTAAATATGGTAGGGTATGTTGAAGAAACCATAGAAATAAATTACAGCAAGTTGAGTTTCTAAATTGTAGTTTGAACCTTCAACTCAGAACAGTAAGTTTAGCTAAAAAACTGAATGAAATGGAGAGAGGTTTGAATACCCTATGACCTGAAGTTGATAGAGAGATGTCCTAGGAGTATTTTAGAAGTAGTTTCACCTCATTTGGACTTGTATTGAAGGAGATATGCACAAAACACTGGAAGATGACAAATCTGGATCCCAAAACCTGGAGCAGTGAACTTATCTGGAAAACTGTACAAAATGGGATGGTATTTGCAGGACTTATGACCTGGAATTGATAGAGGGATATCTTAGGGATATTATGGAAGTACCCTCACCCTATATGGACCTATATTGAATAAATTGTGTGAAAAATTGTGAAGGGTGGTAAAGCTGTAAAACCAGAAAAACCATCCAAAGTACTAACCCATTTATTTCTTTAAGAAAAATTATAGAAACCTTAATTAAACCATTAGGTATTTGAATCTATTAAGTAATAATAAGGAAATGTACTAATGATGTAGGTGAATCAAGTCGATGGAACCCCTTCTAGGGCTATACTCGAGTGCAACTTCGACCTAATATACAAGGTGAGTCCCATTGATTTCTAAACATTTTTAAAGGCTAGTGTGCTTTGCTTTTCTATGAAATGCTATGTTTTATGCCATTTTGGAAATCCTCGAATATGTGTAAGGTTTACATGAGCAACATTTGCTTTTATGCTATTTCGGACTCGAATAAATTTCATATTCAGCTTGAAAACCTTCCTGGATGTTTAAAACATGAATTTTGTGAATTTAGTCCTTTTCGGATTAAATACTTAGGATTTCTGAAAAATGATAAATTTTGGAATCGGGTATTTAGAGAATAATACAAGTATCCTTATTGGAATATTTTATGAAAACTCTTGGAACTTGGGTATTCGGTAAATGACCGAAATATTCTTATTGGAACTTTTGTGAATATTTTTCAAATCGGGTAAGGGTAAAATGATCCGGATACCCTCAAAAAGTCTTTTGGAATCTAGCATGGGTGAAATGACCCGAATATCCTTGGAAAAATAACTTTTGTGATCAAGTACGGCCCCAGAAAATAAGAAATGTTTTGATTTGGAAATCCTGCGGGATCAGATGACCTTCTAGCCTGATCAGTCAGATGGGGTTGGTGTTGTTGCGTTGAGTACTCAGCAAGGGCTTTGACCTTTGTACTAGCCCGCTCTCGTTAGAGATAGATGAACCCAAATAACCCGATCCAGTTATTGGGCTTATCTTACTCCGAATGGGGCGGCAGGACAATGGAATTAGCCGTCCCTGGCTAGCCGTTGTGAGCCGGCAATTGCCTAGTGATTGTGATGGTGGGTTGTTCACATGATACCGAGCGGGGACACTCGATGTGTTCAATCCCTTACCACTTCGATGGTGATTGACGTCAGGATTAGGACCCTTGGCTTATGGTGGCAAGTAAAAGATCCCTAAGTGCATGTTGAGGTACATATGTACGCTGCTTACCCTTATGCCATATCACGGGTGACGTGTTGTAAGGCGTAGTCCCTGGCACAAAAGACCGTATAGCCGAAGGCAAAGTTCCTCGAACTTTGTACGCGGGTCGCACTTCCAAGTGGGGAATAATCCGCATTTATTGAATTGGGGGCCATGCGTTTGGAAATCATTATTTTTCAAAAGTATATGATAAATTGATCTTAAAATTATCAATTACTGCTATTTCCTTGTCATAGAACTTATTTTAATAAAGAAATTAAATAAATGCCTTTCTCTTCTGCGCATAACACTAGCACACACGGGACTCAGTGAGTATACCACTCACACATATGTTTGTCTTATTTTTTTTAGGGATTGAAGCTGAAGACTAGCGGCGGTACTACCCGGACTTTGCCATTTAGGGCTAGTTAGTAAATTTTCTAGCATGATCTTTGTACATGGATGTTGGAGCTATTTCGTCTTGTATATTTTGGGAACCCTGATGATGTATCTATCAGAACTCGCGTATTTGTAATAAAAGAGTATGTTGTATGTATTTATTTAAGCTTCGACTTGTACTTACTTGCTTTAAGTTTATATTATTATAAAGACCCCTAGTTTGAGAGATCAGACGGGGCGACATCCCACCCGAGCTGGCCCACTGCGGCAAGAGAAGAAATGTGGGGTGTTACACATTTCGTTCAGTTTTTCAACTAAACCCGCTGCTCCGAGTTGGTGATTCAAAATTACAGTTTAAGACCCCAACTTGTTTTAACTTATTCCCCTGATTTCTTCAACATACCCTACCTCATTTAAACCTTTCAATACTTTATTTAACATCCCAATATTAGTATTCTATTAGGTTTTCATATCCAGCACTTCTCTTTTATCCATATGAATTATTTATTCCAAGCTATTCAAGACAGTAAATTTTGGCAGATTACATTATTCTTGCTATTTCCGATCTCTTAGTCATCCAAACCCACATCACCTGATTCAAATCCTTTCTAACTAGTTTAGGACAGGCTTAGGATTATTCATGTTCAAATTCCAGCAAACCATCACTCTAAAATGAACTGAAAATCATGTCTACTTCATCACTCATCCAACCGGTTAACCAACCATCACAAAATCAACATATTTTCACTACTTAACGTCAACAATATTCACATGCAGCTAGCTTCCTACTTCTAGTATCATTTTATTAGCTTTGAGAAGTGATCCCTTACCTTTCTAAGATGAAGGCAAGCTTTAACTCTCCCTCCTTTTCTTTCTTTTCCTTTCCTCCTCTCCTTGCTGCCGGTTCTTCTCTTCTTCCTCTTGCTGCTGAAATTCTCTCTTTCTCTTTTCTAGTCTTTCTTTTGTTTTCTCTTCTTCTCTTTCTCTGTTTTTCTTTTCTTCTTGCTGCTCTCCCTCTTGGCCGAAATCCTCCCCCTTGCTCCTATTTATAGAGCTTGCTCCCCTTGGTCTTATTTTGGACTTTATAAAAGATCTAGGGTGAGTTGGCAATTTTTAGAAGTCTTGAGACTTCTCTAGGTTTTTCAAGAGAATTGTGGATTGCTCTAGAAGGTTGTAGGGTCTTCTAGAAGTTTGAAGAAATTCTTAAAACCTTTTTGGACTAATATATGCTTAATCAAGATTAACTTATCCTAACCTCACTTAGCTTAATTAAGCTTAATTAGAGGAAGTCTAATAATGGTCAAATTTGGTCAACAATGTCATACTTGTGGGCCACCTTTATTTAATTTTTGTGGGCCCCCTAAAATATCCTTGTGGGTCCCCTAAAATATCCTAGCATATAATATAATATAATTTGAGATATTTATAGCATTAGGTATTAATATATATATATATATATATATATACACACACACACACACATATAAATAATAATGGTAAGAATAATATAATAATTCTGTTATGAATTATTGGAATCTCCATTAATTAGTGGAGGCTCCACTAATTATGGATTTATGTGAATTATTAGAAGATTTTTATGGATGTCCACCATTTAGTGGAGACACCATTAATTGAAGATGATGTATGCCATGATGTATTTCACTAATTAGAGCTCTATAAATAGAGCTATTCTCTAAGCTTGTAATACACCATCATTTTGTGAAAGAAAGATTAGTGAAAGAAAGATTAGAGAAAGAATTGTGAGAGAAAGAAAGAGAGAAGTTTGAAGAGAAATTCTTGTGCAAAGAATAGTTAGAGTTTTCTTAGTGTGTAGTGTGTAGATTTTATTCTAACACTACCCTAATTTTATAACACGTTATCATCACGAGTCTCTACCGGTACAAAAGCCAGAAGATTAAGCACGAGTTTCTGCCGTTACCAAAGCCAGAAGACAGGTACGCATTTATTGATCTCTATGGCTAACATCGCAAAACTCGAATTTGTAGCCCTTGATATTTACGGAACAAATTATATGTCATGGGTTCTCGATGCGAAATGCATCTAAATGCTGAAGGCCTTAGTGAAACTATTCAAGCAAATAATAGTGCATACTGCACAACACAAGGCTAAAGCTTTGATTTTTATTCGTCGTCATCTCGATGAAAATTTGAAAATGGAATATCTTACCGAAAAAGATCCATATGGCCTATGGGTAAATTTAAAAGAAAGATTTGACCACTGAAGATGGTCGTACTACCTCTTGCACGGTATGAATGGTTGCACCTGAGGTTGCAAGATTTTAAAACCGTGAATGAATATAGCTCCGCAATGTATAAAATTACATCTCAATTAAAATTATGCGGAGAAAAAGTGAGCGATGAAGATATGTTGGAGAAGACATTCTCCACCTTTCATGCCTCGAATATTGTCCTGCGACAACAATATCGAGAAAAGGGGTATACAAAATTTACTGATTTAATTACTTGCCCTCCTCATTGCGAGAGAAAAATAATGAGTTATTATTGAGAAATCATGAAGCCGGACCAAGCGGCTCTACGAGCACTCCCGAAGTGAATGCTTGTTGGCTCCAGCGAGAAGCCATCGTTATAGTCGTGGTCGTGGCCGTGGCCGTGGCCGTGGTCGTGGTTATGGTCGTAGTCACGCTCGATATTTCCCTTATCACAATTATAATCAAGCGTGAGAAATACTGGCCACGAAGTGGAGCAGAGAAAGATCAAAAGGGAAAAGAAAAAGAAATTGAAGAAAAGCATGAGGATATATGTTATAGATGTGGCATGAAAGGTCATTGGTCACGAAAGCGTCGTACGGCTAAGCATTTAGTTGAATTGTATCAAGCTTCATTGAAAAATAAAAATGTGGAAGCAAATTTTTCTCAACATCCAATAAATAATGTTGAGGATGACGATAGTGATCCCGAAGATCTTAATATCAATATTACCCATATGGATGTATCGGATTTTTTGAACACCCGGACGGTAGGATAGACCATTTAATTGGTGATGGCGGTGTCCAAAAGAACTAAAGCCTCACCACTGATATTTTTGTATTTTCATTTTCATTCTATTCTAATAATATTTACGTTTACATATATATATTTGTGTTCGGATAGGCTGTTGTTAATGATGATATATGCATTATTGATAGTGGAACTACACACACCATACTAAAAAATGAGAAATATTTTTACGATCTCAAAATGGGAGAAATAAATATTTATACGATAAACGGTAGTGCAAATGTAATTGAGGGCTCAGGAAGAGCTAGTATATTGTTGCCTAAAGGAACAACAATTATTATTGATAAGACACTATTTTCCTCAAAATCCAGAAGAAATTTATTGAGTTTTAAAGATATCGCGAGAAATGGGTATCATGTTGAAACAAATGAGGAAAATGGGATTGAGCATCTTTTTATTACTCAAATGCATTTGGGTAAGAAATCGGTATTAGAAAAAGCTGCCGTCTTTTTCTCTTGGTCTATATTTTGTAAAAATACGTACAATTGAAATTCATCATCTAGTAAACCGAAGTTCTACGATCCTATTACTTTTAGCATTTGGCATGACCGGTTGGGTCATCGGGATCTACCATGATGAGAAGAATCATTGAGAATACACATGGTCATCCTTTAAAAAATAAAAGGATATTAACATCGAGAAAAATTCGCATGTCTTGCATGTTCCCTAGGAAAATTAATTGTTAAACCATCACCGGTAAAAGTAGGAGCTGAAAGTCCTACATTTCTCGAAACAGATTCACGGAGATATTTGTGGACCTATTGATCCACCATGTGGACCGTTCAAATATTTTATGGTCTTAATTGATGCATCATCTCGATGGTCACATGTATGTTTATTATCTACTCGCAACTTTGGCGTTTGCGAGATTACTTGCTCAAATAATTAAATTACGAGCACAATTTCCGGACCATCACATTAAAAATATCCGTTTGGATAATGCTTTGGTGAATTTTCATCACATGCTTTTGATGCATATTGCATGTCAATTGGGATTAATGTTGAACATCCTGTAGCTCATGTTCACACACGAGAATGGTCTTCTTTGAATCTTTAATTAAACGATTACAATTAATTGCTAGACCATTATTAATGAAAACAAATCTCCCAACATCTGCATGGGGACATGCTATTCTACATCTTTGCAACACTTGTACGTATAAGACCGGCTAGTTATCATAAATTCTCTCCTTTGCAATTGGCTTTTGGGTCGAGAACCAAATATTGCTCATTTAAGAATTTTTGGGTGTCTTGTATATATTCCAATTGCACCAAACCAACGTACAAAGATGGGTCCTCAAAGAAGAAAGGGGATATACGTTGGATATGATTCTCCCTCTATTATCGGGTATGTTGAACCCACGACGGGAGATGTATTCACGGCAAGATTTGCTGATTGTCATTTTGATGAATCATTATTCCCTAAATTAGGGGAGAACCAAAACAGACATAAAAAGGATCTTGCTTGGACAACATCATTAAATTATCTTGATCCGCGCACAAGCGCATGTGAACTTGAAGTTCAAAAGATAATTCATTTGCAAAGCATTGCAAATCAAATGCCGGACGCTTTTGTTGACTCCGGAAGAGTTACAAAATCGCATATTCCGACTATAAATGCTCCTATTCGAATTGAAGTTCCAGTGAGAACAAAATATTATACCTATAGTCTGCTTGAGTCAAAAACACGCCGAAAGCGTGGCCGACCTCTTGGTTCTAAAGATAAAAATCCTCGAAAGAAAAGAGGATTAAATGATCCGAGAAGATCATATTGAAGAAAAGAATGATAAAGACCAAGAGAGAGCTGATGACAAAGAACCGGAAGTTGATGAAAGTAACACTGAAATTTCTATCAATTATACCACTTCCGGTAGAAGTTGGAATCGGATAGAAAGCTGTTATTGATAATATATTTGCATACAATATATCTCTTGATGTTACACGGGATAATGATGATCCTGAACCAATATCGATTGATGAATGTCGGCATAGAAAAGATTGGCTGCAATGGAAAGATGCGATTCAATCGGAGTTAAATGCAACGGCAAAACGTGAAGTCTTCGGACTGCGGTCCGAACACCGAAAGGTATAAAACCTGTTGGCTACAAATGGATATTTGTGCGAAAGCGCAATGAAAAGAGTGAAATCGTTCGATATAAAGCGCGATTAGTAGCCCAAGGTTTTTCACAAAGATCGGGTATTGATTATGATGAAACTTATTCTCCTGTTGTTGATGCTATTACACTCCGATATCTTATCGGTTTGGCGAGTACATGAAAAGATAGATATGCGCCTATTAGATGTTGTCACTTGCTTACTTGTATGGAAATTTAGAAAATGATGTTTACATGAAAATCCCGAAGGATTTCATATGCCCGAAGCATATAAACATTATCCTCGTGAAAATTACTCCATCAAGTTGCGGAAATCATTATATGGCCTGAAGCAATGCAGGCGCATGTGGTTCACACGTCTTAGTGAATATTTATTGAAAGCGGGATTTAAAAATGACCAGGTATGTCCATGCGTTTTTATTAAGAAATCTGGTTCTAAATTTGTGATATTAGCTATATATGTTGATGATATTAATCTTATTGGAACTCCTGAAGAGCTCCAAGAAACAATTGATTATTTAAAAAGAGAATTCGAAATCAAGGATTTTGGTAAAACCAAATTTTGCATTGGTTTACAAATTGAACATTTGGAGAGTGGAACATTTATTCATCAATCAACATATACAGACAAAAGTGCTAAAAAGATTTTACATGGACAAAGCACATCCATTGAGTATTCCAATGATCGTCCGATCATTAAATGTGGATAAAGATCCTTTCCGACCTCAAGAAAATGATGAAGAACTCCTTGGTCTGAAGTACCATATCTCGGTGCAATTGGTGCATTGATGTATCTTGCTAATAACACACGGCCTGATATTGCTTTCATTTGTCAATTTATTAGCAAGATTTAGTTCTTCACCAACACGACGACATTGGAATGGAATTAAACAAGTCCTTCGATATCTCCAAGGTACAATTGATCTCGGATTATTTTATTCAAATAAAACCAGTCCAACATTGATAGGTTATGCGAGATCTTTGGTTATTTATCCGATCCACATAAAGCACGTTCTCAAACGGGCTATCTATTTACATGTGGAAATACTTGCTATATCATGGCGTTCTACGAAACAATCTATAGCGACTACTTCTTCAAATCATGCTTGAAATTATAGCCATTCATGAAGCAAGTCGAGAATGTGTATGGCTAAGATCCATGATTCATTATATCCGAGAAAGTTGTGGATTATCATCAATCAAAGGTATTCCAACTCCTCTTTATGAAGACAATGCAGCTTGCATAGCTCAATTACGAGGAGGATATATTAAAGGAGATCGGACAAAACATATTTCACCAAAATTCTTCTTTACTCATGAACTCCGGAAGAAAGGTGAAATTGATGTGCTACAAATTCGGTCATGTGATAACCTCGCGAGATATTTTCACGAAGACTTTACCGACTACAACATTTGAAAAGTTGAGATATAAAATCGGTATGCGTCGGTTTACAGATTTAAAGGAATCATCTCATCGGGGGAGTAATAAATGGACATATAGAATAGTGTACTCTTTTTCCTTCACTAGATTTTTTTCCCACTTGGGTTTTTATCTAGTAAGGTTTTAACGAGGCATATTCTTTATGTATGGATGGACATCCAAGGGGAGTGTTATGAATTATTGGAATCTCCATTAATTAGTGGAGGCTCCACTAATTATGGATTTATGTGAATTATTAGAAGATTTTTATGGATGTCCACCATTTAGTGGAGACACCATTAATTGAAGATGATGTATGCCATGATGTATTTCACTAATTAGAGCTCTATAAATAGAGCTATTCTCTAAGCTTGTAATACACCATCATTTTGTGAAAGAAAGATTAGTGAAAGAAAGATTAGAGAAAGAATTGTGAGAGAAAGAAAGAGAGAAGTTTGAAGAGAAATTCTTGTGCAAAGAATAGTTAGAGTTTTCTTAGTGTGTAGTGTGTAGATTTTATTCTAACACTACCCTAATTTTATAACAAATTCAATATAATTATTGAATTTTTAATAATATTATAATTTAATATTGCCAAGATATTTTGTTATAAAATAATAATGGTTTTAGAATAATAGCAATAATGAAATAAAATAAAATATATCATTAATTCTTTTTATATTTATTCTTATTTTTAAATAAGTCTACCCTACGCAAGTCCTTAATATAAGGCGGGTTATTACAAATATAACTAGTTATTGAACAAAATGTATCACAAATGAACCTCAAATAACTAGAAAAAACATGGCAAATTTAACCTCTATCAATTCCCCCCCACTTAGTTCTTTGCTTGTCCTTAAGCAAAGTATCAAGAATAATTAGGAAAACACAAGGTTTAATTAATCACTCAATTAATTTCAAAACCATATATTCAATGCTTTCTTCATTCAAGAGTATAAAACACATGATACCACATCTTTCACAACCAATGCAAGACTTGTGTTAGTGATAAATGACTCAGTAGAACCATCTTAATACTTCACAATATTCTCAAACCATTGGAAAGAATTTAGTTTAAAAAGAATATGCATTCTATAGGCTTACTCTTCATATACTCTCTTCACTAATCTGAGATATATCATGATTCTACTTAGATCAAGTAGGACTTTTAAGCTTGTAATGTAAGGCTAAAGGCTTGTAATGTAGCTATCAAACGAAGGATATAGGAGAATCAAAAGTTAAAGAAACTAAGAGTTCGCAAGAAAAGGATAAACAAATTGAATCAATAATTTTCAACTCTTCTTGCTCTCCTATTCCAAGAATCAATCAAACAATAACCTTATTCAGCAATTACAACTCCACTCAAGCAAATCCTGCATTTTGCTCTTTTTCTTTCAACTCTTCTTTTCATTAACTTTTTTCTATTTCTTTCACAAAATCACTCAAATTTTCCAGCAATGGTGTCAAATACTTTATATGAACTTTAACTTTTTTTTTTCCTCAGCTCAATCACCATTCCTTTTGTGATCTTGTATTTCTTTATTCCATTCAATAAGTCTTTTCTCTTCTCTTTCTTTCTTTTTCAACTCATTTTTTTTCTCACTCTTACTGCTGGTCTTCTTTTCTTTTCTTGTTTTCAATGTCTCTTTTCTCACAGCTATTTGTTTTCTTCCCTTTTCCTTTCCAGCTCAACTTGTTATTGATCCATGACTGAAAGTAACAAGTCATGATTTTTATCCCAACATTCTTCCTCAACATTCTCATACATATACTTTCATCCATCAAGAGCATAAAGATTTGGAAAATCATTCAAAATCTCAGCTATAAGAAATGGACAAAATATTGTGATGGGTTTTAATGAAAGAAATCAACAATATAGGCTCAAAATAGGCACTAAGGATGATATAACAATAGGTAAGCTTGAAAAACTCAAACTATCCAAAGAAGGCCTATTACCGTCATCCCTAAGTTAAATCATGATTGTCTTTCTTATTTTGCCTCGAGAGGTATTCAAGTAAGTTCTAGAATGCTCTATGAGTTTTAGTAGAAAAACAGGTTTAAGAACAATGTACAGCATTTGATCAAGAACTACTTTATCCAAGTGAGTGCAAAAAGTCATACATAAGCTATAAATGATCCAGAACATATGCTCTATACTCCATCATAAAAACATGTACTAAAAATATAGCTTGAAATCTCCAGAAAATCAGAAAATTTTGAAAAATTGTCGCTCAAAATTTCTCCCAAGAAGGTTAAAGTATATGTATAGAAGACTTGTTAATCAAAACACTCCCCCACACTTAAGCTAGACATTGTCCTCAATGGCTAAATAAATAGAACAAGAACAACAATACCATGGACTAAAAATATAAATGAGAAGAGATAAGAGAAACAAACTTCCATTTGGTTGGCAATGTGATGTACAAGATCTGAATGCTGTGAAGAATAAGGTATTGTAAAGTACCTAAAAAGAAAAATACAAAAGAGCACACCAAAGTATAAAAACTAGAAAAGAAAATAAAGTAAAAACAAAAGAAAGAAAAGAGAACGGTACAGAAAACAACTACTGCTTTGATAAACTACACATTTCTATGTGGTTTCGTTAAAGAGCATCTCCACCTGCTCTGGATGTGGAAGACCTCCACCCACATAGCGTTTCACCCTATTGTTATTGACTTTGAAAGTGCCCCGAGTAGGGTGAGTAAGTTCTAGGGTGCTAAAATGGCCGATCTTACTTACTGTGAATGGTCCCAACCACCGGGATTTTAACTATCTGGGAAAAATTTTTAAACGAGAATTGAATAACAGCACTTGCTCGCCTTTTTCAAATTCAGGTTGGTAAGTATATGCTTATCGTGCCATTATTTGACCATTTCCTTGTATCGCATGGAACAATCATAAGCACCCTTACGCAATTCCTCCAAAGCTATGAGTTGGAGTAACCTTAACTTTCCAGTGTCCTCAAGATTCAGATTAACAAGTTTAATTGCCCAATAAGCTTTATGCTCAATTTCCACAGGTAAATGACAAGCTTTTCCATAAACTAACCGAAAAGGAGTTGTGCCAATGGGGGTCTTAAAAGCTATCCTGTATGCCCAAAGAGTGTCATCTAATTTTAGACTCCAATCCTTCCGAGTATGGCTAACAGTCTTTTCCAAGATTTTTTTAAGCTCCTTTTTAACCACTTCGACTTGACTACTAGTTTGGGGATGGTATGAGGATGCGCATTTATGGTGTACTCCCAAATGTTTGAGAACTTTGTCTAATTGAGTATTACAAAAATGAGTACTTCTATCACTGATGAGAATCTTAGGGACACCAAAATGGGTGAAAAGTTTTTTTAGAAATTTTACCACTACCCTTGCATCATGGGTTCGTAAAACTTGTGCTTCGACCCATTTAGACACATAGTCTACTGTGACTAGAATGTATTTATTACCCAAAGAGCTAGGAAAGGGTCCCACGAAGTCTATACCCTAACAATCAAATACTTCACAAACTTGAAAGATGTGTAAGGGCCGCTCATTTGATTTAGAAAGATTACCTGTGCATTGACACCTATCACAACTTTGAACAAACCTATGGGCATCTTTGAACAAGGTGGGCCAATAGAATCCGGAGTCGAGCACCTTTTATGCAATTTTGTTGGCTTGGTAGTGACCTCCAGCAAGTCCTTCATGATAATGTCTTAGAATATCTTTACCTTCCGTAGAGTCCGCGCATCTCCGAATAGTTTAGTCCGCACAACACTTAAATAAATATGGATCTTCCCAAAAGTAGTGCCTTACGTTGGAGAGGAATTTCTTCTTTTGTTGCATTGTAAGAGCTGGTGGAACAATTCCTGCAACTAACTAATTAGCAAAATCAGTGAACCAAGGGGTGTTTGGTAGCTCACCTTCTACGATCAAGAGTTGCTCATCCGAAAAGGCGTCATCGATGTCCTCATCCATCAATAATTCTAAATTTGAATTATCTAATCTTGACAAGTGATCCACAGCCAAGTTTTCTACACCCTTTTTGTCCCTAGTCTCCAAATCAAATTCCCGTAATAATAGAACCCATCGTATCAATCTTGGTTTGAAATCATGTTTGGTTAGTAGGTATTTCAGGGCCGAATGATCCGTATAGACAATTACTTTGGACAAAATAAGGTAAGAACGGAATTTATAAAAGGCAAACACTATGGCAATCAGTTCTTTTTCTGTTGTTGTGTAGTTTTCTTGGGCATCCGTTAAAGTCTTGCTTGCATAGTATAGAGGTTAGAAGTGCTTATTCCATCTTTGTCCCAATACTGCACCAACTGCAAAATTACTTGCATCACACATTAGTTTAAAGGGAAGAGACCAATCAGGTGCAATTAGAATGGGTGAATTAATCAACTTCTCTTTAAGTATGGTAAAAATGTTGAGACATTTTTCATCGAAATTAAACACAGCATCCTTTTCAAGTAAAGAAGTAAGAGGTTTTGAAAGTTTTGAGAAGTCTAAGATGAACCTCCTGTAGAAACCTGCATGACCAAGAAAGCTTCTTATCGCTTTTACCGAAGTAGGAGGAGACAGTTTCTCAATTGCTTCAATTTTGGCCCTATCAACCTCTATACTCTTTCTTGAAATTTTATGCCCTAACACAATACCTTCTTGCACCATAAAATGACATTTTTCCCAATTAAGTATAAGGTTAGTCTTTTCACATCTTGCTAGCACATTTTCGAGATTAGATAAACATAAGTCAAACGAATCACCAAAAACTGAAAAAATCATCTATAAATACCTCCATGATGTCCCCCACGAGTCCTTCAAATATCGCTGTCATGCATCTTTAGAATGTTCCGGGACTATTGCAAAGACCAAATGGCATCTGACGATAGGCAAAATACCATATGGACATGGGAAAATGATTTTTTCTTGGTCCTCCGGAGCTATGGGAATTTGTAGGTAGTCAGAAAATCTATCTAAGAAACAATAATACTCATGTTCGGCTAACCTTTCCAACATTTGGTCAATAAAAGGAAGAGGGAAGTGATCTTTTCTACTGGCTTTGTTAAGCATCCTATAATCTATGCAAAATCACTAACCCGTGACCAATCTTATAGGGACTAACTCATTTTTATCATTGGGGCTCACTGTCATTCCCCCCTTCTTTAGTACCACTTGAGTAGGACTTACCCAAACACTATCAGAAATAGGGTAAATGATGCCTGAATCTAAGAGCTTAACCACCTCACCTTTTACCACTTCACTCATATGTGGGTTCAACCTACGTTGGGGTTACACTACGCGTTTTGCACCTTCTTCCATCAAGATCTTATGCGTGCAAAATGATGGACTAATGCCTTTAATATCAGTGATCTTCCGAGCTATCACTCTCTTATATTTTCCCAACATACTTACCAGCTTGGTCTTTTGTTCTGGATCGAGATCTTTGGCAATGATGATAGGCAACTTACATTCTATAGCCAAGAACACATATTCCAAATGCTCGGGAAGGTCTTTTAAGTCCAATTCGGGAGGATCTTCTATATATGATTTCATTCTCCTTAAACTGCTTTTCTCTATTTCCAAATTCTGCATCCCATCCTCATTGTGAAATTCCTCCAAATACACCATTGATGTTTCCATCAATTCCTTCTCAATGGATTCCTGCATCAACTCAAAAATTGGTTCATCAAGCATATCAATTCTTAGACAAGAATCATCAGATGACACACGGTGTTACATACTCTTGTAGATTTGAATGACTACTTCCTCATCCCCAACCCTAAGTGTCAACCTCCCCCCATGAACGTCAATTAATGCTTTTGCTGTAGCTAGGAAGGGTCTACCTAAGATTAAAGGGACTTTGGAATCTTCATCCATGTCAAGAATAACAAAATCCACGGGAAATATGAATTTATTAACTTTTAACAACATATCTTCTATTATGCCCCTAGGATATTTGATAGATCTATCTGTGAGTTGAATACTCATCCTAGTGGGCTATAGTTCTCCTAGGCCTAGCCTTTTGAATGTTTTATATGGTAAAAAATTAATGCCAGCACCTAAGTCAGCTAATGTATTATAGACATAAAGAGTGCTAATTAGATATGGGATAGAAAAACTCCCTGGATTATTTTCTTTATGTGGCAATTTCGAGTTGTTTCGCAAGATAGCTGAGCATTCTTCATTGAGGACTACTGTAGACAACTCTTCCAATCGCTTTTCGTTGACGAGCATACTTTTGAAGAATTTGGCATATTTGGGCATGTGGATTAAGGTTTCACTAAGGGGAATGTTTATGTGCAATTGTTTAAATACCTCAAGGAATTTGTTGAATTGAGCATCTTTTCGGGCCTTATGTAGACGAGTAGGATACGGTATGTTGGGCTGAAAAGTAGATTTTTCGGGAGGTGGATAGGGGATAGCCGGCGCCGGTTCCAGTGCTTCGGCCAGCGCCGGTTCAGTTCTGGGTGGTTGGGTCTCAGGGTTACCAGATAGCCGGCGCTGGTTCCCTTTTCCAGCCGGCGCCGATTGTCATCTAGACGTCTGGTAATTCTTTTCCATTTCGCAATGTGACAACAACTGTTTCCTTATTGGCTATTGGTTTTAGGTCGTGGGATTTTATCACCATGTCCATCAAGAACTAAATTTGTCATTCCATGTTGCGGATCATTGCTTTAAATTTCTCAAATGTGGAATCAATTTCTTGGAACCGCCTCGTGACATGAACAGCAAATTTCCCGATTAATGTTTCAAGCTCTGCTGATCCTGGTGCGCGAGTGTCATCTTAGGAGTGTAATAGAGGTACTGCCCCTCATTAGACTTCCTCAGATTCTAATTTTCCATTTCTCCTACACGTAGAAGCGAGTTAGATACTGAATTACTGATAAAAACAAAAGTACAAGGTTACAAAGTTAGTAAAAAGAACACAGTCAAAGTTAGTAGGTAAGGTTATGTTACAAGGGTGTACAAGAATACATAAAATACAAAAGATAGCACCGTTTTGTGAACAATTATACATATCTATATATTTACATATTTACATATTTACATGGTTAAATCAACAAAATCCAAGCTTCATGCTATTATTCCCCGGCAACGGCGCCAAAAACTTGATGTGTTCAAACTTGGGTATAAAAATCATACAAAAACTAAGAACATTCCCAATCAAGTTTAAATTAAAACGTTAATCCAAATAACACATATGAGCAAGCATACTCATCATTAACCGAGCATAGGGTTCAAACGAGTGTCGATCCTCAAGGAACAAGTAGACATTAATTACCTTTCTTTCATTGTATAACCGACTCGATAAAGTGAAAAACAAAGAAAAACAAAATAAAAGAAAATCAAAATAAAAATATATACATGTTAAGGATAGAGAAGTATGTAACTCAAACTATTGTTTAGATAAACATGATCTTAAAGTATCCAACCTTTATCATAACTAATTATTCCCTTGGCATCATGAAGGATTAAAGTAGATTCACTTCGATGGTCAATCCATGAAATCACTATCTTCTAGATAAATTAGAATTATTTGATCCGTCTCAACTAATTCATCCAAAAGATGCATTAACCACAATCCTTAATTAAATTCCCTTGGTCTTGGAAAATTCAAAGCATGAAATTAATCAATGAACCCTTGATCTCGGAAGACATCAATTAACCTTCAATTACTAGTTCTAAGCAACTAACCCCGTTTGGTCCAGCAAGTCAATAGCCAAAAGAATATGAAATTAATAAATTGAAACTACCATCAATCCCATTTGGTCCAGTAAGTCAATGGATAGAACTAACCAACTAATCTTGTAATAAGCACAAGTAATTGAATACCAAGAATAATAGCCAATTAATCAAAAGATCAAATAACTCTAGAAATCATGAATATCTAAATAACGTTGAATTACAATAAAACAAGTAACATATCATTGTCAAGAAAAAGAAAATAAAGTAAAAGAAAACACTCATAGACAAGCCTTCTTCTTCTTTCTTTGAAGACCTTCTTGAACAACCCTCCTTGAACTTGAAGAATTCCTCCTTTGATTGAGTGATTTTCTATGATGATAAATGAATTCTCCTCTTTTCCTTTGTGTTTTCCATCTATTTATAGGCTTAGGAAGTGCCTAAACTCGTAGGTACAAAGTTCTTGGCTAAGTAGAAGTTGGAAGATACTAAAACTCTTCAGATTATTAAAAATCGCGTAGAAAAATCACAGTACCGCCTTGGCTTCAGGGCACAGCCGGTGCCACATTGACTCTTGGAGCCAGCGCCGATTGTGTTCTGCTTCTCCACTCATTTGCCAATTTTTCTTTGAGTTTTGCACAATGTGTTTCAGAATGTAGCCGGTGCCAGTTCCAGCTTCACAGCTGGCGCCGCCTTGGCTCTGTTCTGCTTTGTTTCAATAATTTTTCCCTCGCTTCGAAGTTCATTTCAACAGTGCATGGCCGGCTCCGGTTCCAGTGTCCTAGCCGGCATCGCCTCTCCTCTGTTTTGTGATGTTTTTGTTTTGTTTTACCCTAAAAATCTAAAATAAAGAACAAAATACCTTTTTAAGGGTAAAAACCTCAAATATGAAGGAATATGACTAGTTATTGAATAAAATGTATCACAAATGAACTTCAAATAACTAGAAAAAATATAACTAATTTAGCCCCTATCAGGCATATGGAAAATAAAGAAGGTATTGGAAGCTGGACTATGTTATTACATTGGTCATGATTCGTAGGTGAACATTTGGGAAGATCCGTGGATCCCAGGTCTTACTACTCGTCATCTTCCCCCCTGTTCCTATAGACTAGTAACATGTGCGTTCAGTTCAAGACCTCATTCTCTTTGATCAACATTTATGGGACTTTGAACTCATCTCTAATTTGTTTCCACCACCTATTACTTGGGAGATTTTGAAAATTTCTATTCCCCGGATTGGAGAACACAACTCACTGGTATAGGTTCTCTCTAAGTTAGGGAGATTTTCTGTTAAGTTTGCTTACAGAAGTATTCATCAGATGAGGTACAATACTAACCCCTCCTTACCACACACGATCCTTCTATCATCTACTCCTCCTCTCCCCAGCAGACTGTGGAAATCTTTGTGGTCTTCCCGCCTACATAGTCGTCACAAGCATTTCTTATGGCGTGTAGTTTCCCAGTTACTGCCTACAAAGTCTAGGTTGGCCCAGGTGTTGGACTTGATAGACCAATCCTGCTACATCTGTCATTCTGCTACAGAAAGTTTGGAGCATATATTTATTCTCTGTCCCTTT
This sequence comes from Voacanga thouarsii, assembly GCA_026120185.1. Lineage (NCBI taxonomy): Eukaryota > Viridiplantae > Streptophyta > Magnoliopsida > Gentianales > Apocynaceae > Voacanga > Voacanga thouarsii. The sequence goes on along the minus strand of JANUWF010001543.1, from coordinate 1,873,382 downwards.
ATCAAATGTCTATGGTGGCATTCTAAATGGTATTTTAAAATAGACAAATTCTCCACCTGGAAAATGGAAGACTGGATAGAGGAACTGTTGAATTTGGATAACGCATTTCCGTTTCTAAGTGAGACAAAACGAGAATTTCTTAATTATGTTGTGGTGTTGATGGAAAATGTATGGAGATACAGAAATCAATTGCATGCAAGAGAAGATACTCAACAATAGGATGTGCTATCTATTCATATTAGTAGGACAGCGGAGGTTTATTGGGAATCTAATCTTACCTGACACTGGAAGATGCAAACTCTTAATCTTCCCCGCCCTTGGCAGGCTCCGCCTTCCCCTTATGTCAAAGTTAATTTTGATAACGCTTTTCAAGAAGGAATTGAGATTTCTGCCTGTGTTTTTCGCGATCATTCGGGACAACTCCTTTGGGTTTGGACTGGGAAAGATTTTGCTGGGGATATTTTTGCTGTTAAAGCTCTTGTTGCTCTTTAATGCTGCGTTGATCGCCAATGTGGCTGACATATCTAAAGTCATTTTGGAAGGCAACTTTCTAAATGTTATAAGGGCATTTACTGGTATTCACTCGGCTGAGGAATGGCTTGGGAAAGAACCCCGAGATGCCATGAAGTCTATGCTTAGAGAAAGAGATAATTGGAAGTATGTTTATGTCCCCCGATCGGGGAATGTATATGCTTACAAAATTACCAAATGGGCTAAACTTCACAATTATTTTGGTTATTTACCCCCATCCTTCATTCCCCCGGCTATTTTATGTGATCATGGAAGAACCACTTCGGTCCCCTAATCAAGTCCTGTATTGAGTGAGGAGGGGATCACTTCCTCTTCTATTTCTTCTGAAATATAGGGTTGAATCTTTATCTAGCAAAAAAAAAAAAAAAAAAGGTTTGTATATGTCATTGATTATTCGTAAGTAAAACGAAACAATTGAAAGATGTATATTTTAAATATTTAATTAATTTAAAACTAAAACTAAAAATATAAATTTAATATAAACATTTAAGGTTGAACATTGAGTACCACTAAATCAACAAAAAAAAAAAAAAAAAAAAGAGATTGAAGAAGCTTTTGACAAATGTTCTCAGATAACATTTATTTTTGAATATATTATTAATGTAAAGTATTATATAGACTTAATGTTTTAAATATATAACTAGTAAAAATGATGAATTAAAGATATCATAGATATCTAATTTCACGTCTCGACAGTTTACTAGTATTAATAATGAAAGCCCTACACTATAGGCTTGACTCATTGTACCTTCTTACTTCGACTTTGTCCAATCATATTTAAGTTTTAGATGGTAGACATTTTTTTTCACAAAAAAAAAAAAAAATCCAAAAAAAGGTTAAATTACTATTGCCCCTACCTTTTTATCAAATGTTACCTATCACAGTCCCCACCCCCACCAAAAAAAAAAAAAAAAAAAGACTTAAGAAAAAAAAATGGCGTAACATGGATTTGCCAAAATAAGCACCCGTACTTCTATCCATCATTTTAGGTTCCGTTTCTCCTCCTATTTTCTAATTCTATCACCAACAATTGAAGGCAGTATTCCCCGATAAGTCCAAATTATATAACATCTCACCATATCAGTAAGTGTATCTAAGGAACCAAAAATCTTAATTTGAAAAACAAGTTATTAGAGAGTAAAACTCTAAGTTGGGCGGAGTTTTTATAAATCTTAACTTTAAACAATTGTAGCTTTTGTTTTGTAAAAACTAGAAATCAGTAAAGAGTAATAGTATCAAGAAATATTTGTGAAGAGCAGTAGTAATTGGCATTGCTCACCTCATTATGCCATTTAGTTTTGTAGAGCATCCAATTGTTCCATACCAACCCAAAGGTGTGAACAATAGTTCTTACTATTGTTCCACACCAACCCAAAGGTACTATTTTTCTATACCAAATGTCCTGAAAGTTATGATTATGTATTGTATCATCATTCTTGCTTCCTTATAAGTTCGAGCACAACTAAGTTCCTACTATTGCTCCATACCCTAACACTCATGTCGAATATAAATCCCAATACAAGACTCAAAGGAATGTTGAAAATGGCAACTTTGGGAGTTAATAACTTTTAACTAATGATTAGTTAACCTAAAATAATTAATAGGAGTTGTTCTTGGCTTGTTAAAGATCGTTTTGATTATCGTAGAAGCCATTTTTATGGTGTGAATCTATAATTAAATGTCATTAAAATTAGGTGTTTAACTATTCGAGAGTTCATGTTAGACATGAGTCCTACATGAAAAAAGTTGAGGAGTGTGAAAGCATTTATATACTAAAAGGCTTTTCTATAGTCTTGATAGAAAAGCCCAAGGTAGTGGGGCTACTACACGCCCGTGCCGCTCGCCCGGCCCGGCCCTGGCTTGGGCTATGTTTTCACGTTCCTCTCTTTTTATTTGGCCAAATTAACTCTAATTTGAAAAGGAAAAGGAAACATTAAAACTAATTAGAGTTAGGTCTTCTAATTTGGATTGGTTTTAGGTTTTTTTTTCCAGAGGCGGTATTAAAAGGAAAAAGAATAAAGCTGCAAGAGAAAAAAAGGCTATTTAGTTTTTGCTTCTTTGAGAGAAAAATCGCCTCTTCTGTTCTTCCTATCACAACCCATAGTTTTATAACTGAATGGGACCAGTGAACTGAGGAGATTTTCGAGGTGATTGCAGTTCGTGTGCATCGATGGCTATCTAAGATCGTCTTTTCCTGTAAGGAGAGTCACTGTACCCATCACACCGGAGTAGGGCGAATAACTTCTTGAAGTCAAGCCAGTATTGAACTAGTGATTTGGTCAGAGTTTATTTCAGCTCGTCGTAGCTTATCTAGAGAAGAGCCGGCGCCGGGTACATCTAGTGAGGACAGTGCTAGGTACATTCTGGTAGAACAGTGCTACTGTGTGCTCCTGTCTCGTGAGCAAGTTTCTCAGGTCCATTACTAACTTATCTGTTAATTTTGAATTCTGTCTGGTTTCTTTTTGCTTGGACTATTTGGCCTTGTCGACTTTATTAATATTTGATAATTGTATTTGTTAAAACCTATGTCAGGTATAGCGGTACTTGTTCAATTCAGTTGAGTTGCTTGTCTGTGCTCATCGGTACCACATAATTTCTAATAGCCTTCAAGAAATTGTTATGCAATTATCTGTTTGTGTGCAATGGCCAGTTCATCAGATACTGCTTCTGCTACATATAAGTCTTTGGTTGACTCGAATGGTCTGCTGGACAAATTTGGTCCAGGGCAGAATTTCAAGCATTGGAAATAATGCATGAAAATTTGGTTGACCGTGAGGGCTTTATTGTCAGCAGTGCAGGTAGACAAGCCCATACTAACTGATAGGAATTCTAGAGTAGCTGAGATTGCTGCATAGGATGAATAGAACAATGTAGGTAGAGGGGCAATACTGTCAGCCTTGATAGATGCTCTCTTTGATGTCTACTGTTCTGAGTCCAACACAGCAAATATGCTATGGGATGGGTTGGATAGGAAATATAATACCGAAGATCAAGGTCTAGAAATTATTATGTCTCTAAATTCCTGAAATTTCAGATGGTTGAGAGTAAGTCTGTGACTGAACAGACTCAAGAGCTACAATTGATTATTCACTCTCTTCATGAAGCGGATATAGAACTTCTTGAGAAGTTCCAAGTGATGTCAGTAATAGAGAAATTTCCTAAGTCTTGGGAGAACTTTGTTATGTCTCTCAAACACAAGACGGAGAAAATTTCTCTAAACTATCTGATGAAATCAATATCCATTGAGGAGTAACATAGGAAGAATAGTCATATTGTGTATGTGAAGTCTAATGTCCATGTGCTAACTATTGGAAAGAAGAGAAATAATCAGAGGAATGTGGGGTTAATTCAAACACTAAAAACACCAACAAGACAAAATGCAAGGCTAAGAAGAAACCAAAAATAAACAAACATTACTGGAATTGTGGTCAGGTTGGGCATTGGGCTAAGGACTATTTGTCTAAAAAGTCTAAAGTCAAACAATGATCAAATTTTGAAACCCAAGTCAATGTGGTGGTAAAGGATACTAATAAAGTGGAAGCTGATTTGAGTACACATCTTACTGAGGTTTGTACCATTGAGGTTAGGACTGGCATCACTACTTCTAATGATGAAGAAGGGTATGTTTCTGTTAACCTAGAAGTCTTTACTATTTATGAGCTACTTGAATGGCTGGTTGATACTGGAACAAATCTACACGTTTGTATCTTACCAACCTATTAAAAGAAAAACTGTAAAGATGGGGAACTCAGCTACAACCATTGTGTTAGGGATTGGACGCGTGGACTTGAAGTTGGCGTATTCTTTTTCTTCATAGGGTGCAGTATGTTCTAACTGTTCGTAAGAATATTCTTAGTAGTTCATGTTTAGTTAGAGAGGGTTATGAATTCACTTTCAAATTTAATAAAGTAGTGATTATGCACTACAATTCTTTTGTTGGCAAATGTTATTTATCAGATGGTTTGTTTAAATTAAGAGTTGAACCATTTACTTCTGATTTGAATAAAGCTCCTTCTATTGAGAATTCTGTTTATCCTATGATGCACATTATTGAATCCATTGATATTTGGCATAGTAGACTTGGATATTTAAATTTAGATCTTGTTAAAGAATGATGAATTTAGATTTGATCCTTAAACATGTAATTGATAAGAAGAACAAATATCAAGTGTGTGTGGAAGCTAAAACAATCAGGAAACCCTATCATTCAATTGAAAATGATTCAGAAATACATTTTTTAGTTCACACAGACATTTATGAGTTCAATGGTCTGTTGACTAGGGATCATAAGAAATACTTCATTACTTTTATTGACGATTGTAGTAAATATTATTTTGTTTATTTACTTAAACATAAAGATGAAGCACTTGAAAAGTGTCTTATATTTAAAAATGAAGTTGAAACTCAAATTGGCAAGAAACTTAAAAGGTTAAGATCTGATAGAGGTAGAGAATATGAGTCTAATCCATTTGTTGAATATTGCCAAAGTAATGACATAATTCATGAGGAGACACCCCCTATTCTTCCTAGTCTAATGGGATTGCTGAACGGAAAAATAGAACGTTTAAAGATATGATCAGTTTACTTTTAAATTCTAGATTGCCTAAGTATATGTAGGGTGAGGCTTTGACTATGGTTTGCCATATTTCGAATAGAGTCCCTTACAAATATAAAGAGGTAACTCCGTTGGAAATCTAGAAAGGTAGAAAACCTAACTTGAAATACTTTTGTGTGTGGGGTTATCTTGCAAAAGTGCAAATCCCTGAACACAAGAGGAAAAAGTTAAGACCAAAGACTGTTGATGCTATCTTTATTGGTTATGTGTAAACAAGCTATGCTATGAGGTTTTTGGTAATTAAGACTAAAATACCTTGCATAGATGTTAACACAATTATTCAGTACCATAATGCTATATTATTTGAGGATGTGTTTCCCATGAAAACTGGTTTGCCTCAAGATGTTTCTACTTTAGATTTAGCTTTAACATCTGATTCCATTTCTGATTACATAGAAAGGGTGAAAGATGTTAGGGCAGATCCAAATAGTTCCAACACTCAAATTGAGGAATTGGAAGAACCCAAAAGGAGTAAGAGAGTTAAGGAAGTCAAGGATTTTGGAAGTGACTTTATCACTTACAATGTTGAGGACGAACCTTTAACCTTTCAAATAGCCATAGCTTTCTCTGAAACAGGGCATTGGAAAGGAGCTGTTAAAAGCGAAATGGATTTATTGCCTCCAATGGGACATGGGAACTGGTAGATCTCCCTCCTGGGTATACTACAATTGGATGCAAATGGGTATTTAAGAAGAAACTCAAACCAGATGGGGCCATAGATAAGTAAAAAGCCAGATTAGTTGCTAAAGGATTTAAACAGAAAGAGGGAATATACTATTTTGATACCTACTCTCCTGTTGCTCGTTGACTACAATCTAAGTGTTAATTGCAATGGATTCTATATATGGTTTCACCATCCACTAAATGGATGTGAGGACAACTTTTTTTCATGGTGATCTTAACGAAGAGATATATATGGATTAGCCTGAGGGATTTGTAACTAAAGGAAATGAGCGGAAAGTTTGTAAACTTGTTAAATCCCTATATGGTCTAAAACAAGCACCCAAACAATGGCATGAAAAGTTTGATAAAACTATTTTATCATTTAGCTTCATCATAAATGAGAATGACAAGTGTGTCTATTGTAAGGTTAAGGGTAATGCATGTATTGTACTATTCTTGTATGTGGATGACATTTTGCTATTTGGGTCCAATATTGAGATAATTAATGAGATTAAATCATTCTAGAAAAATAAGTTTGAAATGAAGGATATGGGAGTAGCAAATGTGATTCTTGGCCTAGAGTTGATTTGCTCAACTGAGGGGATAACTATTTCTCAAACTCACTATGTTGAGAGTGTTCTTGAGAAATATGGTTATCAAAATTGTAGAATTGATAAAACTCCAAGTGACTCTTCTGTAGCTTTGTTCAAGAATGAAAGTGGAATTCCTGCGTCTCAATTAAGATATTCTCAAATTATTGGTGACTTGCAATATCTTGTAAATGGCTCAAGACTAGATATTTCATTTTCTGTATCTAAGCTGACAAGATATACAATTTGTCCAAATTGAGCTTATTGGGAGGCATTGGATAGAGTACTAAGGTACTTGAAGAGAATAGTGTCCCTTAGGCTACATTATAGGAAATTTTCTACTGTACTTAAAGGGTATAGTGATGTAAGTTGGATAGCCAAGAACTTTGGCAGCAATGGCTGCACTGGATATGTTTTTACTTTAGGTGGCAGAGTAGTCGCCTGGAAGTCGTGTAAACAGACTTTGATAACTCGGTTAACTTTTGAGACTGAGTTATGTGCCTTAGATATACTAGAACAGGAGCTGAATGGTTGTATAGACTACTGTCCTCTTTGCCAATGATCAACAAGCTCGTTATTGCTATATCTGTGCATAGTGATAGTCAAACCACAATCACAAAGATAAAGAGTACTAAGTATAATCAAAAGACTAAGAGACACATCCAAGTTAGACTTAAGTCTATAAGGAAGTTAGTGTCTGAAAGGGTGGTGTATGTTGACTTTGTTGGATCCAAAGATAACATTGCAGACCCTCTAACTAAGGGATTGGAAACATCCTTGCTCTTTAAATCTAGGTTAGGAATGAGATTGATAACCCAACAATAATTCACCTACAGTGGCAACCCAATTGATCAAATGGAGATCCCACAAGGCAGTTCAATGTGGTATAAACAAGCTGTTTGAGTGAATCTGACACCTATTCTGATACCTTTGTATCTAAGTCTTTTCCTTGAAAGCCTATGGTGCAATTAGTAAGAGTTTTAACTCTGAATGAGATCAAGTCTTTTAGACAGGATATTAGCAGTACATCCTTGGAGATCGCCAACTATATGAGTAGTATTGTGTGGCCGCAACTAAAAGGAATTGGGTTTTCTCTAAATATATTCATGAGACATGATCGAGACACATGACCATAACGTGTCAGCTCTAAAGATTGTCCCAATAGTCGATAGCCTATTATTACTAATAGACACCATCACACTCAAGATTCAGATTCAAGGCACAAGTCCATCTGTTAATGTGGGGGCATAAGTTGGATAACTTAGATAGTGGTTCAAATTGGAATGTACCATTATCGAAAGAAGATTATGTAAATCCTTGATAGTCTTTAACTATGGATTTGTGGGGGATTGTTGAAAATGACAACTTTGGGAGTTAATAACTTTTAACTCATGATTAGTTAGCCTAAAACAATTAATGAGAGCTGTTCTTGACTTGTTGGAGATCGTTTTGATTATGGTAGAAGCCATTTTCATGATGAGAATCCATAATTAAAAGTCATTAAAGTTGGGTGTTTAACTATTTGGAAGCTCATGTTAGATGTGAGTCCCACATGGGAAAAGTTGAGGAGTGTAGAAGCCTTTATATACTAAAAGGCTTTTCTATAGACTTGATAAAAAAGCCTAAGGTAGTGAGGCTGCCACACGAGCGCGCCACCCGCTCATGCTTGGGCCATGTTTTTACGTTCTTCTCTTTTTATTTGGCCTAATTAACTCTAACTTGAAAAAAAAAAGGAAACATTAAAATTGATTAGAGTTAGGTCTCCTAATTCAGATTGATTTTAGGTTTTTTTTTCAGAGGCGGTATTAAAAGGATAAAGAACATAGCCGCCAGAAAAAAAAAACTTTTTAGTTTTTGCTTCCTTGAGAGAAAAATCACCTCTTCAGTTCTCACTATCACGACCCATAGTTTTCTGACTGAACGGGACCAGTGAATTGAGGAGATTTTCGAGGTAATCGCAGTTGGTGTGCATTGATAGCGATCTGAGACTGTCTTATCTTGCAAGGAGAGTTGTTGTATCCATTACACCGGAGTAAGGTGGATAACTTTTTGAAGGCAAACTAGTATTGAACTGGTGGTTCGATCAGCGTTTATTTCAGTTGTGTCACAGCTTGTCCAGAGAAGAGTCGGCGCCGGGTACAACTAGTGGGGACGACGCCAGGTACATCTAGTAGGGATGGCGTCGGGTATGTTTTGGCAGAATAGTGCTACTGTTACTCCTGTTTCGCGAGCAAGTCTCTCAGGTCTATTACTTGTTGGGTATCTTTCATGCATATCATATATAGCGCAACGGAAAATAAAACGAGATACCATCCCAAGAACCGCATATGTATGAAAAACAAGATATAAAGAGAACAAAGGTAACAACTTTATCTTTCTTTGAGCGTCTGAAAACAAAATTTTTCTTTTTCAAGTCAAGACGCAATTCAGCAATCCTCTTGATCAAACACCACAAGAGTTGAATGTCCAACCACTACAATCACAGTGTGTGATTGTCTCTAACAGAAATCCACATGGAGGATCACACTCAAGCACCAAGATATTTATGTGCTAGTATAAACTAAAGTGGCGACTAGGGTTTTTCTTGTTTTTCAGCAAAAACAAGAGAGAGAAAAGAGAAGGTTGGAAGCTGTTGTTTCGTGAATCCTCTTGCAATAGGTCTCGTGTATATGTCTCACACATATCACCCAAAAAAGGAATCCAAAACCCCTTCATCTTAGGATTCTAAAACAATTAGAATTCCATAATTGTAATTGGAAACATCAAGTTCTCACAATTATATTATAATTCGGCCTATAAATTATAACTAATTATAATTTGGCCATAACAACTTCTCTTTCTCCAGATTAACCTTACTATGTTATCAAATAACATCTTAAGTATATGATCCTCTATTGTGTGTGACCTATTAGGTTTCCCAATCAATTGGTAGAGAATATGAATTAATCCAAACGTCTTTGTGATTAATAATCCATAATTAATTAGAATTAATTATATTATTCTAATCATGATTGGTTTATTAATTCATCAATTAATAAATTCATATTCCCAGATCGTGAGTGGTATCTAGCAACACATTATGATAACTCAAGAGTCCAGGAAGTTAAGTGGCTTGACATGAACCCTTCAATAACAAACTACAGTGTAATTAACTTTTTTCACCATACAATATCTCATTCGGTTTGGAGTACGGAATTAGTACCAACTCCCTCTAGAATATATTAATTTTGGCCCGAATATAATAGTACTTGTACCAGGAATCCACTACTCTAAATGTGTATCAATTGGAGCTGTTTCAAATACACAGACGCCTTGCCCAAGGACTTCTCGAATAGTAATTCCTACAAGTGGCCATGAGATATTCGCCCCTACTATTAGAAGTGGCGAATCTTTTATTGATCCTCTTAACTACTTTCATTTACCTCATAATGTACCCAATATTTATCTCATAGGCAGCCCTTGATCTGGCTCCAAAGATTGGAATTAAAGCACAATACTCAGCAAACAAAGTACCTTGGAGATCTTAAGTCTAAGGATACTTGCACGTTTACTATATTGAGACTATATCACTGGCACTAAATAGTTATCTATGTGATTATCTCATAACTAGGTTATCCAATGAACTTGTTCCATTAACAAGCATCCACGTGTTAACTTTAAGTATCTCAATACTCACTGATATGGGCTAAATTAGTCATATTTTTTCTAATTATTTGAGGTTCTTTTATGATACATTTTGTTTAATAACTAGTCATATTCCTTCATATTTGAGATTTTACCCTTGGAAAGGTATTTTGTTCATTATTACAGATTTTTAGGGTAAAACAAAACAAAAATGTCGCAGAATAGAGGAGAGGCGGTGCCGACTAGGGTTCTAGAACCGGCGTCAGCCATGCACTGAATTGCACGAACTTTGAAACGATGAAAAAATTGGTGAAACAGAACAGAATAGAGGGGAACTGGCACTGGCTCCAAGAGTCAAGGTGGCGCTGGCTGCATTCTGGTCTTCATTGAGCAAAATTCGGAGAAAAATCGACGAACGAGTAGAGAAGTAGAACACAATAGGTGCCGACTCTGAGAGCCAAGGCGGTGCCGGCTGTGCCCTGAAGATAAGGCGGTACTTGATTTTTTCTACACGGTTTTTGGTAATTCGTGGAGTTTTAGTATCTTCCAACTTCTACTCGGCCAAGAACATTGTACCTACGAGATTAGGCACTTCCTAAGCCTATAAATAGATGGAAAACACAAGGGAAAAGGGGAGAATTCATTGATCATCATAGAAAATTGCTCAGTCAAAGAAGGAATTCTTCAATTCAAGGAGGGTTGTACAAGAAGGTCTTTAAAGGAAGAAGAAGGAGGCTTGTCTATGAGTGCTTTCTTTTACTTTGTTTTCTTTTTCTTGAATAATGATATGTTAATTGTTTTATTGTAATTCAATATTGTTTTAGATATTCATGATTTTTAGAGTTATTTAATTTTTTGATTAATTGATTATTCTTCTTGGTATTTAATTACTTAGACGTATTACGAGATTATTTAGTTATTTCTTTTCATTAACTTGCTAGACCAAAGAGGTTGATGGTGGTTGCAATTGATTAATTTCATATTTATTGGCTGTTAACTTGCTAGACCAAAGAGGTTAATTTCTGAGGATTGTGTAATTAAAGGTTAATTGATGTTTACTAGACCAAGGATTTATTGATTAATTTCATGTTTTAAATTTGTCAGACCAAGAAAATTTAATCAAGGATTGTGTTTAATGCATCTTGTGGATGAATTAGTTGAGACATACCAAGTGATGCTAATTTATCTTAATCCTTCATGGTGCCAAAAGAATGATTAGTTATGATAATGGTTAGGTACTTTAAGATCATGTTTATCTAAACAATAGTTTGAGTTACATACTTCTCCATCCTTGACATGTATATACTTTTATTTTTATTTTATTTTATTTTTATTTTTATTTATTTTTCGCTTTATCGAGTCGGTTAAACAATGAAAAAAATGTGATTAATGTCTACTTGTTCCTGGAGGATCGACACTCGTTTGAACTCTATGCTTGGTTAATGATGAGTACGCTTGCTCATTTGTGTGATTTGGGTTAAACGTTTTAATTTAAACTTAATTGGGAATGTGCTTAGTTTTTGTATGATTTTTACACCCAAATCCAAAAACATCACTCACCAATATGAGAACTACTGCCTGATCAAATCAGGAAGTCTAACACAGGCTAGTCTTAACGCATTAATGATATCCAGTCTCATTAATACTACGACTAGGGATTATTTAAGTACTAACACTATACAGTGTAGTAGGAATCTCATATCATGATTTCTATCATGATTTTCTTAACACAATGTTGTACTACGGACTTTATCTAACAGGTATATTACACAAAAGTAAACAAAGAAAACTGTAAGAAAAATAATACATTTTATTAAAATAAAATGTGTCGTATACAACATACAAGTGATTGCCTCTAGGGCATAACACTAACATTACTGACTTATTTGTTAATTTTGAATTCTGTCTGATTTTTTTTCACTTGGATTGTTTGGCCTTACCGGCTTTATTGAATTTGATAATTATATTTGTTAGAGCCCTGATCGAGTATAGACAATATTGGTTCAATTCAGTTGAGTTGTTTGTCTGTGCTCGTCGGTATCACATAATTTCTAACAAGGAATACCACCTAAGAGATAATAGCATCTTATGTTCACATAAGCCACATAGGTTTGCCACCCTTCTTCTATAGCTACCCCTGCCATTGTAATAAACATTGACGTCAATTAGCAAGCTTGCAGCCAACATTGTGCCTGACCTATCATTTACTTCCATATCTATCATTAACAACATGGACGAAATCAAAAAGTTATAGTTGAAAGAGTAGTTACGTAAAACAATATGTTAAAAAATAACATTATACTTTTGAAAAAAAATTTAAAGATGAAATATAAAATTTTAAAGAACGGACAAGACTCCCTCTCCCCTTAATTTGTCTATGATTGACAGGCCAGAAGAATACCAGAAAGAGTAGGTTGAACATTGTTAATGATGACACTAAGTGCAAGAAGAGGTGTTAGCTTAGATACAACTTGGTGCACTTCTTTGTTATCTGTGAACAAAGAAGGATAGTAAGTGTGAGTAGCCAACAAAACCAGGGCAAGTAGGATGCCTAAGAAGAGTGAGGAAATTGTAACCACCATGTCGGAAAATTTTGCTGTTCCTAGACTCCCAAATCCCAATTCATTTGAGACTCTTACATTGCAAAATTAGTTAGGAAATGAAAAGGTAGACTTTACTATTGTATAATGCAGGTGTAGTTACTGCATGCTAAAAAGATTTCTAGCAAACTATATCACAACATTAAATCCAAAAGCAAGCATGTTGTCCAACCTAATATACTTGTGTGGTTTGACTTCTCAATCTCTTGTGATTTTATTAAACCTTACTGTTATAATTGCGCTAATTTGACAGTCAGTAAAATAAGAAATTTAATAAAAACATAACGTAGTTTAGCTATGTTGTTGGTCCTAGACCAATAAAAAACTCTACTAAAACTTTAATCAAAGTTACACGGATAATATTTATCTCAATCACCAAGTGATCTCTAGTGGATTTTAACAAAACACAGGAAATTGTTAACGTAGTTTGGTTACGTCTGTAAGTCCTAGACTAATAAAAAACTCCAGTAAAACTTTAATTAAAGTTACAAGAATAACACTTATCTCAATTACCAAGTGATCCCTACTGGATTTTAACAAAACACAGCACAGTGTTCTTTTGTCAAATTATCAAAAGACCTTGTTGAACCAATCACCTAGATTGAACACTTTTCAATCTTCGTTGCTACAACTCTGCAAGTCTTAATCCGACTCCAAGAACCTTTCCACCAGAAAGGTACTTGTTTTAATTTGAAGAAGATTTGATTCACGTCCATCACAAGGATATAATGATTGTTAAAGCAATAAACTTGAATCACTGAAGTACACTCTACACAGAAACTCGATCAACTCCATCAAAGTGTATGCTTCTGAATCCCTCAATATTCTGCATGAATAGCTCTTCTTTGAATTTCTATATTCTCTACTAGAAGTTCTCAATTAATTTTTTTTTTGTCTACTACTCATTGTCGATCGCAAAATATATATTGCAGCAGAGAAGTAGACTTTGTGTGGGATTAGGAATATGGTAAGCTTTAATAGTTTTCAAAAGTCTTAGGAAACTAACAACACCAAGATTCTATGTAATCTCAAACAAAATCTTAAAAGATTAGATATTAAAAATAAGTGATAATAGAAATTTAAATTGCATTTAATTCTTTTTCTCATAAAGAATTTCTGTTATTTATCAAATATACCCAAGATAATCACTCTCCTAGGTTTTAGGAGTTGGAAGCTCTAAGATGGCAGCTAACCTAGGGGATTTCAGCCAAGGTGTAAAGGAAGTAGAAGGAAAATAAATTAGGAGAAAAGAAAAGAAAGGATTTGCAAGAACTGGGATTTGAACTCATGTCACCAAGAAATAAACACCCATCTTTAACCACTAGACTACAACAACACTTGTGCAGGAATTCCTTCAACAAATTCCCTTAAGTCTCACTCAACTTACTTCATTTTCTTCTAATAATTTCTACTTAATAAATTAAAGGCTTAACTAACATAGTTATATCCAAATATATAAATTCATGCGATAAGAAATTCATGGATCATACATACTCATGAAAATGGTTCAAATTATCAAATGTAATATAAAATGCTATGTCATGCATGACTTTTCCTATAAACTAACAGTGGTTTTGGTCGGGGTATCACATCTTCTCCCCCTTAAAAAAATTTCGTCCCGAAATTCAGAGTGTTATACATTTAGAATAAATTTGGATATTTCCTTTTCACCCATTCTTCAGTTTCCCACATCGAATCCTAAGTACCGTGATGTTCCCACAGAATCTTCACCTTAGGTATCTATTTATTTTGCAACATTTTGACACTCCAATCCAAAATCTTAACCGCACTCTCGACGCAGCTTAGATCGGGCTACAGTATTAGCAGATCTTCATTCAGAACGTGATCTAGATCGGGTTGTATTTCTTCAACCGGGACACATGGAAAACATCATAAATTCCCGTTAATCCTTCTGGCAAGTCCAATCGGTATGCTTCAGGTCTAATCCTTTTGAGCACTGGAAATGGTCCTAAATATCTCGGACTCAACTTTCCTCCTTTAGGGTGCATCAAAATCCCTCTACTAGGTGTTATCTTCAAAAAGGTCTAATCTCCCACTTAAAACTCCAATTCTCTCCTTCTGTTATCTGCGTAGATTTTTTGTCAGCTCTGAGCTACCTTCAATTTTTCTCTTATCATCTTTACCTTATCTGCCATTTCTTCAATATTTACCTCGTTGGCTTATTAATTTAACCATCCTCTATCCAGCCTCAATACAACGACACTTGATATGTTCGTCTACATAGTTAGGGAGCCATTCCAATTGACGTTTGATGACTGTTGTTGTATGCTAACTTAGTATAGGGTATGCAATCAAACCACTTGTCACCAAAGCCTAATATGAAAGCTCTTAGCATGTCCTCCAATATCTGAATAACTCTTTCAGACTATCCATCGGTCTACGGATGAGCAGAAGAGCTGAGCTTTAGAGTCATTCCTATCAACTCTTGAAACTTGGTCCAAAATCTCGAAATGAATCTGGGATCCTTGTTGGATACGATGTTCGATGGTACCCCATGCAATCTAACAACTTCCCATATGTAGGTTTTGGCCAGCTTCTCTATTGAATTCTTAATATTTACTGGTATGAAATGTGTAGTCTTGGTCAATCTGTTAACCACTACCCAGATAGCATCCTTCAAAGTCTTTAACATAGACAATCCAGTAACAAAGTCTATAGTTACCTCTTGCCACTTCCACTCAGGAATTGTAATGGCTGCAGTAGCCCCGTTGCCTTCTTGTGTTCCACTTTCACTTTTTGATATGTCAAGCAGGTTGAGACGTATTGCATCACATCTCTCTTCATTCCCAGCCACTAGTATGCCTAAAACTATGCATTCAGTTTTTACGGTTTGATTTTTGGTTTACAAATTCATTTTTCTTTTTTTTTTCAATTTTCTATTTTTTTTACCACAACCGAACTGAACTGAATATCTAAGAAAACTGAATCAAGCGAACTGAAATTATTTCAGTTCAGTTGTAGTTCGGTTCAATGTAAATTGAAATTTAGACGGACCTATTAAAAACCAATAGTTCTAAGATTGGCCCATTAAGTATTAGCCCAATATACATTTAAATCAATAGTTCCATATAAGGAAGCAAAGTCCAACTTCCATAATATAAATCTCTAAATATTTTTAAATTGGCCCAATACACATATGATATATCTAATCCAAGTGAATCACCATTACATTTAATTAGGCTAACAACTTTGGCATCAAGAGAACCTAAAGGCATTATAGCCAGCAGTTAAGACATTAATATTCTAAACAATGTTTAGAGGTCAAACAGTTTAAAGCACTAATACAAACTCAAATTCAAATCCAAATCCCCTCCAACATAGAATTTAAATCTATACAACAAGCAAGCAAAGTCAAACTTCCATTAAAACCCAAATCCAATGTAAATAAAGACCAAATATTTTAACATTAACCCAATACAAATGATATATCATATATATTATATCCAATCCAATCCTACCAATAGGTCCAATAACACATAACACAGTCATCTAGGTGCCATCAAGAAAAAAACATTGACTCTAGTCACTCAACTCAACAATTAGCTTGCACCCTGATTTATCCAACATTCAACAATCTTTAAGACATCATCAACAATCAATATTCACTTTAGAGTTCAGAATCTTTAGATAATTTAAAGCATTACTACAAACTCAAATTCAAATCCAAATCCAATCTAACATACAATTTAAGATTAACTAAAACCCAAATATTTTAAAGATTTACAGGCCAATACACATTTATCCAATCCAAATTCCAATAGGACCAATACTATTACATAAGCAAGCACCAAGACAGCATAAATCATAGGGGAAAAAAAAACTTTCCAGCAGCAACTCCAACTTCATAGTTCACAGTAGAAGACTTCCTCTAGTAGACTGCAGAAGATAGCATCTAAGACTGGTATTCCATGGATAGAAGGTCACAACATGGCTAGAAAGAAACCAAAATTAATTATATCATAGTAGATGTATTCAACAATTATCTATCCCTCTATCTTCTATGCCAATCAATACCAATATAATCCCAAAAAATAGAGTATGTAGATTAAAGAAGAAACAAGCACTAATATGATCCCAAAAAATACAGTATAGCAACAGGACAAAACATGTCATAATCTGCTTTTGAGGCAAAACAAGAGAAATATCAAGAGGCAAACATGTAGAGGCAAATGGAAATAGTTGAGCTACAATTAATTCACAAGAAGCAAAACAAGATAAAAGAAAACATCTTATAATCTTCTTTTGACCAAACATATCCAAGAGAAATATCAAATAACAACAGGAGGTACTACTTTTAACCAACCAATATAACCACCTATGTCTAATAGAATAGCAATAACCAAACAGAGCAACATCAAAACTAGGTACTGCTTGAGCTAATGAAAACTGAGTATACACAAATACACAAGTAAACCATTTCATACCATACCCTATCAGATCACAACAATTTGCATTTCTTCACATGTATTTTTCTTTTTGATCATCATAAGAAAATAGCTAAAAAGATGAGTCTGAGAAGATGTACCATTTTGTCGACCTGGAGGGGTACTAGACTAACAATTTAACCTTGCGAAATGTAAATAATAAATTAAAACATTCAAAATTTCAAACCACATATTTATTACATAATTGAAGTTCCTAAGAGATAAATTTGACTGAAAAGCTTATATTTAGGCTTAACTTTAAAGAAAAATAGCTTACTTGAATTCTCAATAGCTTAATTTTTCTTCAAATATCAAGAATGGTTGATTCATGACCATTTTTTTGCAAATTCTACAAAAAGAAATTAAAGAAAAAGTTAGAAATCAGATTAAGATATAAATAAATATATATTTACAAGCATTAAAAAGCTAAAATAAAACATGAAAAATAGATTACTATTATCTATTTTTTTTAGAATATCAATGTCTTCTTCAATATTAACAGGTTTTGCTTCATTGTGCAACTAATCGTTGGCACACATAAGACATTGCACCATTCTTGGAGTCAACAAGCTTCTAAATGTGTTAAGAATACAACTTCCCATGCTAAAAGCTATCTCAGAAGAAACTGTGGAAAATGGAGCAGCCAATATATCATGGACCATTTGAGTAACTACAGAAAATCTTGGAGCATTAAGCGTCCACCACTTTAGGATATCAAATTCATTTTCATTTTTTTCTCTTTCTTCACCAATAAACTTATCCAATTCATTTTTTGTATCAACTCTCCCTCCCTCATTAACAAACATATGATACTTACACCTGGTGTCTACTTCAAAAATTCGCATTTTTATTGATAGCTTAATTGAAACTTGTGAATATTGACTTTAAATTGAACTAGAAAATCCATTTGGTGATGGTAGTAGATAGGGGCTAAATTCAACACTATTTTTCAAGTTATTTGAGGTTAATTTGAGATATTTTTGATGTAATAACTAGGCATATTCCTTTCTATTTAATTTCTTGCTTGTGAAAAGTGTCTTTGATGAATTTGTGTAGAATTAAATGGATTTCGAGCAAAAGGTGAAAAATTCTAGCGTGAACCTGGCACCAGGTATGGCCACTACACCAGACGCCAGATCTACTCTGGAAAAACAGAGCATGAATAGAGCAAAGTCCAGGAAAAAAAAACAGAATGTACCTAGCACCAGATGGGTCGAAGGTACCCGGAGCCAGGTCCAATCTATAATGGTCGAATTCTGTGCACGAATTTGGTATTTTTCAAAGGATTTTGGTATTTTTCGAATTTTAATGGGCCAAGACTTCTCAAGCCACGAATTTTGGTATCAAGGGAGCTTATAAAGACAAGAAAAATATAAGAAGAAGTAGTGAATCCAAGAATCAAAACTTCCAATCACTTAAAGAATGATAGATTCATCATTCAAGGAGGATTATTCAAGAAGGTGATAGGGGCTAAATTAGCTATATTTTTTTTAGTTATTTGAGACTCTTTTGTGATACATTTTGTTTAATAACTAGCTATATTCCTTCATATTTGAAATTTTACCCTTGAAAAAATATTTTGTTCATTATTTCAGATTTTAAGGGTAAGACGAAGCAAAAACGTCGCAAAACAAAATAGAGGCGATGTCGGCCAGGACAGAGGAACCGACACCAGCCACGCACTGATGACACGAACTTCAAAGTGACAAAAAATTGTTAAAACGAGACCAGAATAGAATGGAACAAACGCCGGCTCCAGTAGCCAAGGCGACGCCGGCTGCACTCTGGACAACATGGTGTTGAAATCAAGAAAAAATCGGCAAATGATTGAAGAAACAGAACACAACTGGCACCGGCTCCAGTAGCTAAGGCAGCACTAGTTGTGCTCTGCAGTTAAGGCGGTGTTTTGATTTTTCTACGCGGTTTTTTGTAATCTGTGGAGTTTTAGTATTTTCCTACTTCTACTCGGACAAAAACACTACACCAATGAGTTTAGGCACTTCTTAAGCCTATAAATAAATAGAAAACACAAGGGAAAAGGAGAGAATTCATTGATCATCATAGAAAATCACTCAAATCAAAGAAGGAATTCTTCAATTCAAGGAGGGTTGTACAAGAAGGTCTTCAAAGGAAGAAGAAGGAGACTTGTCTATGAGTGCTTTCTTTTACTTTATTTTCTTTTTTTTGAACAATGATATATTAATTATTTTATTATAATTTGACATTGTTTTATATATTCATGATTTTTAGAGTTATTCGATCTTTTGACTAATTGATTGTTATTTTTGGTATTTGATTACTTATGCTTATTACGAGATTAGTTAGTTGTTTCTCTTCATTAGCTTACTAGACCAAGGGGGTTAATGGTGGTTTCAAGTCAGTGATTTCATAAATGTTAGCTATTAACTTACTGGACCAAGGGGGTTAATTGCTTAGAACTGGTTATTAAAGGTTAATTGATGTCTTCCGAGACTAAGGGTTCATTGATTAATTTCATGTTTTAAATTCGTCGAGACCAAGAGAATTTGATTAAGGATTGTGTTTAATGTATCATTTGGATGAATTAGTTGAGACGAGACCAAGTGATTCTAATTTATCGAGAAGATAGTGATTTCATGGATTGACCAAAGAAGTGAATCTACCTTAATCCTTCATGATGCCAAGAGAATAATTAATTATGATAATGATTAGGTACTTTAAGGCCATGTATGTCAAAATAACGGTTTAAGTTACATATTTCTCCATCCTTGACATGTATATATATATTTTTTATTTTATTTTGTTTTATTTTATTTCTTTTTCACTTTATAGAGTTGGTTAAATAATGAAAGAAGGGTGATTAATGTTTACTTGTTCCTTGAGGATTGACACTCGTTTGAACCCTATGCTATGTTAATGATGAGTACGTTTGCTCATATGTGTAATTTGGGGTTAACGTTTTAATTTAAACTTGATTAGGAATATACTTATTTTTATATGATTTTTTTATACCCAAATCCGGACACATCAGAAGGTTTCCAAAGAGAAGAAGAGGGCTTGCCTATGAGTTCTTTCTTTTACATTTATTTTCTTTTTCTATAATAATGATGTATTTAATATTTTCATTGTAATTTGACATTATTTTGGGATTTATGAATTTTGTATTAATTTAGCTATTTGATCAATTTTCTATCATTCTTGGTGTTTGATTACTTGTGATTATGGAAAAATTGATGAAGTTAGATTTGCTTCTAATTGATATAGGAAATGATGTTAGGAGTTAATTTAATTTTATTAATTTCATATTTATTATTTCTTAATGGACTTGGAAAAGGAAATTATGATAAAGAACCGAAGTAATCAAAGATTAGTTAATTTCATTTAGAGTATAGAGTTATTGACTTATTTCATAATTATTATTACCTATAGTATAGGGATAATTTATAAGGAATTGATTTTAATGTATATTTTGGTTGTTTTAGTGCGATTGGAAAATCTTCTAATTTAATCAAGAGATTGTGATTCCATAGATTGGGAAAGAAGTGGAGTCTATGTAAGTGGATTCATGACTTGGGAAACGATTGAATTTTACTTTATATTCTTTCATGATGCCAAAATGATGATTAATAGAGATGGTTGCTAAATGATTCATTGTCATGTATTCTAAGATTGTTGTCTAAATTGCATATTCCCATATCCTTGAGTTGTACATATTTCTTTATTTTTTTTAATTATCTTATTACTTTATTTGGGTCAATTAAACAATAAATAAAAAGTGATTAGTGTGTACTTGTTTCTTTGAGGATCGATATTCGTTAATTCCTATATTATGCTTGCGACGAGTATACTTGCTTGTATATGTAATTTGGGATTAATGTTTTAATTAAAATTTGACTAAGGAATGAATTTAAATTTAATAATTTTTATACACCCAAAATCTACACATCAGTAGTGGTGAGATATAACCTACTTCAGAACTATTCAACCTCTTGTATTCCTTAAATAGCTCATAAATACCTTCATTCACTGTATCCACAAAATCAACATTATCTACATACATCTTTTGAATCACCCACCCAATATAATGCAATTTAAATCAGGGATCAAGAATAATTGCATAAAACATAATGAAATTCATTTTTTTACGATTCCCCCAATACTTGTTGTATTTATTTCTCATTCTCTTTGCCATTTCACTGAACTTGCCATCATCACCAAATTCCCATGTATTTAATAATTTAAACACATCACTAAGTTCATAAAGTACTTAATTTGAAGTTACATATAATGAGCCAGAAATCTACAATGTAAGTTCATAAAAGTGACCCAAAAACTTCACAAAACGTGAAATACTATCTCAATCTTCCTCACTAGGCAACCCACTATGATAAACCAATAAGTCAAATTTAAAATGTGGCTCTGAATCTTCAAATCTTTTAAAGGCTTTTGCAAGACTCAAAGCTGTATCTAACATCAAATAAGTTGAGTTCCATCTAGTGGAAACAGCCAAGCATAATAACCTCTTGCTTTCTATATTTTCCATTTCAACACACTCCTTAAACTTTTCAACCTACTGGGGGACTGCCTTATATATCTTATAGTTGTTCAAACATGACTAATGGAATGAGAAATCTCTTTCAAATCATCACTCACAATAAGATTTATTATGTGTGCTATATACTTTACATGAAGATACTTACTCCCAAACAAATTAGCACTCCAATTAGAGAATCTTTTTTTTTTTTTCAAATAACTAACTGCAACATTATTGGATCTCGCATTATCAAAAGTAATTGAAAAAACATTTTTAATCCCCCAATCAAGCAAGCATTTTTCCATCGCTTTTCCAATCATTTCACCTTTATGACTGTCAACTGGACAAAAATTTAGAATCCTTTTATGCAACACCCAATCAGCATCTATGAAATGAGTAGTGAGACACATGTAATTAATTTGTTGTTCAAAAGTCCATGAGTCAGTAGTAAAACAAATTCTCTTAGATGAATGTCTCAAGAAACTCTTCAATTTTATTTTTTTTCCCAAGTATATATCATAACAATCCCTTATAATAGTAGTTCTAGAAGGAATTTGGAAAGATAGGCAAGCAACAGGCATAAAATGTCTAAATCCTTCTTTTGCAACAAATGAAAATACCTGCTCATTCACAATAATCATAAATACACATGCCTTTCTAGTATCATTTTAATTAAAGCTCCAAGTAACAATTGAACAGCCTTTACCACTATGTGCAAATGAGTGAGAGTGTGGTTGTTGTTTTAGTTGGGTTTCATGCGCTTCATTATTTTATGGGTTTTTCAAATAGCCATTCATATGATTTTTTAGTAAAGTGGTACCATTTATGGTAGGATTAGCAGCATAAGAAAGACCACAATAATTGCACTGTGCTTTTTTTTCTCCATCCTTAGTTGTATATTTGGTAAAGTGGGACCATACAATTGATCAATACGTCATTTCCTTTCTCTTTTTGGAATGTTGCTGGTTATTATTTGAAGTGTTAGATCCTTCATGACTTGGTGGATAATCTTGTAAATTGCTCATTGTGTCTATAGGGGTACTGTGTGAAACCCCAACTAAAGCCAACCATAGAGTAAATGGGTTGGGATGTATATCATATTTTCTTGCATGCATAAATATATTTTTATATGATTTTATGTGCCTTGGTTATGTGAATTGTAGCCTAGATGGCTCGATAGTGGTTGTTGAATAAGAAGGGAAAAATGATAATTTTGCTTGAGAAGGAATTAGGGAGATAGCTTGAGGATTAAATAGGAAAAATATTTGGGAGAGAAAATAAGAACAAGAGTTGTTGTGGTTTAGTGGTTAGAGCGTTGGAATAATTCCTTGAGGTCTTGAGTTCAAATTCCATCAATTGAGTTGTAACATGATTAAATTTTATTTTTGTTTGGGAAGGCTATATTTCGGCCTTGCATGCTTTAGGGAAGAGTAGGAGTGTTGTCCTAGGAGAGACATGATAGGAATGTCCTAATTCTACTCTTGTGCCCTACAAAAATTTCTAAATTCATACCCTTCTTGATCTCTAACTTTTCTTACTTCTTAATCAATTAGGTTGTTCCATTTATCTAAGCCATTTTATTTCCAGAAAATTTCCAGTAAGCTTCTTTGATCTTGGAGTGTCGAAAATGTCCATGTGAGGATGTCTTCTTGACCGAAAATGGGGAGGAGTTGTGGAAGGTTCCCAAGAGGATTAATCTCCATGGTTGAACCTTCAAACTCCAACCTATGTGTGTTCATCTTCTTCATATAGTAAACTGGAAATTTTTCCAGCTTGTTGATCAGTCCAATAGTAAAAATTTTCAGCCATCATTCCCTCTCAAATGCTGCTAGAAAAATGACGATTTCATTTAGCTTGAGGACTGAAAATTCTAGTCAAAATCGAACTGCTCAAAAAATTGTGCAAACCAGAAAATTTTTTGGATAGTTTTTGCAGCTTAGTGAGCTAAAAACCAAGCTGTTTCTTCCAGGTTTTCAACCAGAAATTCAACCTTGTTTTTCCTCCATAAAGAAGGCTGGAAACCAACCTTAAAGGACCCTCCAATGGCCCTTCAGACCTTCTACAAGCTGACTAAAATATGGCAGAAAAATCTGCCCAGAAATTCCAGCAAGCTTGCGAAAAACCTGATCAGAATTCCAACTTGTTTCTCCTTCACCCTTATCTAAAACTCATCCTATTTTTCTGTACAAACTCACCCTGATCAACCATGAACTGATCTCCATCATCTTCTCCAGAGTTCTGCACGAAAAACAGCTCCATGGCTGCTCCTAAAATCTCTCCATCAATCACTCCAATCAAACCATTAATTGAAGTCCAGCATTTCAGCAAGATATTTTAGCAAACTACCATAGATTAACCCTCAAACAACCAGAAAGTTCCTTCACCATTGTACACCATATTTTCGGCCACTCTAAAGCTCCTTCAACCATCATTCATCTCAGCAAAAATCACAGCTAAGTAGCCAGTTATTGAAGCTTCCAAAAGCTCTCCATTAACCAAGATCTTCTTACCATATTTATTTCCAAAATTGATTCCCTAAAATATTTTTTTTTGGATTTCAAACAACCAACTTTCCTTTTCCTCTCAAATCAGAAAATTCAATTACCAAAACCCTCCCAAACAGTCGGCCACTCCTTCCCAAACAGAATTTTGGCCAGCTCTCTCTCTATTCTCTCCATTCTCTCCAAACCAAGAACACCAAGAACACCTACTAACATTCTTACGCCTAAGACCACTCCAAACCTCTCCAATCTTCTCCAAAAACTCCAGATCACACCTACTCAACCCCTTGAAACCACTTCTGCAATTTTTAACATCAAATACCGAAATTAAAGTCTCACTTTTGGATAAAAAACTAGAATTTTCTTGAAGGCTCAAGAGCACCTTCAAGGTAAGCATGAACGATCATTTATCTTCAACTCTTAATGAATACACACACACACACACACACACATACTAATAGACTTTCTCTTTCTCTCTCTCTCTCTCTCTCTCTCTCTCTCTCTCTGGTCGAATGGTTAATCCAACCATAGCCAATTTTTCATCTCCCTCCTTAGACGAATCAAGCTGTCCACACGAAAAGATTCTTTCGAAACTTCTCCAAGGTAGTCATCATTCAAGTAAGTTTCTTCAATCTTCTCTTTAAATTATAGATTCATGTCTCTTAGATGTAGTTGGATGAGGATGGAATATATTTGGAGATTGAGTATATGTTTACATGATGGAGTTGAGATTGAAGCATGAATGAATATGTTTATATGATGGAGTTGGGATTGATGCATGATGATGATTGGTCTTGGTTAGATTATATGATACTTTAGGATTTGTTGCATGCCTTCATGTCGTAAGTAGTATGATTAATCAAGCATGTTAGAAATTATGTCACCTTTGGTGAATAGGGTTTATGTTCTTGTATTCTTGTTGAGGCCATGCATATGATTATTTTTAGTGGAGTTGAGATCATGTGTTGGTAAATTTTGATCTATGCCTTTATTCATGATTTGGATGATTTAACGATTGGTGTAGAGTGTATGTTCATGATTATGGTTAGTAATAGAAATTATAATTATGACCTTATTGTCCCTAAGCTAATTAAGTTAGCCAATTTTATTTCATCAATAGAAATGATCCATGCTATAATTTCTCCTACTGATTTCGAAAACCTTAGGAGAATATGATTTTGAACGATTAAATAAAATAATAATATTTTAGTCAAATAAATGATAGTTTTTGTTAAAGAAATAAAATATATAGATATTATATATAATAATATCATTTAATCAAGCCTTTTATATAAATAATCATAATAGGTAAAATATTAATTTTGAAAGTCATATATTCATAAATACTAATAAAATTTATTTAATCAAAACATAATAAAATTTACTTGCTATTAATTTTATTTACCAATTATTTTCTAAACATTAGTTATTATAAATTATTACTTTAAATAGTACCATCTAGGACCTAGGATCCTTCATCAAATAAATTCTGATTTATTTATGGCAGGATTTAAACATACAACTTATTAGTAGCTATTTCACAAACCATAGTATTTTAATATCAAGCTAGATTTATTTTATAAATCCTTTTATTTATTATCTAGCCTTAAAATTTGGGACATTAGGGTCATGATTGTAGTAAGTTGAGTTAGGATTATTTATGAAAGTGAATTTTGGCTTGAGTTTAATTATGTTTTGTGTTTACCCCAGGCGGGATTAGGCTAGCTTTTGGAGATCTTTATTTTATCTTGAACAAAGGATCAGGTAAGTTTCTGCATAAAACTTATTTGTTGCAAAAGGTTACTATGGTAAGCTAGACCAGAAGTATATGAATACTGATTTGGTAAAGGCAGTTAAAGATAGTTTCCTTTCTTGTTTCAATCAAACCACTTATTTGAAAATCAACAAGCAGTTTTACTCAAACACCAAACTATTTCTAAAACTGATTTTGACAAGGACTTTAGAAATCCTTGATTGCCATTTTCAAGTAAAGCCATGTTTTACCAATTTTTTTTTTCCAAGTAGGACAATCATCGTTGAATACTCAATAAGGGTATGCTAGTAGTACTAGTTGTGAAGAGCAAGAGTGAGTTTTCTGGCCGGAGGCCACCTCCAGAAGATGAACTCAACTTAGAGAAACGTTAGTACTACTTAGTCATGCCAGTTTGAGCTAGCAGTTTTCAGTCATGTAGACTGTGTGTTGCCGGAATGGACAACCGATTTGTTTGGGTGTAAAGAAGGAGGAGAATCTTACCCGGTAGGCCGATCACCTACCTTTTTGTCAGTCTGCACAAAGTGTGGCATTCTGACCATTGTATGGTTATGGGGCCCAACGTGTGGTAACCCATAGCCGCCTTTTAAGTGGTTGATTTTATTATTCATGTATGGTTGGAAAAGTCAAAACGCCACTCTTGTTTTTAACATTGTTTATTGCTTGCTAGTATTTTTCTTATGAAGTTCTTACTCCTTGCATTCATGAACTGTTTTCACTGGACACTCAAAGCATACACGGACTTATTGAGATTTTTATCTCATCACCATTTTTACCATGATTTCAGATCGATCCTACTGTGGGGATGAGTTGCTAGTTGTTGCCTACTTGGAAGATATTCTGATTTATTTTATGTAATGCTTTGGGAGTTGAGAGTGAACAATTTTATTTCGGATTTGTTCTTGAATTTTTGGGTTGTAATAAGTTTTAATTTCAAAGTATTGTTTTATTTTTTATTTGTGTGTTCTAGTTATAAAAACCTCTTGTCCTTTGGATGGGGCGACATGCCTGGCCCTGATGAGCCTAGGTAGTGGGGTGTTACATACTGTCTACTTGATCTGATATCCTATAAAATAAAGAACACTAGTCTTTGTCAAATTAAGTAAATTAACAAGTCTTTGTCAAATTCCTCTTTACTCATATCTAAGAACACTAGAATCTAAAAGTATGGGCTTCCACAAACATTATAATGATTAAATTGATGAACTAGATGTTCTGGTTGATGGTACAATGATAATTGATAATGAGAAATGTTGATTGTTATTTTGCAATTTTTTATTAACTTGTTCTATAAATATGGATGAAGTAATGAGACTATTACTTTGTAGCTTTTAGTTAGCCAATTGGGAGTGAAGAATGAAGGTATAGTAGTAGTGAAGTAATGACTAATGAGATTATTATTTTGTGGCTTTTTGTTTAAATTTATTTTACTTTTTCATAGTAGAACATGGACTAAAGTAGCAGTTTTTTGGTGATCAACTTAAAAAATAAAACAAGCTTCAATCTCTAGGACATCCAACCTACTCAAAAATAGTTCTCCGCTGAAAACATGATATAAACAGTGTGAGATTGACATCTCAGTAAGTCTCGTGTGTGTACATGACACTTTAAATGTTTCGTGTATGAAGGTTTAACAACAGCCACAAAATATGTTTGCAAGTCAATTTTATCATTAACTAGTCACTGAGTGTAATAATATGAAACATATCCAAAACAATTCTCAGAAAACCAACCACTCAACAATATAATAGAATAAAAAAGGGATAAAATGATTCGATGATAACAATGCCCATATCATGATTTCCATCATGATAGCTTCCAAGTGTAACTGTTCACCACTGGGCAATGGGTGATCTGCCCACTAGGGTGAGATACTCCTCTATCTTTACACCTAACACTCCGGTTGTCCGACTCGAAAATAGTTCACATAGACCAACGTACTAACTCGGACCGGCCTGACTAGCTAGTATTGACGTCTTTGTAAGAAAAAGTTCATCTTCTACAGGTGGCCTCCTGTTAGAAGACTCACTCTAACCCTCCAAGACTAGTACAACTAGCCTACCTTTATTGGGTACTCAACGTTCACCATTTGGTTCAATAATTAATCCCTTATTCACAAACTTTGAATGCATTGGCTTTGCAAAACTTGGTTTTTACATAGAGTATTTTCAAAATGTTTTAGTGATTAAAAGAAGGAAAACAGTTTTCAGATAAAGTCGTGATTTGACAAAATCATTTAGAGAGCAAAATAACCATGTTCCCAACCTAATTAATCTCAATTCAATAATAGCATTTCAATATCATTACAACATGTAACTTTCAAACAATAGTAGTATTTATCAAAATAGTTATGTAGAGACATACTTGGATATTTCAAATAGCTAAGCCAAAAGTTAACTACTTGCTCTCACTTCAAACTCCTTCCTTATCTAAAGTCAATGATTCCATAATCAGAATCCAAATACTACACATTGGCTAGTCACTATCATTTTATGCAACCATGAATTCTTATGATCCTATTATGCATATAAATCATCCATGGCATCTAAATAGATCAATTCATCAATCTATATTCATAACCTTCCTTTGTCATTCTATTTATCAACAAGCATGCATATACCCAGTTTAAATCATCAATATGATAACTCTGATATTCAACTACCATGAAATCATCATAATAAGCCCAATTGAATAAAAAATGTCTCATCTTAACCAGTATAACATAGATGTAGATTCATCACAACAAGATATAACAATGCTTTATTTCATTCAAGCCTAGATCAATACTAGCACAATTATAACATCAATTTCCTATGATCATGCTCATAAAGACAAAATCCATAAGTAGACATACTCATATCTTCTAGCATGAAGATTAGCCTTATTATTGCTACAAAGGTTAGATGTCTTAAATACCTCCTAGTAGTGAAGACCAAAAGATGATGAGTTGGATCCTTTAGTGACTGTCTTAAGTCCACGAGAGAAAAGGTGTCGCCTTGCCTAGATATTCTAGGTTGGTTGTGAGTCACTGGGGGAAAAAAAAGGATAATTAGCCCCTTTAATTAGCGTGGACTAGGAGAAGAAGAAGAAGAGAAAAATAGGTAGAAAAGAAAGTTGAGAAGTAAAAGAGAGTTTGAGTTACCTTGAGTGAGAGTTGATTTCGGTTTTGGTTTGGTATGCTTGTGTGTTGGCCGAAACCAGGGACAAAGTGAGAGCCTGCTTGATTTTTTGTGTTTGAGAGGTTTAAAGAGTGATGAATTACTAGTTTGATAGAGAAAATAGAATAGGTTGGTTGTTTTGTTGTATTGATTCGCCTAGTTTTGGTAAATTGAACAAGACAAAAAGAAAATGGCAGCTTTGCCTTCTTTATGCTAGCCGAAAATGAGCAATGTTTAGGAGGAGATTATAGCTGTATTTTGGGCTCTAAAGTTGGCTGAAAATGAAAGAAAGATGAGATAAGATTGAAGGTTGAAATTTGCTCTTGTTTTGGTCAAAAATGAGAAGGAAAAGAGACGTCTTGTGTGTGTTGTGTTTTGGCTAAACAAGAAGAGAGTTTGTGTGTATTTGGGACTTAGAATTTTCGTGTATGTGTGAGTGTTTATTGGCTGAAACAATGAAGAAAGAAGAAGGAAAAAATTCCGGTATTGTTTACCAAATAAAATCTGATTTGTTCAAGCTATTTTGGATGGACTTATCCTATATTTGGGAGAGTTTGATTTGAGCTGGATTAGCTCCCAAGGTGGCAGCCAAGCTAGATATTTTTCCAAAAAATTAAGTGAAGAAAAATAAAATAATTTTCCAAGAAATAATTTAATTGATACACTAAATTACTTTAAACAAATTTAAATAATTATGAGATAAATATATGAAGATAAAAATCTGGTTTTCCCTAAAGATAAAGCGGGAATTTTTATCCCAACTCCATATTTTCAAAAATTCTAAAATCCTAAGAGATAATTGCTTGAATTAAAAATTAGTATTATCCTTTTATTTCCATTTAAAACTCTTTAAAGAAAATTAAAATTTGGAGATTTATCTCCTATAAAGGTGGCGGCCAATAATTAAGCAAACAACATACATACATACGTACGTACGTATATATATATATATATATATATATATATATATATATATATATATACTTCTTAATAAATTACTTAGATAACCACTTTAAAATTCAGATTTTGTAACATTTAAAATTCCTTAAAATATTAAGATAAGATATTAAAACTAAATGATAATATAAATTTAAATTGCATTTAATTCTTTTTCTCATAAAAGAATTTCTATTATTTATCAAATATACCCAAGATAGTCACTCTCCTAGATTTTAGGAGTTGGAAGCTCCAAGATGGTAGCTAACCTAGGGGATTTCGGCCAAGGTGTAAAGGAAGTAGAAGGAAAATAAATTTAGGAGAAAAGAAAGGAAAGGATTTGCAATAGTTGGGATTTGAACTCAAGTCACCAAGAAATAAACACCCATCTTTAATCACTAGACTACAACAACACTTATGCAAGAATTCCTCCAACAAATTCCCTTAGCTCTTACTCAACTTACTTCATTTCCTTCTAATAAATTCTACTTAATAAATTAAAAGCTCAACCAATTCAACCAATACAGTTATATCCAAGTAAATAAATTCATGCAATAACAAACTCATGGATCACACATACTCATAAAAATGGTTCAAATTATCAAATGTAATATAAAATGCTATGCCATGCATGACTTTTCCCATAAATTAAGTGTGATTTTGGTCGGGGTATCACACAGGTAGTTTCTTAATATTTCATACTAGGTTCTTGGTTCTTGCTTCAATCCATAGAGAGCTTTCTTTAGTTTGTAAACATGATCAAGAAACTTAGGATTGACAAATCCTTTAGGTTGTTCAACATATGCTTCTTCTTGTAAGAACCTATTCGAGAAAGTACTCTTTACATCCATTTATTGAAGTATAAAATTCTTGGCACATGTAACAGTAAATAGCAATCTGACAGATTCCAACCTTGCTACAGTAGCAATTGTTTCGTCAGAGTTAATGCCTTCAACCTAAGTATAATATTGTACAACTAACCTTGCCTTATTTCTGGTAATGTTACCAAGCTTATCCGACTTATTGTGAAATACTTATTTGGTACCTATCACATTTACATCATTTGGCCTGGATCAGGCTCCCATACATTATCCTTTTCAAACTGTTGAAATTCTTCTTACATTGCAACAATCCAATTCTCATCTGTCAAAGCTTCTTTAACATGACTCCAGTGTTGTAGTATAACAAGCATACTCAACTATCTTATTGTAATCAACTTTTGATCTATCTTTGAACTTGCTTGTCTTATCAAGTCTTCCAATGATTAAATTAGAGGGATGATTCTTCTTCACTCTTGAGGATGGAATTTTTTGCTGAACATCCTTTTGCTCAGTGTTAGAGTCAACTTCAAGTTCTGCATTGATATTACCTGATACTCCAGTCTTATCATTAGCTTGAATAAGCTTATCATTATCATCCATAGTTACTAGCTTCTTTTGATTATTTGATAAGACATCTTCAACAACAACATTAATAAATTCTATGAAAACTTAACTCCTCTGGTTGAACATTCAAAAAGCTCTACTGTTAGATGAACAACCAAAAAAGATTTCTTTATCACTTCTTTCATTAAACTTACCCAATTGTCCTTGTATTTAAAATGTAACATGTACTTCCAAATATATGAAAGTAGTTCAGTTGATATTTTTGACCACTCCAAATTTCATAACTATCTTGTTGGTGTACAGTTTGAAGTACATTTTGTTATGAATACGCATTGCAATATTTACAGTTTCTACCCACCATCGATGTAACATTTTCTTAAAATTTAGCATGATCCTTGCCATCTCTTGTATGGTTCTATTCTTTTGTTCAACAAAACCATTTTCTTGAAGTGTTTTAGGTACCAAAAGCTCATGTTGAATTCAATTCTCAACACAAAACTCTTCCAATAGTTTATTGTCAGATTCTCTTCTGTGATCACTTCTCAACTATTTTAGTTTAGTGCCTTTCTGAGTTTGAACGATTAAATATAACTTTCAAAATACTTCAAATGCATCAGATTTTTGACTCAAAAAACGTACGCAAGTGAATTTGGAGAAATCATTCAGACACAATGACATATCATTTCCTACCTATGCTTTTTGTTTGTGTTGGTCCAAACAAATCCATATGAACAAGCTCAAGAATAGAAGTTGTAACAATTTGCTGAACCTTTTTATGTGGTGCCCTGATAAGCTTACCACTTTCACATACTGCACCCTCATCTTAGGTAGACCACGAACAACTCCTAATGTATTCAATGTTTCTATATGCTAATATAATAAGCATGGCCTAGCTTTTGATGCCACAATTCAACTTCATCAGATTTTGTCAACATACATGTATAATTGTTCGTTGTGCATATTTGGTAACAATTGTCAGATGTCCTATTTTCAGTAATCACAAAATTTTTAATTTTATCGATAACAAGATACTTATTTTTGTCAAAGTTAACAACTATACTGCCATCAAATAACTAATTTATCCTAATAAGATTTGCCTTTAAGCTATCAACACACAAAGTCTTAAATTTAGGCATAGGCATACCTTCAAGGTTTAACATATCGATTCCAACAACTTTGTTTTTTGAACCATCACTAAATGTAACCAAACTATCCTTTTTGCATTCATAGTTCATAAAAAAAAAAAAAAAAAAAACTTTTTTGCCAATCATATATTTTGAGCAACCAATATCAAAAGACCATACATCCTCCAGGACGGCTTTTTAAAGATATGTGAACAATATGTGCTTTGATGTTAGCCTTTTTTATCCACATTCTTTTCACCTTTAGAGATTTTTTGCCTTCATCAAATTGAAGTTTGATAGACTTCCAACCATGTCGAAGATCTGTGAATCTCTTTAGACAATTCTTCCATCTAAGACCTACAAGAGAATAGGATTGGTAAGTAGGCGGCCTGCACAATTTCAGGCTCTGCCTAGGATCAACCCTTGGGCCATACAGGTTGGTCCTATTCAAATGTAGGTTGTGTCAGTCCAGGCCCAGGGCTAAAGACCATAGGCCTGCCACGGACCAACTCCTCGCTGTCCTAGCGGGCGGGTCCTTGGGGCCTTCCTTTTTTTTTTCCTAATGTTTTTAGTTTTTTATAATTTTTTATTACTTAAATAACACAATTGGTTAAAATTATAAAAAAGTCACCTTAAAGTAGTGGGGGTTTAGCTTGGAAGCCTATAAGTTTTATTAATTAATAAAATAAAAACTACATAAGAGGGAAAACTTGATGCCTAAACCTCTTTAAAAGTATTATAATAATTAAAATTTAAATATAAAAAAATCTTGAAATTAAAATACTAATAAAATTAAACAATTACCTAATATAACTTAACCTAATTATTCGAAATACTAGCCATTTGATTCATCCAATTATTTATCTGAGTCTTCTTCAACAATTCACGAATTGGTCATCCTATCTTCGATTGCGAATCAACTTGTGCTGCACATTAACATCTCCAAAGTATGCAGAGCTAATCAAACTCTTCTTTCATCAATTATTCAAGCACTCTTACTAAAGATGATTTTTATGGCATTGTGGAGACAAATAGTGTCAAAGATCATGTGTCCTTTTGGATAAAATTGAATATTCCTTTATATGATCCTTCCACAAATTATAAATATCAAAAGATTGATCGTTATTTTTTACCAAAGGTTGCATATCGTAAATTGTCATCTTATTATAGGTGATAGTTGATGTTCATTGATGCTTCATAATACCCCATAAATTAAATCTTGATAAAATCAAAGAAATAGATCTTTGTGGTGGTTGAAATTGACTACTAGATAATGATGACAAATCTTCTCTACTTGTAGTACTAGAACTAGCACACAAAAACTAAACTCATACAAGTTATACATATCGTACACTGTTTTAATTGTTTTATCCTTTATGTCTTTGATCTAAGTTGCTTAAGTATTGTAAATTCACCAAAATCTAATGTTTTGTAAAAATATTCAATAATACTATGAAATCAGGAGTTTTCACTCGAGATTAAATATAATGTTATATAATATAAAACAAAAATATCTTTATAATATTTCTTATATTTTTCAAATATACTTTTCATAAACGAACTATATTAGGATGTTCATTATACTCACTAAAAATATATACTACTTTAGCAAGTATAGGAAGAATATGATGAGTAGTAGGATAATAAGATCTCGATAAAATTTTAGTTATTTCTTTAAAAATAATTAAAAATGATGAAAGTGCAATACAATTTTAAAAATAAGCACTCATAAATTGAGGTTGAAAATTGTTATTGTTACAAAATTTAATAAATGGATTTTAGGAAGGTATAACATTTCAAACATATCAAAAGTTGAACTTCGTCTACTTTGACAATCTAATCTAAATTTTTTAAAATAAATACCTTATTCTCGGTATAATTCTTTAAAATTTTAAAGTCTAGTTAGACAAGTTTTGATAAATAAAATAATATTTCTAATTATATTATTAGTATCATCAATATATTTATATTTTTC
Organism: Voacanga thouarsii; assembly: GCA_026120185.1. Lineage (NCBI taxonomy): Eukaryota > Viridiplantae > Streptophyta > Magnoliopsida > Gentianales > Apocynaceae > Voacanga > Voacanga thouarsii. Next base: position 1,838,951 of record JANUWF010001543.1, on the reverse strand, counting down.
CTTAAAGCATAAATTAAGTATATGACAAGCACACTTAGTATAAAATAAAATACCATCTAACAAAGAGTTATATTATTTTTAAAAATTATTATGGCAAAATCATTATTTGTTGTATTATCTAAAGAAATGGAGATAATTTTATTTAATATCCTATATTTACAACATGTTTGAGTAATCATTCTAGTAATACCATTGCCTGAATGAGGATATTCAAATAATGTAAAACAAATATTTATTTTTTTTTTTTGCACTAGCCAATCATAATTGATCCAATGAAATGTAATACATAAATAAACCTTTGTAGCAATTGCACTCCAACTATCATAAGTAAGAGCAAAATTCCAATTATAAGAATCAAATATGACAATAAGATACTTTTTCATCTTTTTGTATATCTTTTTTATAGCACATTTTAATATTGTTCAGGGAATCCTTTTAAATGTAGGTTGGCAAGAGATATGTATAAATTTTTCATAATGTGGATCTTTAGAAAAATTAAAATGTAATTTAGTTTTAACAATCATTTTAGCCATCTTATTCCTAAATCTTTTATGATTGTATTGAAGATTACCTATAACTCAACTTCCGGTAGTTTGGATTTGTTGTTATTTAATTAAGTTTTCTAACCAGTTATTATGTGATCTTTTCATTCGTCTAACTAATGTTCTCGTTCTTCCTTCTTTCTTGTGTGCATATACCACCTTACAAATTTTATATATTGCCTATCATTATTATTATTATTATTATTATTATTATTATTATTATTATTATTATTATTATTATTATTATTATTATTATTATTATTATTATTATTATTATTATTATTAAAAACATTCCAAAGCATAGATGATTTTGCTCTAACTACAACTTCTGAAGATTCATCATCATTAGGCTGAGGCACAACCATACTAGATTCAGGATTAATACTTTGTTGTTGTACACTAGGGTCTTTGCCTTCATTTCTTATTTTATTATTTATTAAATTCAAGACTGTATCTATATTGAGGTCAAAATGTATAGATGATTGTGAAGAAAAATGTTAATATTGATGTGGATCCATTTTTTAAATATTTATTATGTAAACTAAACAGGAACAATCAACTAAAATTCAAATAAAGTTCAAAAAAATAAATAATAATTTAAATAAAATGAAATAAAATATTAATAAATAATGAATTAAGAAAATTGAAAAATAAAAATAACTTGTAAATTAACTTAAAATTAAAAAAAATAACTAAAACAAATAAAAATTAATAAATTTAAAAAAAATAAAAATATAAGATTAAAAAATACTAATTAGTCAATAGCCAAGAAACAAGAACACTTTGTTGAGTCTTATTTCTTGTATTTTTCAAGACTTGAACTATCCACTATTCCCCCACTAAATAATCTTCCAAAATGGGAAGAATTTGCTTGAAGAATTCAAAACATATATAAAAAATAAATTCTATTTTAACACTTTTTGTAGAGGAAATAGAGAGAATTAAGGATTATGAGAATAAGAAAATTGAAAATAGAGAATTGGAAAGAGTTGGAAAGTATTTGGTGAGTTTTGAAGTAAATTGAGAGATACTTATAGAGTTTTAGAGGTTGGGGGTGAAATAGCCGTTTAGGGACTAAAATGAAAATAAATAAATAATCATTAGTGGACAAATTTCCAAAAAAAAAAAAGAAAAAGTTGAGAGCCGTTGAGTAATAACTCTCTAATGGGTTGGCCCGTCGGTTTGCAGGCAGTCTGTGGTCCTAGGCGGGCCAGGGATTTTACTCCCTAGCCTGAAATGGACTGGCCTACTACAGTGGCATCGGTTCTACTGTTGATCTGGGACTAGCATGGACCGGCCTATTAGACCAATGGGCCTCCCTGGCTTGGCACAAATTGGCCTGCTACAGTGGTATTAGTTTGACTACCGATCTGGGACCAGCATGGATCGGGTCATCAAACCAGCGAGCTGAACCGACCCATTTTCTAATGCTACAAGAGAACAATAATCACAATAAAATCTCAACAACCGACAAGTTGTGATGAATATATGTAGTTTTATTTGGCTTATCAAAACCAAGTTTAGTTTTTTCATGTGAGAGTCTTCCGAAAGAAAGAATCTTATCCAGCTTTGCTTTGCCTTGCCTGAGTTCAACCTATTAATTGATAGCTCAACCACTTCCAACTTCTAACTAGTATCCATCAGTTTTTGATTGCTAACTTTCCAGTTCTCCTCCCCAAATTGAACCTGATGTTGTGATAATCTCTTGTTGTTGTGAACTGGTTATATGTTGAAGCTTCTGCAATTCTTTTTTTAACACTATATTTTGCTCAACAACCTCAAGCCATTTAGAGTACATTAACTCATATTCCTTCACAAGTTTTTCTTGGTCTACATCCTCATCCTTATCATCATTGAACTTGTTTACATAATTATCAGTTGTTTCTACTGATATATCTTTCTATATAATGACAACATTAAAGGCAGCATTGCTTGATTGTCCAAAATCATCATTGCCATTAGTACTATCTTCAACAAGGTAATCTAGAACTTTATTATCACCATCACTCAAGGTGGTATTATATGATTTGTTTTCCTGATTGTTCTTCATATTTTCATAGTCAACTATTATATGACCAATTCTACCACATTCATGATATTTTGATCCTTTTGTTGCTTGATTGTCCAAAATCATCATTGCCATCATATTATGGGAAAATAGTTATTTAGAGATGAAAAGAATTCATCTCTAAATTGACCTTAGAGACAGAATAGAGACGAACTTCAATTTGTCTCTAAACATAGTCTCTAAATGGAAACAGACAAAAGTACTGGTCTCTAAATTTTAGAAACAGAAATAATTTGTCTCTAAAATGTTGGTTATCGTGTCTAATTTATCATGTCAAATATAGAAGTCAACACCTCTTTAGAGTCACAAGTTTTGTTTCTAGGCTGTTTTTAATTTAGAGACAAACATGAACTATTTGGTCTCTAATATAGAGATGGACTTTTTGTCATTATTTTGACTCAATTTTGAGAACAACTAAAATAATTTTTTATGTCCCTTTAGAAATAGAAATTAGAGACCAATTTGTCCGTCACTATCTTGGAGACTATTTTTTCATAACTATTTTGACTCAATTTTGAGACGAATTTTTTAGACCAGCCAAAATAATTTTTTGTCTCTTTTAGAAACAAAAATTGGTGATCAATTTGTCCATCACTATCTTGGAGACCTTTTTTTTTTTTAAGGTCTCTATTCTGACTCTATTTTGATAGAATATAGGGAAAAAATTAGAGACAAAAATTGCAAGAAAATAATAGTGTTAAACACAAAAAATTGCAATTAGAAAATACATGTGAATGTTAAACACAAAAAGTGCATAATAGTATTAATATTAGAAAATATTTCCAACAAAATATAATACCAAAAATAATAAAATGCATAACATTACAAAACATTTGAAACAAAATATAGTACCAAAAAGTTCTTCAAAAAAATTGTAGAGACATTACTACAATCTTTTTTTACTCAGCATCTTGAGGTGTGTCACGACCATCATCCATTTGGTAAAAAAAGTGCATAGTACTTCCAATTGTTTCAAAAGAGTTTCTAATTGTTGCATCCATGCATGGATCCTATGTAAACTTTCCCTGGAAATTATGTATTAAACCAGAAAAAGATTTCATGAGTTGTTTGGTTGGAACATAACAAATAAAGCAGTAGCAGCTAGCATTGGCATGTGAGCCGGTTCAGCCCTCTGAGCTGGTGTGTCAGGCCGGGCTAGGCCTAGCCCGCGAGCCGAACCGGCCACTATGTAGAAGGCCGATCCCCGGGCTGGTCCGGACCAGGGATTTTATGCCTGGGCTTGCAGCCTGACAGGCTGGCCTGCCTTCTCCAATTTTTATTTTTATTTTTATTTTTTTGCATATTGGCCCCTTAATAGTTCAATTTTTTTTTTTTACTTTTGGACCCCTAACGGCTATATTCTTTCCCCTAACCCCCAAAACTCTATAAATACCCCCTAATTCACCCCAAAACTCACAAAACACTCTCTAACTCTCCTAATTCTCTCAAACTCTTTTATTTTCATTCCTCTTTTTCTTATAATCCTCAAATATCTTCATTTCCTATTCAAAAAGTGTTAGAATAGAATTTATTTTTTTATATATTTTTTCAATTATTCAAGAAAAGTCTTCATATTTTAGAATATTATTGAGTGACAAAATAGTGGATACAAGAAGTAAAGCTCCACAAAGTGTTATTGTTCTTGGCCTTCAACTAGTTAGTGTTTCTTAATCTTATATTTTTATTTTTAAACTTTATTAATTAATTATTTATTTTAGTTATTTGTTTAATTTTAAAGTTAATTTGTTATTTATAATTTTTAATTCTCTTATTTCTTTATTTGTTAATACTTTATTTCATTTTTTTGAACATTTTTTGTTTGAATTTTACTTGATTATTTTTGTTTAAAAATAATGGATCCAAATCAATTTCATCATTTTTCTTCATCACAATCATATGCATATTTTGATTTCAATATAGATCTAATATTGAATTTAATAAATAATGAAATAGGTAATGAAAATGAAGGCTTTAGTAGGCCTAGCATTAGTATTTCACAATCACAACTAACTCCAACTATTAATCCTGATGAATCTAATATGGGTCAGGACGATGGTGAAACTTCGGAAGTTGTAGCTAAAGCAAAAATATCTATGCTTTGGAATCTTTTTGAAAAGGATAATGATATTGATAAGATAACATGTAAAGTTTGTAGGGTAGTATATGTACATAAGAAGGGAGAAATGACAAGAACGTTAGTTAGACATATGAAAATGTTACACATTGATTAGTTAGAAGCCCTACTTAAACAACAACAAATTCATACTGCAATAAGACAAATTATTGGTAATTTTCAATACAATCATAAAAAAAAATAGAAGTGGATTTGCTAAAATGATTGTTTAAACTAAATTATCTTTTAATTTTTCAGAAAATTCATATTATGAACAATACATATAAAACAATTGGCAACCTACATGGAAAAGGATTTCTAAAACAACATTAAAAAAATGATATAATAAAGATATATAAAGAAATGAAAAAGTGTCCAATTGCTATGTTTAATTCTTGTAATTGGAAATTTGTTCTTACTTGTGATGGTTAGACTGCAATTACTAATGAGTCTTATTTATGCATTACATGTCATTGGATAGATCATGATTGATTAGTACCAAAAAGAACTATTTATTTTAAATTATTTGAATATCCTCATGTAGGTACTAATATTGCTAGAATAATTACTCAAAGATGTCGTAAATATATGATTTAAAATAAAATTATTTCTATTTCTTTAGACAACACTTCAAATAATAATTCTCTCATAACAATTTTAAAAAATATTATGAATCCTATGTTAGATGGTATTTTATTTCATATTCGGTGTGCTTGTCATATACTTAATTTGTGTGTTAGGAAAGGTTATAAATATGTTGATGATATTGTTAATATAATTAGAAATGTTATTTTATTTATTAAAATTTCTTCAACTAGGCAACAAAATTTTAAGACTTTATGCCGAGAATAAGGTTATCTTTTAAAAAATTTAAATTAGATTGTAAAACTAGATGGAACTCAACTTTAGATATGTTTAAAAGTGTTATACTTTTTCAAAATCAACTTATTAGATTTCGTAATAGTAACAATTTTCAACCTCAACTAGTTGAAATTCATTTTGAAAATTGTATTGCGCTTTCAATATTTTTATTTACTTTTAAAGAAGCAACTGAACTTTTATTAGGATATTATTATCCCACAACTCATCATATTTGTCCAACACTTGCTAAGGTAGCGTATATTTTTTGTGAGTATATAGAGCATCATAATATGATTATTTTATGAGAAGTATGTTTGAAAAATATAAAAAATATTATGAAGATGTTCCTATTTTATATTGTATGGCATTGTATATGAATTCTCGAGTAAAAACGACTGGATTTCATATTATTATTGAATATCTATACAAAACATTAGATTTTGATGAATCTCAAATACTTAGGTAATATATGATAAAAGATATAAAAGATAAAACGGCTAAAGTTCTATCTGACATATATAATTTGTATGAGTTTGGATTTTCTTGTTCTAGTTTTGCTACTTGAAGTAGACAAGGTTCATCATTATCATCTGGCAGTCAATGTTAACAACTACAAAAATCTAACTCTTCAATTTCATCAATATTTAATTCATAGGGTAAAAAAAAAAAAAAATCATCTACCACCTACAATGAGTTGACAATTTACGTAGCGTTTGGTAGAAAATGAAGATCAACATTTTGACATTTGTAGTTGGTGAAATGCTCAAATAAATCAATGTCTAATTTTATCTAAAATGGTACGTGATCTTTTGACATTACCTATCTTCACAGTGCCATTGGAAAGCGTCTTTAGTAGAACGCTTGAACAATTAATGAAAGAATATCTCGATTGACTCCTTCTACTTTGGAGATGTTAACATGTTACAATAGTTAGTTTGTAGTCGAAGTTAAAACGACCAATTTGTGGATTGTTGATGATAACTCAGAAGATGAATGAGGTGAGCCAAATAGTTAGTTTAGTATTCAAATAATTAGGAATTTAAGACAAATAATATAATGTAATTGTTTAATTTTATTTTTAAGATATTTATTTTATTTTTAAATTTTGATCATTGTAATATTTTAAAGAGGTTTAGGCATCAAGTCCCTCTCTTATGTAATCTTTATTTTATTAATTAATAAAACTGGTAAGAGTCCAAACCAAATCCCCACCACTTCAAGGTAACTTTTTATGATTTTAAACAATTGTGTTATTTAAGTAATAATAAAAAAATTACAAAACAAGTGAATATTAAAATTTGCAATCGAATTAAGTGAAAAACAAAATAAAGAATGAGAGAGGAAGGCCCATGGCCACAGGCCTCAAAGGCCTAAGGCCTGACACGGACCGGCCTGGTACGGCTTGAAACCCTACGGGCCGGCCCACATGACAATGTTAGTAGTATCCTATTCACCAAAAGATAAAGGGGGAAAAAAATATATGTACAAAAATAGCCCCACTTTCAAGAGAAACGTATGATGCACAATATGTCCATATTTTATAAATGCTATTTATTGTCGCCATTAGGACTGGTTGATAAGAAATAAGTTGCAACCTATATTAGCCACAATCAAATGAGAAATAAGACACAAATTTGTGGTACTAAAACATGAAAGCAAGCTCACAAAAAAGAATGAATCCATGCTTATATTGTTTTAAAAAAAAGGAAATGTGAATATAGTCATTCTTTTCTGATATAAATGTTAAATATATTATAATAAAAATGTTTTCTCTGATTTGTAGCAATAGCTGAGGAAGTAGTCTTGTAGATTCTAAGGCTTTGCAGCCAACATATAAGAGGACAGTCAATACAAGAAACCATTTAGTTCATCAAACTCATTTTCATGAAAAATGTATGATGCATGATATGTTCTTCTAAATGGAGTTTGATTAACTAAATGATGAATTAAAAATCAACACAATATGGCCCAATTTGATTCGGTTAAAAAATTCAGACTTTTGAGCTAAACCGAACTGTATGCAAGGTAGGACATTTTAAGTGTAGAAGTTGAAGAAAGCCTCATTACCTAACTTTGGCTAGTATACAAATGGGAATATGCTCAATTCAAAACCATATATCTCTGTAGATTCACAAAATATCTCTCTTGAGAACTTTTTATTAACCTATACTTCAAGGGATTGAGGTAGCTAATTTACTTGATGGCTAATGATAAGTCAAACAGTAAAGCCTAAGATTAGATTGTCCCTCACTCTCCCTTATAGGTATTTCAATCCCAAAATTTCTAACATGCACATCTAAAGCACCCAGAATAGTTGTTCGATCATCTACTTCCTAAGTTAGGTAGAGAACGCTGCAAGCATTTTCTGTGTTCTTGGAGAAGGGTGAATTACAAATGTGAAAGGCTCATTGCTTGCAAGAATGATCTAGCTGACTCATGGAAATATGCAATTCAGACATAGAATATTAAGACCACAGATAAGCTTCAACATCAACTAGATAAAGTAGTAGATAATTATTATTTATCTAATAGCAGGTCGTCAAAACACATAGCTCAAGTGATCATTGTTCATGCATCCAACAGCACAAACAGGGCAAACTGCATTCTACATTAAGCAGGATAATAGACATAATTCTAATTGGTCAATAGAAGATTCATTCATTAAACTTGAATTAACCAAGAGATTAAAGGCTTAAAGCTTTTCATCATTATATTATTACCTGATCAACTTTTTAGTTGTATACAAAGTTTAACTCAAAAGTAAAGACCAACTTGATTGACATGTGAAAGCATGTAAATAACCTCCAATCTTTTTTTATCATGGTAAACTTAAAAGATAGATAAATAAGACTTCATCATATCCCAAAGGTTCCAACTGCAACCCTTCCTTTGTAATCTATTTGTATTGCTGCTTTGGTTTGGAGATCATACTTAGCTCTCCATATGTTGATTTAGCATTGGCTAAAGCCTGGAATTACATGAGCAATTATGAGATTGCCAATTTCATCGTGTTGGCGAAGAACTAAATTTTGCTAATGAATTGACAGCAAATGCAATATCAGGTCGTGTATTATTAGCAAGATACATCAATGCACCAATTGCACTGAGATATGGTACTTCAGGACTAAGGAGTTCGTCATCACCTTCTTGAGGTCGAAAAGGATTTTTATTCATATTTAATGACCGGACGATCATAGGAATACTCAATGGATGTGCTTTGTCCATGTAAAATCTTTTTATAACTTTTACTATATATGTTGATTGATAAGTAAATGTTCCACTTTCCAGATGTTCAATTTGTAAACCAAGACAAAATTTAGTTTTACCAAAATCCTTGGTTTCAAAGTCTCTTTTTAAATAATCAATTGTTTCTTGGAACTCTTCTGGAGTTCCAATAAGATTAATATCATCAACAGATATAGCTAATATCACAAATTTAGAATCAGATTTCTTAATAAAAATATATGGACATACCTGGTCATTTTTAAATCCCGCTTTCAATAAATATTCACTAAGACGATTAAACCGCATGCGCCCAGATTGCTTCAGGTCATATAATGATTTCTGTAACTTGATGGAGTAATTTTCACGAGGATAATATTTATATGCTTTGGGCATGCGAAATCCTTCGGGGATTTTCATATAAATATCATTTTTTAAATTTTCATACAAGTAAGCAGTGATAATATCTAATAGGAGCATATCTATGTTTTCATATACTACCAAATTGATAAGATATTGGAGTGTAATAGCATCAACAATTGGAGAATAAGTTTCATCATAATCAATGCCTAGTCTTTGTGAAAAACCTTAGGCTACTAACCGAGTTTTATATCATACGATTTTATTATTTTCATTGCACTTTTGCACAAATATTCATTTGTAGCTAATAGATTTTATACCTTCCAGTGTTCGAACTACAGGTCTGAAGGCTCATGTTTTGTATGTGCATTTAACTTCGATTGAATCGCATATTTCCATTGTAGCTAATCTTTTCTACGCCGACATTCATCAATTGATATTAGTTCAGGATCATCATTATCCTGTATAATATCAAGAGATATATTGTATGTAAACATATTATCAATAACTATTTCTATTTGATTCCAACTTTTACCAGAAGTGGTATAATTGATAGAAATTTCAGTGTTACTTTCATTAACTTCTGGTTCTTTTATTTTGTCATTAGTTCTCTCTTAGTCTTTATCATTTTTTTTCTTCAATATGATCATCTAGATTATTTAATCATTTTTTCTTTCAAGGATTTTTATCTTTAGAATCAAAAGGTCGGCCACGCTTCTGGAGTGTTTTTGACTCAATAGCTATAGGTTTAATCTTTTATTCTATTAGGATTTCAATTTGAATAGGAGCATTTATAGCTAGAATATGTGATTTTGTTACTCTTCTGGAGTCAACAAAAGCGTATGGCATTTGATTTGCAATGCTTTGCAAATGAATTATGTTTTGAACTTCAAGTTCACACGCGCTTGTGCGCGGATCAAGATAATTTAATGATATTGTCCAAGCAAGATCTTTCTTATACTGTTTATGTTCTCCTCCTAATTTAGGGAATAATAATTCATCAAAATGACAATCAACAAATTTTGCTATGAATACATCTATTGTCAGGGGTTCAACATACCTGATAATTGAGGGAGAATCATATCCAACGTATATCTCCTTTCTTCTTTGAGGACCCATCCTTGTACGTTGGTTTGGTGTAATTGGAACATATACAGCACACTTAAAAATTCTTAAATGAGCAATATTTGGTTTTGAACCAAAAGCTAATTACAAATGAGAGAATTTATAATAACTAGTTAGTTTTATATGTATAGGTGCTGTAGTATGTAAAATAGCATGTCCCCAAGCAGGTGTTGGGATATTTGTTTTCATTAATAATGATCTATTAATTAATTGTAATCTTTTAATAAAAGATTCAGTAGGACCATTTTGTGTATGAACATAAACTACAAGATGTTCAATATTAATCTCAATTGACATGCAATATGCATTAATAGCATGCGATGAAAATTCACCAGCATTATCCAAACGGATATTTTTAATTTGATGATCAGAAAATTGTGCTCGTAATTTAATTATTTGAGCAAGTAATCTCGTAAATGCCAGGTTGTGAATAGATAATAAACACACATGTGACCATCAGGATGATGCATCAATTAAGACCATAAAATATCTATACGGTCCACATGGTGAATAAATTGGTCCACAAATGTCTCCGTGAATCCGTTCAAGAAATGTAGGACTTTCAGCTCCTACTTTTATTTGTGATGGTTTAATAATTAATTTTTTTAGGGAATATGCAGCACATGAAAATTTTTCAGATATCAATGTCTTTTTATTTTTTAATAGATGACCATATGTATTCTCAATTATTCTTCTCATCATGATAGATCCCGGATAACCCAACTGGTCATGCAAAATGCTAAAAGTAGTAGGATCAGTAAACTTCTAGTTTACTAGATGATGAATTTTAATTGTACATATTTTTGCAAAATATAGGCTAGTAGAAAAATATGGTAGTTTTTCTAATACAGATTTCTTACCCAAATTAATTTGAGTAATATAAAGATACTCAATACCATTTTTCTCATTTGTTTCAGTATGATATTCATTTCTGCGGATATCTTTAAAACTCAATAAATTTCTTTTGAATTTTGAGGAAAATAATACCTTATCAATATTAATTGTGAAAGGTAGTAAGAGTTAGATGAGGGGGAAAAACTTATTTTAAAATAATTTTGATTGATCTCTAAAATTTATTTTTCTATCTATTTCAAAATAGATATTCAATTATTTTTTTTATTTTTTTTATTTTTTTTAAATATATATTTGTTTACATTTTTAATATATTAATCATTAATATTTCTTTACGTTAGCCCTTATTTAATAGAATGCAGGTGAGAGACAAAGAGAGAGATAGAGATAAGAGTAATTAACTTGGAAAGGTAAAGAATATTTATTAGGGTTATAGTTAAAATTTTATTTAAAAAAATTATTATTTTCAACACACTTATAAATTTGTGTGCAAAGAGTGAAATGATCATCTATTTTAAAATAGAATGAGTACTTACACTACGGGAAAAATTGGATTTTGCGTTGGCTACATGATCATCACTAATTGTGACGGCTTTGCGACGACAATGAAAACCGTTACTAATTGTGACGGATTTGCGACAGCTATCACAAAGCCCTCACTAATTGCGACGGCTCAAAAGAACCGTCGTAAAATCCTCGCAAATTAGCGACGGTTTTGCGATGAAATTTTGTAATTATAAAGTAAAGCTAAATAATTAAAAAAATCGTTGCAAAACTCTCACAAATTGCGACGGATTTGTGATGGCCCGATAATAAATTTAATTTTTAAAAAAATTTAAAAGAACCGTCGCAAAACCCTCGCAAATTTGCAACGATTTTGCGACGGCTTGATAATAAATTTATTTTAAAAAATTTTTTTAATAAAATTATCGCAAAACTCTCACTAATTGCAATAGATTTGCCATGGCCGAATAATAAATTAAAATTTTTAAAAGAACCATCGCAAAACCATCGCTAATTAGTGAGGGTTTTGCGATGGCTTAATAATAATTTTTTTTAAAAAAATTAATAAAATCGTCGTATAACCCTCACTAATTGCGACGGCTTGATAATAAATTTAATTTTTTGAAAATTTTTAAAAGAACCATCGCAAAACCCTCGCAAATTAGTGACGGTTTTGCGATGACTTGATAATAAATTTTTTTAAAAAAAAAATTAATAAAATCATCGCAAAACCCTCACTAATTAGCGACAGTTTTGCGATGGCCCAATAATAAATTTTATTTTTAAAAAAAATTAAAAGAACTGTTGCAAAACCCTTGCAAAATAGCGACGATTTTGCAACGGCTTGATAATAATTTTTTTTAAAAAAATTAATAAAATCATTGCAAAACCCTAGCTAATTAGGGTTGGTTTTGGGACGCCTCGCAAAATAATAAATTTATTTTTTAAAAATTTTCAAAAAAATCCTCACAAATTCGTGATGACTTGTAAAATCTATCGCAAAACCCTCGTTAATTGTAATAGATTTGTGAGGGATTAGGGTTTCAGGATAACCCTCGCTAATTGCGATGAATTTGTGAGGGATTAGGGTTCCAAAACACTAATCCCTCACAAATCCGTCGCAACTAGCGAGGGTTTTGCGACGACTTTTATCCGTCACTAATCCAAAAAAATCTTTAAAAATTTTTAAAGTTTGATTATATATATATATATATATATATATATAATATGTGTTAAAATAGTAGAATGTGCGAAAAGACATTGTTAAGTTGAAATATTTATATATATATATATATATATATATAATATTATTATGTGTATATACATATAAATGTGTATATATTATTAAGTAAATATGTGTGTGTGTATATATATATATATATATATGTATATATATGTATATTAATATATATAGACACACACGTACTAACATAAATAAAATGTATTAATTTGTATTAACATGTATATTTATATATATTTGTATATTTTATATATATATATATATATATGCATACATATATATGTATGTATATATATTTATTAATATATTAAAAATATATTAACATCTTTATATATATATATGTATATATAATTTAAATATGCTATATTAATATATTTATATATATGTATATATATATATATATATATATATATATACTTATAGACATAATATACATACCAACATAAATAAATATGTATATATGTACGTATATACATTACTTTTTGTGAGTGTGTGTGTGTGTGTGGATCATTTTTGTCCCTTTCTTGAATCTAATGTATTGATGTATGGATGGCTTATTGGGAATTAGAAATTATTTTTGGATATGATGTTTATTATTCCACTCAATGACTGTTTATTGATGAAAATTGATTTGCGAACATATTTTGTGGTTTTGATAAACCTGCATACACGAAATATTTAAATGTGACATCCGCACACACGGGATTTACTGAAATGCCAATCTCACATCATTTTATATCATGTTTTCAGGAGTGTACCTTTATTGAGCAGGTTGAAGGAATAATGGATCGTTCAATTTATTTTATGTTGCTTTGTATTTCCTTTGAGAGACAATTGTTAGTTTTGAATTTCAAACATGTATAAGTTTTGATTTTGGATGTAATAAGATTATCATTTTATTTTTATTTAGTTATTTTTCTTTTGTACCTTGTTATAAAGACCCCTAGTCTACTAGATGGGGCGACATCCCTGCCCTATTTGGGTACGTAGGTAGTGGGGTATTACAGGCTCAACTCTGTTCCAGCATTCGAGTTTTGTCCTATTTTGCTCTGTTTTGACCAGAGTTGAGCTAGCGCCCAATTAACCAGTTCAATTGGTGCCAACTCGACTCTAAGTTGGTGGACCATTTTGAATGTCTTGAACTGGCATCGGCTTAATGCTATGAATCGGTGCCGACTCATCTTTGAGGTAATGGAAGTTGTTTTTGGAAACAACACAATCACTTCTATTTCTATACATACATAGTCTAGGAAAATGTTTCCTAATGGTCTTTTGGAAAGACAGAAAACAAGAGTTTTTTTTTTCTCTTTTTCTCCACGAATTAAACCATATAGCCACCACAAAAATTGTGCTAGCACCGAATTATTGGTGATTTTCTTGAGTACTAATTCTTGTATGGATCAATATTAGAGAAATTTCTACTCTTAGAATTTGGCAATTAAACAAATTTAAGAAAAGGCTATGTGCGCATGAAGGAAAATTTCAAAAGGTGAGTTTTTTGAGGTAATAATTTTTTTCTTCCCTTCTTGACCTGTTTAATTATATACGAGTGATCCTGTTATGTAAATTTCATTTTAATTTTCTCTGCGTATTAATTGTTATTACACGATCAAAATCCAACATCATCTTCATTTCTAACAAATCCAAATTCTTGGATTACCTTATTAAAACTGAGATTTCAACTTCTGGAAGCTTGCTTTAGTCTATTAATGGACTATTATAGCTTGCATATTTTTCTAATAATATTTGGAGTGATAAAACCTTCAGGTTGTGTCATGTACACATCCTTATGATGATATCAATTAAGGAATCCAGTTGTGACATCCATTTGTCAGATTTCATAATCATAAAATGCATTATAGAAAGCAAGATCTAAATGAATTTGAACATAACTCTTAGGAAAAAAGTTCCATCGTAGTCTACATCATGAATTTATTTGAAACCTTTAGCAACCAGTCGTGCTTTGTAGGTACGTACATATCCATCCATGTATGTATTCTTCTTGAAAACCTAGTTGCACTTTATAGGTTTTACCTTTTCAGGTGGATCAAGTATTGTCTATACTTAGTTGACATACTTGGATTCCATTTCAGATCTTATAACTTCAAGCCATTTTTTTGAATTTGAATTTGATACTGTCTACTAATAGGTTGTGGGCTTATCTTCATCCATGAGCAAAATATCACCAGGCTAGGTGATGAGAAATCCATATCTCTCTGGTACATGATGATTCCTATCAAACCTTCACAGTGGTTGTGTTTCTTGAACAAGTTCTTATTCCACAATGTCTTGTGGAATCTATTTTGGTTCCATTTGATTTTTAGTGATGTTGCGAGATTCTAGAACTTCTTTAAATTCTATTTATCTCCCACTAGTCTCTCTAGAAATAAATTCTCTTTCTAAAAAGGCTCCCGCTTATCCAATAAAATATTTGTTCTCATTTGGGTTGTAGAAGTAGTATCCTTTTGTTTGTTTAGGATACCTAACAAAGAAGCACTTATCATATTTAGGTCTAAACTTTTCAGAAGCTTGGCATTTTATATTTGCCTCACAACCCCAAATTTTCCTGGAAGACATACTGGGACATTTCCCAATCCATATTTTATATGGTGTTTTTCAATTGATTTTCATGGAACACAGTTCAATATAAAGGCAGTTATTCCAGTGTATATCCCCAAGAAAAGTTAAGAGGGCTTACATGACTCATAATTAATCGAACCATGTCTAATAATATTTGATTTCTTCTCTCAGAGACATCATTCCATTATAGCATATAAGAATGAGTGAGTTGGTAAACTATTCCGTACTCTTTTTTAGATAATCTGGAATTTTTAACTTAAGATTCAAATGTTTTAATACTTTTGTAAAGCTCTATTGTACTTCATTTTTAAATTATTTAAACTTCTCAAAGACCTCAAATTTGTGTTTTAGAAGATACACATATGCATATCTATTGAAATCATTAATAAATGTAACGAAGCATTGGAAAATTCTCCTACCCTGCAAATTTAATGGTCCACATACATCACTATATATAAGAATTAATAAATCTTTAGCTCTTTAGCAAAAGGAATTTTAGTCATCTTGCCTAACAAATAAGATTTGAACACTTCATATGATTCAAAATTAAATGAGTCCAAGAGTCCATCTTTATAGAGTTTGAAGATGTGTTTCTCATTTATGTGGCCCAAAGCAAAAATGCCTAAGGTATGTTAGATTTGATTCATTAGATTTAATCCTTTTAGTATTTATGTTATAGACGAGCATATAAAGATCTAAAATATATTGACCATTGAATAAATGTGCACAACTATAATAAACATTATTTGAATAAATAGAAAAATGATTGTTCTTTATTTCAAATGAGAAACCTTTCTTGTCTAAATACAAAATTGAAATGATGTTCTTAATAATGGGAGGCACATAGAAACAATCTTCTAATTCTAAAACTAGTCCAGTAGGTAAAGTCAAATAATAAGTCCCTACAGCTAATGTAGCAATCCTTGGTCAATTGCCCACTCGTAGGTCTATTTCTCTTTAGCTAATGGTTTACTCTTTTGTAGTTCCTATACATTAACACAAATGTGAGAACCATATCCGATATCTAATATCTAACATGTATAAGTAGATAAATTGACTTCTATAACGAAAATACCTAAGCCAGAAGACTTACCTTCCTTTTTCCTCTTTTTTTTTTTCAAGATAAATCTTGCAATTTCATTTCCAATGACTTTTTTTTCCACAATGGAAACATGTGCAGTCCTTAGTCACTTCATCTTTGGCTTTAATTTAGGACTATTCTGTTTGGACATAGCTTTAACTTTACCATTTGGCTTAGCTTTAGCATTGCCCTTACCTTTGCTTACCTCTATAGGCTATTAAAATTGTGTTAGGTTTAGACTTGATATTTTTTTTCTCTCAACAGTCTTGAGCATATTTAGCAACTTTGGTAGAGGATTTTTAATTTCATTCATGTTGTAGTTCAAAACAAATTGACTATAATTTTCTGACAACGATTGTAGGATCAAATATGCAGATTTTTCTTTGCTCAATAGGAAACTTAATTTTCCAAAGTTATCAAGATAACCCATCATTTTAAAGACATATGTCCTTACTAGAGTCCCTTTTGACATTTTGCATTGAAACAAAGTCTTAGAGATATCTAATTTTTTTTCTCAGCAGTCTTAAGCATATGTAGCAACTCTGGTAGAGGTTTTTCAATTTCATTCATGTTGTAGTTCAAAAAAAATTAACTATAATTTTCTAGCAACAATTGCAGAATCAACTATGTGGCTTTTTCTTAGCTTCAATAGGAAACCAAAATTTCCAAGGTTTTCAAGATAACACATCATTTTAAGGACATGTCTCCTTACTGGAGTCCTTTTTGCTATTTTGCATTGAAACAAAGACTTAGGGATATCAAATTGCTCTTGTTTGGCTTGCCCTTGATAAAGTTGTTTGAGATGTTCAATCATGTAAAATGCAGCCATATTCTTATATTGATTTTGAAGCTCAAAATTCATGGTGGCAAGTATAAGACAAGACACATCTAAAGTATCATCTTAATGCTTCTTGTAAGTATCTTTGTCAACTATGGGAGAATTAGCTATAGGTGGTTCAGGAAGGAGTTGCTCAAGGACATACAACTTCTTTTCATGCTTGAAAAAAGTCCTCTAAATTCCTATACTAGTCAAGAAAGTTGACTCCAATCGACTTGTCTTTCCAAAGAAGCAGATCGCAGTGATAATGGATTTGTGGTATTAATTGCATATGGTTCTACAACAAAAATATGCAAAGTATGTATCAAGTTTGAAATCATTTATTAGGACTTTATTAGATGACAATCGTACTATATTATTTGAATTAATGACCCTCTATATTAATTCAGAAAGTTATAAACTTTATAGTGCGCCAACATCCATCTATCACCTCGTCTTGAGTTAATTTTGACTATTCTGTCAAGACTTGGTTATTTAGGTAGGCAACATGTTGCCAATTGTATCTCCATACAATTCTTGGATAGTTGAGTAAACAATAATTGGTCTAGTTCATCATTATGAACTAGGTATAAGCCTCGAGTGTTACTCAGGATAATTCTTTTTTATTTTTCTATAACTTAAGAAATATTGTGTATAATATATAATATTAAAAATTTTACCTTAGTTATCAATTTTTATTTTTTTCAAATATTGTTTATTTTTTATTATCACCAACACTACCTATTTTTAGCTAAACTTTTTTCTTCCTGATAATTTCCCCAACCCCTCAAGGACATCCACCATTGGAGGCTAAAGTTATTTGGACATAATGTTTTTCGCAATCTAGATTCGATTTTCTTGCATCATTGGAGGCTAATGTTATGTCTCATGTTCTAGATCCAACTGAGAAGGCATGCTTTTTTCGCAACTTGGATTTGATTTTGTTTGCTATATCCTCGACCCTTCTATGGTTTCTATCTTTCTACATTTTTTTTCTTCTGCTAAATTCATTCTTTCCTACTAAATTAACAAAGGCTGAGGTGATGTCTCTTTCCCCTTCTAGTTTACCTACTATGGTACTAGCTCAAAGACAATGCGAAATTAGATGATAAGGTAAATTAAAAATTAGATGTTAATAGCTAGAATAATACAATAAAAATTTTGATTTTACATTTGTAGAGTTACAATGATAGATATGGAAGAAAGAATTCAAAAGGTTGCAAAGTGGTAAATTATATTTATTGGTTGTTCTAATTTTTAAAATATTCATGGTGTTTCGGATTTGACATGTTATTTCCTGTATCATTACTAATCAATTACATTTTCGCGACTTTATATTAGTTTACTGATGATATTTCTGTAGCTTGAAATTTTTAGAACTTGTTCTAAGTTTAGTCTTTGAAAGTGCAGAATGATCTTATATTCCTAGTGCCAGAGCAACAAAACATAAACTAATTACTCTAACTTTTGCTTGCAATTGCTTTAGGTCATTATTTATTGCAATTCTCTTGGTCCTCAAGAAAATGGGGGAAGAGTAATCAACTTGAGCTAGATTTATTAGAAAATGGTGAGACTATATTTGCCTACCTTCATTAATTTCAAGAAACATTAATTTAACTTGTCACTATTTAATTCCTATATATTAGGCGACACATGTCACTACTAAACGCAATCATGTGTCACCACAGGAACATTTTGTAGTGACACACACACACACACACACACACACACACACACACAAGATATATATATTGCTCAATACTTTACCTCTATGTCTTAATCACGTTGAGATGGCTTAGTTAAATTGGACCTAATATTTAGTTATTTGGATATCACAACTATCCTATTGCGCTTCACTCAGATAGATTGTGCATTCTACTTCGGTAGACATAATCAATCTAGGCCTTGACGAGGGCTAAATTTGAAAGGCTTTTATTAGACTTAGTATTTAGTTTGAGGGACTTTTAAAATTAAATGATCTCACTATAATTATTTTGTATTAATGATTTTTATTTATTTTGATCAAATCAATAGACATTCATCTCACACATAAAATATAAAACGTAACGTAAAAATAGCCCATCCTATGTCGATTCTTTCAAGCCAATGAAAGAATCAAAAATCAGTCTAGCATGAAGAAAATAAAAGAAAATCATAAAACACTTCCTTGGTTTGCCTTGTATGGTTACTTTCCTATGCTATAATTACATCATGTAGTAGAAATCTTAAGTTACATTCAAGAAGAATGAGATGAGAAGAGAAAGTACAACTAGAATAATAGAGAAAGGCACGACATGCGGGCTGTATTTAAAAATACAATAAATTACTAAGTCAAAAGCTATTACTATGCACTATGTTCAAGCAACATGACAATCATGCTATATCAAAGAACATATAAAATCGAAACATTTTATAATTTAGTTCCTTTTAATGTGATTTTACTTATGGGCTTCGCACAAACTCTATGCAACGATCAAGGGGGTAGTGCCGACCTAAACAGTAAACAAAATTTACCAACTTTTTTACCTAATCAGGTTTGAAAATAGATTTTTGAAAACAAGTTTAGATGTCATCAAGGAAATCTAATTGCCCATACATTGAAAATAAGTTTTGAAACAATTTCCAAAACATGAAATTCTGAAACGATTTCAAAAGTCCTCTTGAAAAATTCAACCTTTTTTTGTTCCATAAGTCTTAGCCATTATGTTTGTGCAGTTTGTGCTAGTGATATGATTTCGAAAATAGATCCAATGCTCAATCAAGTTTTAAAATAAAATACTAATTTAACACATACTAATACAAAATTAAGCAAGTATACCCATCATGTAGTATAGAGTATAGTTGGTAAGTATCAAAAACTCTCGAGAAAAGGATCAATTACTCTTACTTCTACTTGAATTCTATTGTTTAATCAAATAAAATAAGAAGTAAAATGACTAATTACTACTGTTAGGACAAGAGAGTACTACACGAATATATTAGCCTATTTATCGAGGTAAAAACTAAAATATCAGAAGGAAAGATTTAAGTAAGGAAATGAGATTGGTCATGTAAGTAAACAAGAATTCCTCCAAGAATACTCAAATAATAAATATTACTCAATCAATTGATATCAAATCCAAGCATTAGCAAGATTTTAAAAATAAAGTAAAATCAACTCTCTCTTGAATAATGAATCTTCTACCTTAGGATCCAACTCGTAGATATCTCTATCATACAAATCAAATCCAATGAAGCATAAAATCTAATGACAAGCCAGAAAGCCCTAGAATCCCTATCTCTAGGTGATCCTAAAACTTCATCTATCATCAAGTTTTAAATCCTCCAATTTTTTTCTCAAGTTTATCAAGGAAAAATAAATCTATTAAATTAACATAAAAAGGGAACCCAACTCATTAATTCTTTCTCAAGCTCAACATAAGAGAATCATCCAATTTACTAATTTAATCAATTAAATTCAGGTGATAAATTGCTCAAAATAAACATCAATTAATCAAATAAACATCCAATACAAGAGTAAATTAAGGTACAACTTTTTAATTACAACTCAAATAAGTTAAATCCAACAACCATAAAATCAAATCACAAAGGGGAAAAGAGAAAACTCATAGATAAAGTTTATCTTCTGCTTTGCAATCTTTTTTTGAGGTTTCTTCTTCTCCTTCAAATCTTTCTTGATCTTCTCTTCCTTTTGTTCTAAGGGGTCTCTCTAGTGTTTTTTGAGGGTGGCTCCTTTAGAATGATCCAGAAAAGCAGTATTTATAGGTTCCTTCGTGAATCTCTAAAAATTCTATAGAACTAGGGCTTTTTTACGATGTTAAACGGTGCCATAGGAAGTGATGTGCATGGCATTGTGTATGCTTCCGTATACTATATTTGCTTCAAAACGTTGTTGCTCGACTTGATCTCTTGATGTGTTAAAATCATGCATGGCGGGATAGTCAATGAGCTACATGGCACCGTTGGCTTGCTAAATCTCTGATATTTTTTAAATCCTGAAGATGCATGACAACGTGCAAGGTGATGGGCATGATGTTGTTAACTCCTAGAATGTTGACTTCTAAAGTTCTGCTGTTGCACGGTGGCATTGATCTTGGCACTGTGTACACTCAAAATTTCTCTTTTTCTATCTTTTTCTCCTTAAATCCTTAACTAATCTCAACGTTTTCATCCTATATAAAACAAGGAAAATAGAGAATTAAGTAGCAATCTAGAATGCATTTCTCCACAATTTAAGCACAAATGATGAATAAAATATGTGTATAATAGATACTCGTCACATTCTCAATTGTAAAATAGCTTTACAGATTTTATCAAATAAACGCACTACAAGTAACAAACATATAATCCTATAAAAAATATGCAATCTAAATAAACATGCATGATATCATATATCATACATAACATACAATCAATTAGAATTGTAAGGTACAAATAACACATAGAACTAATTAAGACTTCTTGGTGACTCTGATACTATTACAGACGAAAATCAGATACAAACACATAAAATAGTAGCGGAAATAAAACAGATCTAATTCTACCAAGGATCCTAATAAGTTGGACTCAATTGATTTAGTTAAAGAATGTACCTTTTTTGTTACATTTTGTTGATTGTTCTGGTTAAGCTTTAAGCCAAATCATAGGTAAGACCTCGTGAACCTTGCTTTTATGGTATCCACTCGAACTAATTTAAATTAATACCTCGAATTGTAGTGCTAATTAAACTTCATAGTTTCTTACTCAGAAAGAGAGTTCTTTTTTTTTTTTTTTTTAATCTAGGTTTTCTTTAGAACTAAAAGATAGAGATTAAATCCCTCAAGAATTTGGGATGGCTTTTTAAGATCTTTATAAAGACTTCCAAAGACTTATTCTCGATATCTTGGACTAAATCCTAGATGCTATGTGATTTGAAATCAGATTTTATATTAGATTTAGATTCTATTTCTGAATTACGATTTCAATTGAATTGGAATCCTACTCTAATTAACTTGGAAATCTCTCTTTTTATTCATACTAATATAGTTTATAATAATTGAGTAATTGATCTATTTTCTTTGACATATAGTTTAAACACAAGTCATGAAACGTGCCATACTTGCATTATTCAATCTATGTATATTTCTTGATTTTTGAGTGGACCAATTAAAATGACATCGATATCCCCATATTGATTCATTTGTTCATGTCTATATAGATTAGTCCCACTTAATCAAGAAGCCTAATATATTACTCCTATTATATAAAATGGACAAATCCTATCTTAATCACACTCATCATTTTTCCACACTCCGAAATATACCTAATTAGTATATTCATTGCCTATCCTATTATAGACAGCGGTTGCACCATCAAAGTATATCATTCACCATGTAAGAAATCATGTGTGATCTCAATTCAAAGGATCGCATATACAATAATCACTATTAGAATCACTTATGACACTGCAACAAAAAATTAATTTTTGTCACATAGTTTTAATAACACATTTTTTTGAATGTTAAAAGAAATAATCATTATGGCATTTACTTTCCAACACATATTACAAATATAGCTAAATATTGTAAGTTTGGAACAATCTAAAATTAAGTGTAACAATAAATACATACATATACATATTTAATATTTATTGTATGTTATAGTATATTCATAACTTAAGTATAATATTTTTCCCCTAAAAAGACTTAAGTATAATTTTATTTATAAGGAGAAAATAAATGGCACTAAAATTATATCAAAGAAGCCAAAATTTTTTCCAAATTTTTTCGCACCAAAATTTCCTTCCCTTTCATTTTCATATACATCCTCTTCTCTTGTAAATTCCCCCTTATTGCAACCTTAATCTTAAACTTCACCGGCACTGATCCTTCTTCTCTAGTTAATCTCCTTGTTCTGGTTAATCTTCCTACTTCTCCTTCAACTTAGTCTTTCTACTCTCCTACTAGTTTCATCTCAAGTATTTCATCTCGAGGAGTTCATCATCAACATCACCTATTTTTCAGGGTTTTGGTTCTTTATTCTCTATTCTATTTTTTTAAGGTTTGGAATTAGGTTAATTTTGATATGCTTATATTATGTAATGTGTTATTTGTGATCTACAATTTCCTCGATGTTCTAAATGCATTGGATTTTAAGTTTCGATAGGGTTTTTCTTTTTTTTTCTTATTGATTTTGGAAATTAAAGTACAATTTTGTGCAAAGAACTCGATTTAGTGGTATTGATAATGTGCTTCCTTTCCCTCTTGATTCGTTTTGCCCACTTTTGAGCATAATTCGTGGTAGAATTGTCGATCATACATTTTGAAGGTTGTATTGATTAGTCTTCCTCTATTAAACTTTGGCAAAGTATGAACATTTTGTTTGTTTTCTCTTTGTTGCTCTATCCTTGGTGTAAACAAATTATCTTGTCCAGTTTCTTTGAGGCATCTGATCTTGTCTAATATTATTAATTCATTCATCACTTGGTTCCTTTTGTATAATTGTCATTCTAGTATTGTTTCCATTTCAAATCCATGATATGAATTGTGGTGGAAAAATCCCAAATTTATTGTGCTTTAGGTGGATATAAAACCAATACCCTCAAGATATTACCTTGATTAAGCGATTGAAACTGTGAACTTGGTCTCATTTCTCAATGGCACCGGATGGATTATCATTTTGAGATCCCACTTGAAGAGTTGAAAAGTGGTTGTATTTAAATGTAAAAGTCCAAAAGCAACACTAAAGCTAGAGATCTAGTGCAAGATTTTGATATGGGTTCTAGGGCTAAAAAACATATGTTTTGATTTTCTTCATGTCTATGGCTAGACTAACCTGGTACACCTACTTGCTAGTGCCATCTCTAGATTCTCTACCCAATCTAATTTATTTCTATCATCTATTTTTCTTTTATTTCATGAATTCAATTATCTTATCTTTTTGTCTACTTATAGCCAACCTTCATTGGTGTTGTGCTATTGGTTGTAATTGTAATAAATGAAATATTATGATAGCTAGAGGGTGTTTGGGGATGCTTTATTATGGAATGCTAGCATCTTGCTAGAGGATTGAGTTTGAAGAGGTTATGCAAACTCCATAACTGGGTTGCTTAAGCATAGTATGGCATAAAAAGAGGGAGCTAGCTTTCAATAGGTGGTGTTGTCATGCAAAAGAGAAGGAAAAATGGGGAGCTGCCATTAGGAGATGTAAAAGAAGAGCATTTCACCTGTTTTTTTTCTTTTTATTATTTCTTTTGAAGGTAAAATGATTCACTAATGGTGTTATAAAATTTGGACCAACTAATTCAACAGTTTTTTTAAGGCATGTAGATGTTATATGATGTGTGAGATGTGAAATAAATTGAAGTTAGAAATATTGTAGAATGATTGTTAGTGAAATGGTTAGACAAATCTCCAATGGAGAGTACAGAGATACATGTTGAGTAGCTAGAAAATATTGACCCATGAGTTGTAGATGTTTGCATGCTTTTTTGATGGAGTTCTTGCCATTGATGCAAAAGAATTTTTTTTTTTTCTAATTTTAGTTGTGGTGGGTTAACTGTTTGTCCATGGAGCTTGGTACTATACTTAAGTAGAACATTTTAGTTTTTACATCACTCAAGTAATGTTGTTATCTTATAAGTAGCATAGCCATGGTTGACAACCATTTTTGTATCGCATTTTGTACATTTTTTTTAAGGGAAAATTCTACTCTAGAATCTCTCTTTGATCTTACATAAAATTGCAACTGATACTCTTTGATCATTTTTCTAACTTAGACTTTGATCACTGTAAAGTTATTTATTTGGATTTTTTTCTGGAAACTTCTAGAAGTTTTATCTCATTAACTCAAGACGTGAAGTCATATAAAGAATTATTCACTCACATTGATATGGTCACTAGGAAGCAGATGAGAAACTAACCTTAGCAACAAATCAAAATAATCATGAGTAACTACAGTAGTAAGGAAAGCTTCAAGGTTTAGTGAACACAATAGAGCTCAAGATCTTATCTAAATCTACTTGAAATGTAATCAGCTCCTGTTGTATTTGAAAAGAAATGACTTTAAGTATCGTTGAATTTTACTTGAAGTGAGAAAAAAAACATACCTAAAGTGAGAAAAACAAACAGCCCTTCTAATATGTAGTCTTAGCAAACTTCAATACAAAAAAACTACCCCTAGTGATGCAAGATCACTGATAAGTGCTCATTATACACTTATTTTTTATGCAAATTACACTATATTTATTGTAAAACAATTTTTAAATAATTACTCATTCTCACAATTTTATATTGTTTTGTGTAGGAATAAAATAAATAAGGATTAAATGAAGAAAAGAATGAAAAAGGATGAAAATTGAAGAAGAAGACAACAAAAAAAAATGCCATAGTTGGCTAGGCATTATAAAAGAAATGCTGAGAGCTGATGGTGCCGTGCATATCATCTCCGACGGCGTCGTGCAAGTATAGAGCCAACGATGCCATTTAGATCATTTCTGATAGTGTCATGCAAATTCGCATAATAGAAACGCGGATATGATTTTAAGCTATTTTTAGAGATTTTCAAACCCTATAAATAGAACTTTTTCGAACCATTTTGAGTGGCCAACACTGAGAGAAAACACCCATTCCAAGAAGAGAAGAGAAAATAGAGGATTGAAAATTGCCAATGTTGGAATGTATGCCCTCTTAGACTAGGTTTTTTATGAAAAAAAAAATCGAATGTTTTAATAAAAAGAATTTATTTTCAGAAATTGTTTGTGAATTTATAATTTTATTTGTGCACAATTACGTTTGGAAGAAACCCATTGTGTTTAAGTAAGTGATCCATGTGAATAGAGGTCTTTCACAGTAAGGTACGGATGAAGGGTTACTTAACACATAAACTTTTGTTCTTAACCGATTGATGAAAATGGAAATCTTATCATGTCTAGGTTATTATGTTATGAATTCTAAATGGGGAATATCTTACCTTTAGCCAGTGAGTAGTCCACTCACTTCATGACATTAGCATAGTTCGAATACGTAGAACATGACCTGTAGTAGTAGTTTCTAAAAGTATTATATGGTAGAAACTTAGGCTACTACCACTATAGCGTAGATTGGTACTCTACGACTTGAGTATGAGTTGGTAGTTTGACAAAGCTGGAAGCATATGATTTGATATACTATAGTTGAGGTTCTATCGTAAGGCCAATATACTTGCATGTTGGGTATGTGTGACTAGTTAATTAAGACAAACTTGTACAAGATAGTTTCTATACTATATCGCCCTTTGTTATTGTCTTAATGATCTAAATATCCAGGTCCTTGGGAAACATGACTTAGATGTTTGCTTTAGAGTAGCTCCCGTGGAAAGCGAAAATAATCTAGGAAGTCGTGGATCATTGGACTAGAGGCCTAAGGATGATAGATGTCATTTAGAGAGGTGTTAGTACACTTCTTCCTCTCTGAATATACGGCAATGTATAGAGGGGTATTTTAGTCATTACACCTGTAGGTCGGAAACTTTGCTAATGCAGCACTATCCTTGGAGTCAATATTTCCTTTTGGTGATATCAGAAAGTATTTAAAATGCAAAATACAGCTATTTATATGGCAAGGGTATTTTGGTCATTTTAGTAGCCAATGCGGTGTGTCTTTTGGTCCCCAGTATAGACCGTGAGTCCTAATTAAATACAGGCTAAGGAATTGATCTTAAATTAAATAGAATTTATTTTATTTAAGTAGCATGATTTAATTATTGGGCTAGAATAAAATAAAGGTTCATAGAGAGAGAATTAATTAAATTAGTTTAGTGGGTTAATTAATTATTCAGGGCTTTAGTCCAGTTTGAATAATTAAAGATTAACTTGAGACTAAACTAATATAGGTTTATTAATTGGATTAGTTTATTTGGGCTGAAAATTTAATTATTAATTGGGCCATTAGGTTGGTTCTAATTAGAATAATTAATTAAACCCAAAAGGTTAAACTAAGAGTCTAATGGCCCAGTCCAGGAGGATTGGACATAACGTCGTTGTTACAAAACACACACTCTAAGAGACGAATTTTTCTTTGTGAAAGGCCAGGCGCTCTCTCTCTCTCTCTCTCTAGAAAATTCCCTAGCCTGTAGTTGTTCACCAAACGTGTAACACCCCACTACCTAGTCCCGACAGGGCCGGGGATGTCGCTCCGTCCAAAAGACAATGGGTCTTTATAACTAGGTCACACAATCAAAATAATAGAATAAAATAATACTTTAAACTTAAAACTTATTATAATCCAAGAATTCAAAACAAGTCCATAATAAAAATTATTCACTCTCAACTTCCCCAAAGCATTACATAAAAACAGATAACAAAATCTCTTCCAAGATAGACAACACTAGCTACTCATCCCCACAGTAGGATTGATCTGAAATCATGGTAAAAAGGGTGATGAGATAAAATCTCAGTAAGTCCGTGTGTGCTTTGAGTGTCTAGAAAAACAGTTCGTGAATGCAAAGTGTAAAATCTTCATAAGAGAAATACTGACAAGCAATAAACAATAGTCAAAATCAAGAGTGACGTTTTGGCTTTTCCAACCATACATGTTCAACAAAATCAACCACTCAAAAGGTGGTCATGGGTTACCACACGTTGGGCCCCACAACCATACAACGGTCAGAATGCCACACTTTGTGCAGACTGACAAAAGGCAGGTGATCGGCCTACCGGGTAAGATTCTCCTCCTTCTCTACACCTGAACAAAATCGGTTGTCCACTCCGGCAACACAGTCCACATGTCTGAAAACTGCTAGCTCGGACCGGCATGACTAAGTAGTACTGACGTTTCTCTAAGTTGAGTTTATCTTCTGGAGGTGGCCTCCTACCAGAAGACTCACTCTTGTTCTTCAAAACTAGTACTACTAGCCTACCCTTATTGAGTACTCAACGTAATATATATCCTACTTGGGAAAATGAATAAAACATAGTACTCATTTGAAAATGGCAATTAAGGATTTCCAATGTCTTTGTCAAAATCAGTTTAGAAACAGTTTAGTGTTTGAATAAAATTGTTTGTTGATTTTCAAATAATTGGCTTGACAGAAACAAGAAAGGAAACAATCCCTAATTGCCTTTACCAAATCAGTGTTCACAAACTTCAGGTTTAGCTTGCCATAATAATTTTTTGCAATAACAAGTTTTATGTAGAAGCTTACCTGATCTTTAGCTCGAGATAAAACAAAGGTCTCCAACAGCTGACCTAATCCCGCTTGGGGTAAATATAAGCCATAATTAAACTCAAGATGAAATTCACTTTCACAAATAAACCTAACTCAACTTACTACAACTAGGACCCTAGTGTCCCAAGCTTTAAGGCTAGATAAATAAATAAAAAGGTTTATAACATAAATCTAACTTGATATTAAAATAACTAGAGCTTGGGAAAATAGGTACAACAAGTGGAAAGTTTAAATCTTGCTAAATATAAATTAGGATTTATTTGATTAAGAGTCCTAGGTCCTAGATGGTATTATGTAAAATAATAATCTAGTAATAATTAATGGTTAGAAAATAATTGGTAGCTAGAATTAGTTGTAAGTAAATTTTAATAGGTTTTGATTAAAAGCTAATAAATAAATTTTAATAGTATTTATGAATATATAAGACTTACCAAATTAATATTTTACCTATCATGATTATTTATGAAAAAGGCTTTATTTGATATTCTTATTTTACATAATGTCTATATATTTTATTTCTTTAATAAAAGTTATTATTTATTTGACTAAAATATTATTATTTTATATAAGAGACCAAATCTACACTTTCTTAGGATTTTCAAAACTCACTAGAAGAAGATATAGCAATAATCATTTTATTGATGAAATAAAATTTGCTTAGGGACAATAAGGTTATGATCATATTTCTATTGCTAACCATAATAAAAAACATACACTCCACACCAACTCATCAAATCATCCAAATCATGAATAAAGGCATGGATCTAAATTTACCAAGGCATGATCCAAACTCTACTAATATAAACATATTCATGGCTTTAACAAAAATACATGAACATAACCCTATTCACCAAATGTGACATAATCTCTAACATGCTTGATCACATAAACCACTCACAACATGAAGAGCATGCAACAAAACCCTAAAATGCCATACAATCATCCAAGACAATCAACTCATGCATCAATTCCCATCTCCATCACATACACACATTTATTCATGCTTCAATCTCAACTCCTTCATAACAACACATGCTCAAACCCTAATCATAATCCATCTCCTTCCAATATCATCATAGAGACATGAATCTAGAATTTAAAGAGGAGTTTGAAGATGCTTACTTGATTGATGACTACCTTGGAGTAGTTTCGAAGGGATCCTAACCTAACTCTTAGGAGACTTGATCCACCCAAGAGAGATAAAGAAAATATGGCCATGGTTGAAGTATCCATTCGGCCAAGAGAGAGAGAGAGAGAGAGAGAAGAGAAAAAGAGAGTTCATTAGTATGTTTATATATACATATATTCACTAGAAGTTGGAGATGAGTGAAGATGGAATCGATTGATCATGCTGTTAGGATTTATAGACTCCTAAACGCGAAAAACATCCACGAATCCCTTCTGAAGATCCAAGTAAACAATTAAGAAGATTGTAGGTTTGCAAAATTACCTCTGTTAAGTGTAATCAATATCCTTCGATTCCGATTGTGCTGCTGTACGTGCAACCCGAACGATCACCAGACGTTGCAATATGCGAACGTCCTCTATTGGATATACACCGCGAACTCACTCGTCACCCGAGGAGCGCTAGCGCCTAGGGTTTGAGAGGCTTATTTTTCTGATGGATGAAGGCACGAATATTCTTAACAGAATAGCTCTCTAGAGAAGACAGCTAGGGTTTTCTTAAAACCCCTTTGAACCTTTTAGAGTCCAATCCTAATAATATCTTATCGTATTTTAATTTAAATTCAAATTAAATTAAAATTGTTATGATAAGATTCTGCCATTATCTCGATAATTTAACTAATTAATTTACTGAGTCAAATTCTTATAATCTGGACATTATCCAGATACATCGAATGTGGACATATTTCCAAATTCATTATATCTGGTAAATTTTCTAAGTTCGATTAACTTAGACATATTTTCAAATTCATTGAATCTGGTTACCAGAAAAATAACCTAACAAATTCACTTATTGTGTGACCTTATAGGTTCATTTAACACTGGCAGTGTGCCCAAATCATATTTAAATGGCGCACAAGTTATAAGCAGTTTCTAGCAAAACATTATAACTATCCAAGTTAAATGAAGATCGGTGATTTCTTTGAACCAAACCATAATTTTATATTTAGTCCTTTTGTCACACGGTATCTAGATTAAGCATAAGGCACGGAGCATGTCATCTTTATTAAGCTTAATCAATTATTTCGTAATTTCATAGTAGACTGTTCAAACAAATAATATCAATATCTTAGATTGATATATTTGAGCACGGCCATTCATTTTAACAGTCTAACTTATCAAGAGGCCCATGGATATCTCTCCCATAATTGAGAGGGACAAATCCCTTCACTATCAATCATATTCCTCTCATTAATGTATTCTATATCCAACAGTAGTCCAATTTATTATCTGATTAAAGACAACTTTAGACAACGTCAAAATATAAAATTTATCAAGTAGGAAACTATGATGAATTTATGTCGAAGGACTTTTAATATTATTATGGCTAGAAAGTACTTAAGATATATTCCTTGAAGTACTCTCACAGTGGGTCATGTCCAATACAATGTTCTCTAACATTTATTTATGTTTTAACTCTATATCACAAATATCCATGACCAGTAAAACATAGCCATCAAGTCACAAACATACTAATCTTAATTTATTATTGTTCCAATAATAATAATCGATTAGGGACAGTTTTAGAATAGTCATTGTATTCATTGTTGGGTTTTACTATCAAGTCACATACTTGATGACCACAAAACAAAATGCACTATTCATGAAAAGGAAAACATCATATTATTATATAAAACATAACGACAATAGTATAAGTACAAATTGACTCTAGGGCATATCCCTAACACATGCTTACCTTGAAGGTGTTCTTGAGCCTTCACAAAAATATTAATTTTTGATCCAAATGAGAGGGCTTGATTTCCGAGTTTGATGTTAAAAGTGGTAGGAATGGATTCACAGGAGTGAGTAGGTATAATCTGGAGTTTTTTTTGAAGAAGATTGAAGTGGTTTTGGTGCCCTTAGGCGAGAGAAGATTAGTAGGTGTTCTTGGTGTTCTTAAAGGTTAAAGAGAATGGAGAGGATTGAGGGAGAGCTGGCCAAAATTCTGTGGATGAGAGTGGCCGAATTGCTTGAGGGGTTTTGGCAACTGAATTTTCTGGTTTGAAAGGAAAAGGAAAGCTGGTTGTTTGAAATCCAAAAAGAATATTTTAGGGGATCAATTTTAGAAACAAAATATAGTAAGAAGATCTTGGTCAATGAAGAGCTTTTGAAAGCTCCAATGGCCGGTTGTTTGTCTGAGATTTTTGCTGGAATGAAAGTTGTTTGAAGGAGTTTAATGGTGGCCGAAAATATGGAGTACAAAGGTGAAGGGATTTCTGGTTGTTTGAGGAATGATTTAGGGTAGTTTACTAAATATGTTTGCTGAAATTTTGGTCTTCAATTAATGGTTTGATTGGAGTAATTGATAGAGATATTTTAGGAGCAGCCATGGACTGGTTTTCGAGCAGAATGCTGGGGAAGATGATGAAGCTCAGTTCATGGCTGTTTAAGGGGAGTTTGTACAGAAAAATGGTGGAGGTTTCAGACATGGCTGAAGAAGGAACAAAGCTGGAAAATTCTGTTCAGCTTTTTCGCAAGTTGCTAGAATTTTTCTGGGCAGATTTCGCTGCCATTTTCCAATCAGCTTGTAGAAGATTTTAAGGGGTATTCAGAGGTCTTTCAAGGCTGGTTTCCAGCCTTCTTTATGGAGGAAAAATGTGGCTAAGATGCTGGGTGAAAAACTGGATGAAACAACTTGGTTTAGGACCACCAAAGCTACGAAAGTTGTCCAGAAAATGTTCTGATTTGCACAGCATTTGTGCAATCCGGTTTTGGCCTTATAATTTCATATTTCAAGCTGGCCAAGAAGGCTATTTTTCTGGTAGCATTTGGGAGGGAATGATGGCTGAAAGTTTCGACACTTGGACTGAACAAGAAGCTGGAAAAAAAATCCAGATTACTACATGGACAAGATGAATATACTTAGGTTGGAGTGTGAAGGTTCAACTATGGAGATTAATTCTCTTGGGAATCTTCCACTACTCCTCCCCATTTTCAGCCAACAAGATGACTTATTCACAACTATTTTCGAAACCTAAATCTCACAGAACTTTGCTGGAATTTTCTGGAATGAAATTGGCTTGAACAAATTAATCAACCTAATTGATTAAGAATTAAGAAAAGTTAGGGAAACAAGGGTATAAAACCCTTAGAATTTTTTTGCAAGGCACAAGAGTAGGATTAGGACATTCCTATCATGTCTTTCATAGGACAACACTCCTACCCTTCACTAAATCATTCAAGGACCAAAATATAACCTTCCTACACAAAAATAAAATTTAATCATACTAAAACTTCAATGATGGAATTTGAACCCTAGACCTCAAGGATTAATTCCAAAGCTTTAACCACTAAACCACAACAACTATTGTTCTTATTTTCTCTCTCAAATATTTTTTCTATTTAATCCTCAAGCTATCTCCCTATTTTCACCTCAAGCAAAAATTACCATTTTGCCCTTCTTACTCCACAAGCACAAATAAGCCATCTAGGCTACCAATCACATATCCAAAGCACATAAAATCATATAAAAATATATTTATGCATGTAATAAAATATGATATGCATTCCAACCCCCTTACTCTAAAGTTGGTTTCAACTGCGGTTTCACAAAACAGTAGTTAGGCAAGCCATATACTGGAAGACCGAGAGTTTGGCGTTCACATACAAGCAAAGGCGGTGTACGAGGCTTGCAGGAATTGCACCAGAGGCTTCTACCAGCACATCTACCCCAGTTGCGCACATTCTAGTCCAGCCATCTTTGAGAACCAGAAGGAGAGGTAAAAATTTTAAAACCTCGGGATTTGGGTAGGGCACAACCGGTGTTGGCTAGGGCAGCCGGCGCTGGCCCTTTCCTGGAATCTCCTGTTGTATTTTTCTAGTTTTTTTATGTTCGCTTCCGCTGCGTACCCTGTGTTTTCCCACTTCCCGTGCCTTTAATTGGTATCAGAGCATGGAGATTTTGTGAAAATATAGGGAGCATGCATCTAGATGAATAAAACTGGACACATATGTATTATTAAAATTGTGATCCTTCGCTGTTTATGGTATGGATAGATTCTCTGTTAAACCTCGCAGGTGGAAATATAGGAATCTGTAATTTACTATTTTTCTTAGTAAATCATGTAAGCCAAATATTTATGGGTATAGGTGGTTGTTGGTTTTGGTTGATTTCATTGCATTAAGATTAAAATTGGAGAGTTAATGGCACTAGAAACCGTGCAGAAAAACAGAAAAATTTCGCAGAGGAAATTCGCAAGAAATAAAACTGCAGGAAGGAGCCGTCCAGAACCGAACCGGCGCCGGCTAGGGTCTGGAAGGCTGGTCCGCACTATTTTTTCGTGGGTCTTAGTTCTGTGGGGCAGGCGCAGTGGACCACAGTTTAGATGGGTAGTTGATCCAGTGCGGTGGGTACAGTGGACCAAGGAATTTTTTTTTTAATTTTTTCTTGTAATTTTTCTTGAAATTTCTTTTAGTTTTGGGGTCCATACCAGGCGAAGTTAATATTTTGCAATAGTTAATATTCAAGGAATATTTTTGCATAAAAAAATATTAGTAAAATATTTTAGGATTAAACAAGACCATTAATTAATTAATTAATGTGTTTAATTCTATTATTGGGTCACTTAGGTTTAAAAATAGAAGAGTATGAAAACGTCTACTATTTTCTAGCATGCTATTTATTTTTAGTACCTATGTGCACGTTTTCTCAAAGACTAAAGTCTTTAGGAATGTTTTTGACAAGGAAAATATTTTTCTACAAATTAAATGGTTATTTTAGCTTAAACAAAAATTAATCCTTAGATATTTTCTGAAAGGATTTAATCCTTGACATAGAAAATATATTGGATTTAGATATTTTTGTAAGGTTAAAATAGAAAGCCATTTTGTTTTAGTTTCCCACAAGGAAAATTATTTTGTCAAATAAACTTGAGAACAAAGTCTCTAGAAAGTTTTAATTGAAAAACTTTTGAAATCATTAAGTTTTTAACTTAGATAAAATTAGTCCATCAGAAAAATTTTCAAAGGATATAAACCTTGACATAGAGATTTTTATGGACTTAGACATTTTATTTTTAAGTTAAGGGAAAACTTAATGAAAATTTTCAAAAGGATATTTTTCAGAAAACCCTTGTTTTAAAAGACTAAGTGGGAGAAGGGTTCCAACGGCCCCACGGCTTCCAACACGATCCTCATTAGAGATTGTGGGTCCCCTCGCGTCACCCTGGGAGTGAACCCGTATAAGATGGATATACCACAAAGATCTAGATCTAATGAAGGGATGTAATTAATAACCCGGGGCACGTACTATGATCGGCCAGCCCCTCGTTGGAGGTCATAGTGCGAGGTATGTCCATAGGAAATGAGAGGAAACGACCATCCCCTCGATGGAGTTATTTTCTAGATCATTACCTATAAGGGAAATTAATTTGTGATGGTTAACACACTTAGCTTAAGAAACTATTAATCTTTCCAAGAAGCTATGTCAGTTTTTCTAAGAGCCAAATTGATTATTATCAGTTTTGATAATAAGGATAAAGTGCACATATTTATTTTCCTTTTTTCTTTTATTTTTCGATTTTTCAGAAATGGTGGGAGGTTCTTTTAGTCCATTGGCCGTTATTCTCCGAGAGAATAAGCTAACGAGACTAAACTATGTGAACTGAAAAAGGAACCTGAACATAATACTCATAGCGGAAGAGTATAAGTATGTCCTTTACGAAACCTGCCCTATTATCGGGGAGGGTTCTACCGCCGAGGAGCATGAAGCTGAGAAGGCATGGAAGAAGGCCAACAAGATGGCTCATTATTGCATGTTGGCCGCCATGTCTAATGTGCTCCAATCCAAACATGAGCACATGACTACTGCGTATGACATAACCCAATCATTAGCCACGATGTTCGTGGATAAGAGCCAACCCACAAGGCAGGAGGCTCTTTGAACCATCATTAACACTAAGATAGCTAAAGGAGTATCAGTCAGAAAGCATATGCTCAAGATGATTACTGCTTTCGAGGAGGCAGAAATCTTAGGGGCTGTCATTGACCCCGAGAGCAAGTGGACATAGTTTTCGAATCTCTACCGGGTTCCTTTACTCAGTTCAAGTTGAACTATAACATGAATAAGTTGAACATGGGTTTGACTGAGTTGATGAAGGAGCTCCAGATGGCGGAGAAGGTCATAAAGCCACAATCTAAGGCTATAATTGCTAAGGCTTCATCTTCTAGAATTGGGCCCAAGCCCAGAAAGTTCAAGAAGAATAAGAGGAATGCAGCGGTCTAGCCCAAGACCCAACCCAAAGACAAACCCAAAGGCAAGTACTTCAAGTGTGGATTGAAGGGACACTAGAAAAAGGAGTGTCCAGATCTTCAAGCCAAGAAAAATTCCACAGGTAATGTTTTCTATCTAGAGTCTATATCAATGGTTGGATCAACTTCTACTTGGATTGTTGATTCAGGAGCCACTGATCACATCTGTAACTCCTTGCAGGGGTTTAGAAAGATTAGAAAACTCCAAATGGGCAAACATGGACTACGTGTAGGAAATAGAGCACAAGTTTGGGCCCTTGCAGTGGGAGAGCTGGATCTTGTATTTGATTGTAATAGAATATTGTTTTGAAAGATATTTTATATGTATCTGAATTTAGACAGAATTTGATTTCGGTTGCGAAACTAATAAATCAAGGATGTTCTGAATCTTTTCATTCTGGTATTTCTATCAGTAGAGATAGAGAAGTTTTATGTACTGGGTATATGTATGGGAATCTATTTTTCTTAAACCCTATTAACAATCAATTAAATAATGCTCGATCTGAACTTTTAACAAAGAAGAGAAAGACCAATGTCAATGACTCTTATCTTTGGCATCTAAGGTTAGGGCATATCAACTCAACCAGGATTCAGAGGTTGATCCATGATGGGCCTTTGGGCTCATTGAGATTGAAAAATTAGCCTCAGTATAAGTCCTGCCGATGGGAAAGATGACCAAAAGGTCATTTACCCCTAAGGCGGATAGAGCTAAGGAAGTATTGAGTCTTGTTCACACTGATGTGTGTGGTCCCCTGTTTATACTAACTAGAGAAGGTTTTGAGTACTTCATCACTTTCACAGATGATTGTACAAGGTTTGGTTACGTTTATCTGATGAGACGCAAGTCTGACTCTTTTGAAAAGTTGAAAGAGTTTAAGGCTGAAATGGAGCGTCGAATAGGTAAATTAATCAAGACCTTACAATCAGATCGTGGTGGAGAGTACCTCCTTGGTGAATTCAAGGACTATATGGTGTATTATGAGATAGTATCCCAACTCTCTACGCCGGGAACACCCCAGTAGAACGGAGTAGCTGAGAGAAGGAATAGGACATTGATGGAAATGGTTCGAAGCATGATGTCTCATGCTACTCTTCCAGTGTCTTTTTGGGGATATGCCCTGGAAACAGCGGCATATATTCTAAACTCGGTGCCTTCCAAGTCAGTACCTAGGACTCTCTATGATATATGGACTGGGTATAAGCCAAGTTTGAATCATCTTAGGATATGGGGTTTTCCAACTTATGTACTGGTTAAAGGAGACAAGTTGGAACCAAGATCAAAATTATCCTATTTTGTTGGGTATCCAAAAGGGACAAATGGTGGTTACTTTTATCATCATAAGAAGCAGAAGGTACTGGTTAGTACCAATGCTAGATACTTAGAGGATGATCAAAGTACTTCCACAAAAGGTTCAATTGGGTTGGAACTGGA
Source organism: Voacanga thouarsii (assembly GCA_026120185.1). Lineage (NCBI taxonomy): Eukaryota > Viridiplantae > Streptophyta > Magnoliopsida > Gentianales > Apocynaceae > Voacanga > Voacanga thouarsii. Next base: position 1,801,536 of record JANUWF010001543.1, on the reverse strand, counting down.
GGAGAAGTTATCTTCAAAAGCAACTTCTTTTAACCCGATTGTGAAAAAGAAGAGACACAATCTTCAAGGGAGCTCTAATCCGTTGCAGACATGGGTTGTCACTTTCTTCAAGGGACTGTCCTAAGTTTCAAGAAGAAAAAGACAAAATGAGTAGGATTCCCTACACTTCGGCTGTGGGAAGTCTCATGTACGCCATGCTGTGTACTAGGCCAGATATCTGTTTTGCTGTAAGCTTGGTTAGCAGATATCAGTCAAACCCTGGGGAGGTTCGTTGACAAGCTGTAAAGTATATACTCAAGTACCTCAAGGGAGCGAGAGATTATATACTGGTTTACACGATTGATGACTTAGTTCCTACAGGATATATAGACTCAGACTTCCAAGTGGATAAGGATGAGAGAAAATCCACTAGTGGATATATCTTCACCTTGTCTGGAGGAGCTATTTCATTAAGGGGTGTCAAGCAATCTTGCATTGCTGACTCAACTATAGAAGCTGAGTATGTGGCAGCTTCGGAGGCATCCAAGAAAGCAGTCTGGCTCTGAAAGTTCCTTTTAGAACTTGGAGTTGTGCCGTGCATGGACAGGCCGATTGTGATATATTGTAACAACACTGGAGCAGTATCACAATCAAAAGAACCCAAGAACCACAAGAAGGGAAAGCATATCGAGAGGAAGTACTACCTGATCCGGGATTTCATCAAGAGGCGGGAAGTCGTAGTGGAACAGATTACCTTCAAGAACAATCTGACAGATCAATTCCACCAAGTCTTTGGCTGAGAGAGTCTTCAAGAGACACTTAGACACCATAGGGTGGGCACCTATGGACTTACTTAGTCTTAGAGTGCAAGTGGGAGATTGTTGGGATATATGCCCTCTTAGACTAGGTTTCTGATGTAAAAAAAATCGAATGTTTTAATAAAAGAATTTATTTTCAGAAATTGTTTGTGAACTTATAATTTTATTTGTGCACAATTATTTTTGGAAGAGATCTATTATGTTTAAGTAAGTGGTTCATGTGAATGGAGGTCTTTTACAGTAAGGTATGGATCACTAGTTATTTAACACATAAACTTTTGTTCTTAATCGATTGATAAGAATGTAAATCTCATCATGTCTAGGTTATTATATTGTGAATTCTAAATGAGGAATGGCTTACCTTTAGCCAGTGAATAGTCCACTCACTTCATGACATAAGCGTATTTCGAATACGTAGAACAGAACCTGTAGTAATGGTTCTAAAAGTACTATATGGTAGAAACATAAACTACTACCGCTACAGCGTGGACTAGTACTCTACGACTTGAGTATGAATTGGTGGTCTGACGAAGCTGGAAGCATATACTTTGATATGCTATAGTTGAGGTTCTATCGTAGAGCCAATATACTTGTATGTTGGGTATGTGTGACTAGTTAGTTAATACAAACTTGTACAAGATAGTTTCTATACTATATCTCCCCTTGTGGTTGTCTGAATGATCTAAATATTCAGAGCCCTGGGAAATATGACTTGGATGTTTGCTTTAGGGTAGCTCCC